>JAHWFO010016829.1:538261-593980 GCA_023313115.1 Rhysida immarginata
AGATTGACGTGTTGCAGGACTTTTGTCACAAGATTGACGTGTTGCAGAACTTTTGTCATATACCTGCTTTTTCATTTCTTCTAAGTTTGTAAGAAATAAAATGTGTTTTTTCCTGCTTATTTTTTTCCCTATGTAACAATAGTCGTAGAATCCATTCAGTATAGTTTCAAAGTCGTAACCCTAACATATATTTTATAACTATCGCTTAAATGTATAAACGCGCGGACAAAATCGAATGTTGCAGGACTTTTGTGATGAGGTTGTATTTTAAGATAAATCCGAAACAAAATTCTTAGTTTTATATGCGTGCATGTGTGTATGTGTGAATATTTAAATTTCCTTGCAATTTATGCCGGGAAAAATCCTACATATTGTCTTTCTCTATTAAAGATTGTCCTGCAATGACACTGAATTCATCTTATTGTAGAATTATAAGATTAATATTATAGAAATATTTCACTTTCTCGAGGAGAGGTCTAATATTAGACCTTTAAATAGTGGGTTCTAAAGATATTTTATCAGCAATTTTCCTATCTGATTTTCATATTTTTAATTTCTGCATTTAACACTTGGAATTAAATAATTTTTACTTAAATAATTTAAGTAAACAGAGGCCTCAAATATATTATCCATCAATTCATTCTAACTTTGAAGATGTAATTTGAAATTTTAAATACTACTGAAAGAAAAAAAAGTCTATCATATATTTATAATGCAACAGCAGCAAAGGCGCGTTCAGTTTTCAAATGCATCGGTTTATTTCTTAAGATTAATTTGTCGGAATTAACGCATTAAAAAAAGGCAGAAATCCCTCATTTAAATTGAATCTGCGAAAGCGGTAAACTTTTTAAATCGGAATCTTTCCCAATCACCGGCAAAAATGTGCGTATTTTTCCTCAATTAAAATTGCCTAAGATGACAAAATTACGGTGTTCAAACTATCTACACATTCCACTTAATAATTTAAATGCACAGGCTTAACTTCATTACGTATGAACAGAAAAATATACCATTTATCGAAAATAATAATAAATCTCGTAGGCCCCACACCTTAAAAAAGTTGAAGAAAAATAATAATGGCCCGGGGGGGGGGGGCCCTGGAGGACGCATGGGAAATCGTTTGACGTCGAATATCTTTAAATAAAATCTCTAAATTTTTTCTTGTAAAAATATGAAAACCTCTTGCTAAAAAAGTGAAAATCCACAAGGAGGAAAAAGGAGGTATAAAATTGACAAAAATTGATATCAAAACTGTAAATGTTTTATCGGAGCTTCGTCGGAGCCCATTTCTGCGATCGGCGGATTTCTTGCTAGCGGCCATCAACTCTTGAAGCCCATTATTGTTTACAGTGTATTGTGTTCTATTCACATACATCTAAAACTTCTGTATGATAAGTGATAAGAATTTTTATATACTTTATTTTTCTTTATTTGAAATTAGTTTGGGTAAGAGTGTTTTAGGCGGTGTACGATCAACCTAAGTGAAGGCCTTTTTAAGCACGCTTCATTTAATCGACTGAATATCATAATTAAAAATATAGAATTTATTGGCTGCAAATTCCATTTTTATGCGAACTTCTGCAAATATTGTGCTTTTCAAATTTATGAAAAAGTTTGGTAAAATTCTATTCCTTTCACTTCGAAGCTGTCCTTAGATATACTGCTTTTTCGAATTGCAGCACATAAAAACCGTCTATCCGTTGTCAAATGGTATGCTTCTATCTGTTTGGAATTATTTTTTAAAAGAGACGTTCATTCCCGATATCGTTACAATCAATTCAAATAGAATGAAGAAAAATGATACATACATTCATTATTCAGCTCCGCTCTTCATAAACCCCTGGCTCAGCTGACTTCTCTATCTAGATTATCTTTCATCTATTTCGCTCTCATTGAGCAGAATTTTGAAAAGAAGTTCTTTCGTTTGCCATTTTTGATCAAATAATAAAAATTAATACTCTAAAAGGGTTTAAGTTGTAGTTTTAATTGTTATTTTTTATCAGATTACGTACTTATATCCTCATCCATTCCTGCTAATACCAGGGAAGAGGGAGAACTCTCTTCCCTGCTTATACTGTTCATGGTAGGCATCGTGCTAAGTATTCATGACGTTGAGGCTACATGCAGCGTCAACTATCGGCCGCCATAGCTGATATTCGGCAATATTCGGAAATTGACATTAAAAATCCAATTTTCACATATTTAACCGTTAATTTTAGGGAAACGAATTATTGCATAAAATATATTAAGACAAACTGCATCTAATGACACCATAAAATCAACAAGTGAAAATCTCCGTATCACTTGACCTTTAACTCAATTGAACGGCGAGCCGATTGACGAGACAACCAGGCCACAGCCCCCCCATGATCAAGGCCTATTATTAATATTTCTTGTTGGTAATATGAAGAACGCCAGTACTTAACTTAGAAAAAATAGAAATGGGTATCTGGGTATGAAAATAGTTGTTTTGTATCTGAAAGTTCAAGAGCAAAAAAATTTTTTCCTCCTTTTTAACCTGGAATAGACTTTCAAGAAGAAAAAAATTTATCAGAAAGCAATGGATTATTAAAATAAAAGCGGGATGTAGAAAGCGATTTCGTTATTAAAATATCCATATATCTTACCCTACAGAACGTATACATAAACATTAGATGGAGGAAAATGAAAAAATATACACATAAAATAATGACACTGGCTCAGGAGCACATGAGATTTAACTGCAGAAATCAAGCCTAGGTTTTCTTGAACCACATCTTGAATTAATTTTTTTATTTACATAATGGTATATTAAATATTTGTAAGGTTTATGAGACGTTCCTCGTTTTATTTCCGTAAGCCAATAGATTTTTAATTTAGGTAACGGATATAAACATCAACTCTGTCCTGTTTCGTATTAAAAATATCGCGTGCAGACCCTCCATCATAAAACTTGACCCGCTTGAGCTGAATTAGCGAAGAGCAGTCCCCAAAAGTGAATTACAAATTTTGACACCAGAATGCGTACGCATATTTCTCATGCGCAGTAAAATAAAGTCGAAATCATCAATTGCTACGACTCATTCAAAAACTTGTGTAGTTAAACATTTATTTTAATGAATTTCTCTATTTACAGAAAGGAAAAGTGATTGGAAAACCAAATCTCATGCAAAAAAGTACACCGTTTGGAACTTGCATCACTGCGCATTCAAGTATGATGTTACCAAAAAGTAATTTCAGTATTAAAAGTGACACGTTTAATACTGAAAATCATGAAACGATATACCAGTTAAGATAAATTGAATTTGAATAATCATTTCATTCAGTAGAAAACCGGAGAAACGCATGTATGATTATCAGATCCTTGTATAAGACAACGTATTGTATAAGTTCCTCCTGGATTTCAAAATCTGGCCATGCAATGTATAAACGTAATAGCATACCAACGGGTGGGAGACGCATACGAGTTTTGTTTGTGACAGGATACCATGTCACAGTTACTAGCTTTTTCGCTAGGAAGGCTTAAGTATGGCGAGTACTCGGTTAAGTGACTTTTTTCTCTGGGTTATTAAAAGATAACAGTTACGTGCCTCCTTTACCAAGAGACTTAAAGAACTCCGTCAAAGAATCATGGACACAGTTGCTGCCATCAACAATGAAATGCTGGAAAGATTATGGAATGAACTAGATTATAGGACTGACGTTTGAAATTCCAGAGAGACTTATGTAACACGTTGTATTTGTAAAAGCCCTTCCTTTAAACAGGGTCTTTCTGAATCGTCTGTAAAAACTTTCAGGATATGTTCCATGGAAAAAAACAATGAATACACGTATGTGGTCGAAAACGCTTCTTTTTTAGAGTTATAACGGTTTGAAGGCGTTCTGTAGTACAAGAAGAGTTACGACAATTCAAACTCCCGTTTGAATAAAATTGTGCTGTCTTCAACATCAGATTCGAAAAGTTCTTGGAGCACCGTTGTTGGCTTGTTGCCTGCCTGAATTGCCCAATTGTCGATAAGAGTCGACTGATTGCTCAGCATTTGATGGTTTGCAATTCGACGGCCTTGAGTTTCTGGCCAAACTCGAGCGTTCCATTTGCTGTTTTGTTTCGTGTTGAAGTAAGACTAATTGACATGATAAGGTCTTTCGTTATTGGACAATTTCAAAGCACCGTAGAAATAAATCACACGGTCTGCAACTCCTATACGCTTTAACGTTAATTTCATCTGCCTCAAGTCAACATCAAACCATTACATAACTCTAGAAAGAAGCGTATTCGGCCCCATGCTCATATTGTATTTGCTGCTTGTTTTGGTCCTTGGAACATATCCTGAAAGTTGTACAGAGTATTCAGAAAAGCCCTATACATTCATAAATATAGTTATAAATTAATGAAAACGTAAAAGTGTTTCTTACTTTATGAAAAAATATTTATGACTCTTATCTTCTTTATTCATTTTCTACGAACTTCAGTCATTTTTGAGTATACTCCATAAATTGCCATGTTGGAGTTCCCAAGGAGCTTCAATTTTATTTGACTTTTTTGCCAAGTTTCCTCTGTGACGTGGAAAACTAGAACCGAAAGACCTTTTTAATAAAATAAACATAATTTTAATTGCCGTGGAAGTTGCTGAGTAGATATACAGAAATACAGTTCAAACGAAAATCTAACGTTAAAACAAATATAATTTAAAAGTAAACTCCACGGAAAAATTCGACTTTATTATTTTTTTTTTTTTTTGCATCAAAACATTAATCCAGGTTCATAAAGTACAGGGTGATTACAAAAGAACTTCACACTTTTAAAAATTTATTACATCAAAGCTATTCAGAATATAGACACACCACATACGGATTCTTAAAGAAAAACTCTTGAAATTTATTGTGACACAGTTAAAGATGTTCAATATGCCCCCCTGTCGTAACACGGCATATACATCAATGCGGTAGTCGAATTCTACCCAAACCCGCATTAACATGTCTCCATCGATCCCACGTATCGCTACCGTAATGCGTTCTTTCAGCTCGTCTAGGTCACGGGAAAGGTGTAGGGTGAAGACCTTGTCCTTTACACACCCCCATAAACAGAAATCACAAGGTGTGAGGTCGGGGCTCCGCGGTGGCCACTTTGCAAGTTCCAGGTTATTGTTTGCTCGACCAATCCACCGTTGTGATTTCTTTTTATGGGGGTGTGTACAGGACAAGATCTTCACCCTACCCCTTCCCCGTGACCTAGACGAGCTGAAAGAACGCATTACGGTAGCGATACGTGGGATTGATGGAGACACGTTAATGCGGGTTTGGGACGAATTCGACTACAGGGGGGCATATTGAACATCTTTAACTGTGTCACAATAAACTTCAAGAGTTTTTCTTTAAGAATCCGTATGCGATATGTCTATATTCTGAATAGCTTTGATGTAATAAATTTTTAAAAGTGTGAAGTTCTTTTGTAATCACCCTGTATATATCATTCAAAATTTTCGATTTATACTAATATTTTAATGAGAAAAATGCCTCGGAAAATTGAAAATTGGCCCTCTGATCATCCATCCCTTCTCCCGAGAACACGGCGGAACACGACGCGAGGACCTGCCGCGAGAACCTCGGGGAGTTTCGTCGCTGAGATTCTAGTTTCGCTTCGAACGATTCTACCAGTGCGGCTCGTAGCTAAAATTTCTGGGGGTGCTGCGTCAGAAAATTGTAATTTTTTCACGAACTAGGGAATAGCTAGTGACATTAAGCTTAAGGACCATATAATATACATGTATAAGAATACTATTAAAGAAAAAAAAGACGCATTATATTGAATTTTATCGATATCGAAAGTGAAACTGGGGGTGCTGCAGTGCCGCAGTGCCTATGGACGAGCCGCCACTGGATTCTACATATCATAAGATTTTACTAACATGTTTTATGTCAGAATGCCTTAAACTTGTTCTCTATTTGGATGTGTAAACAGACAGTTGGATAGAAATTTCACGTTTAATAGATTCCTACAATAAAAAACAGTGTATTAGTTTTTGACAGAGAGAATTGGTATCAACTTCAAACAGCATCGTGTGCTCAACTCGTTTTGAAGCTCCATGCTTTGTCTACGCCCCTGCCGTTTTAAATTCAGTATCAATTCAAGCAAGAAATTCACTGAAACTAGATCACGATTAAGGAGGAACTAGACGCTTTTCCAACTCTAAACGGCCTGGCGTTCTTCAAGAACAACAACCGCAACAGGCATGTGCTATTTGCCGAAAGAATGAGGTAGGCCTATTAGCTGTGTACGGATGTGCACACGCCGACGCGGCAAGCAGAAGATCCCGTTTCAACGGTTTAATGATAAAGACAAGAATAGATGAGCCCCCTTCATCTGTTCTTGATAGAGCCTCTATCAAATGATTTTGCCTTATTTCAAGTGTACCCATGACATACGAGGTCTGTTCAAAAAATACGTAGACTGACGTCATAAAACAAAATATACTTTATTCAGAAGTTACACATCTGGGTCCCCTTCAAAGTACTCTCCTCCCCGACGCACACACTTATCCCAACGGTGTTTCCACTTTTGGAAACAGTCCAGGAACGCTTCTTTTGTGATGTCCTTCAGCGCCTTAGTCGCATTTGCCTTTATGTCGGGAATCGTCTCAAATCTCCTTCCTTTCAAAGGTCTTTTGAGTTTGGGAAACAAGAAGAAGTCACAAGGAGCGAGGTCAGGTGAGTAGGGTGAGTGAGGAAGAACAGTGATCGAGTTTTTGGCCAAAAACTCTCGAGTTCTGAGGGCTGAATGGGCTGGAGCGTTGTCGTGATGAAACAACCGGTCACCACTCGTCCACATTTCTGGCCTTTTCCGCCGGACAGCATCCCGCAGACACAAAATTAACACAAAATTTCACAGCAACTCTTTGCTCGTTCAAGTCACTCATTCTAAAAATCCGCCAAACGAAAAAAAAAACACTTCACAAACAACCGCGTAGCTAATCAACCAATACTGATATTTGCAATCAAAAAACTGCCTTGTAATCAGCGGATCTGTCAGAAGATGGCGACCGACACCAAGCGATTTTGATTGGGACCAACAGGGCCCGCGCAATTCAAACAGTCTACGTATTTTTTGAACAGACCTCGTATAACGCAGTGTATCTTTTAATATGGTGCAGTCTTAATTTCATTTCCATTAGAGTCGAAATTAATATTTAAGATGCATTTAAATTCCGATCATGCAATAAGTGCAAGAAATGTATATTGGGTACATACAGGATGTTCCAAAATGATTTTTACAACTTTGATCACGTTTATTTCAATAGGGGGCAGCCGTAGCTCAGTTATCTCGCCTTGCTCAATGCTCTGGTGGAGTTAAGCAACTTTGGGCGCGGCTAGGAAGGGAGTATAAGATAATAATATTTCAGTAATGGGGATAGTTAGAAAGGTGCGGTTTGCGGCATATTGTTCACACACACAAAGTTTTGTTTTGTTTTGTTTTTGGACGACACATTTGCAGGTCGCTGGATTGGCAGAGGAGGACCAATTTCCCGGCCTCCATGGTCTCCAAAAATAACCCCATTAGATTTTTTTCTTTGGGGCTTTGTGAAGGATCGGTACCCGTAAGGATACAGTCTACCATACCCTAGTGTGGGCCCTGCAGGAACTGTCAAACATCACAGCAGCAATTGCAAACATTAATGAGGACATGCTAGATCGGACATGGGAGGAAATGGAATATCGCTTAGATATCCTGCGTGCTACAGATGGCACACACATTGAACTCTGTTATTAAAATGGCTACTAAAACTAAAAGTTGAAAAAGCTGTTAAAAAAGATGGGTCTGTGAGGTTTTAATCATACGCCTTACCTCAAATGCTAAATTATTGATTCAAAATAGGAAAGAAAATTCCGCAGCCTGGATTCGACCAAGAATTTTCATTCATATTTTTCATCAAGAAATTTTTATATTACAACATTACAATTTAAAGAATACTTCATTTGATAATTAAAAGAGCATAGTGCTCCCAATGATATTTTATAAATTATATTAGGAAACATAATTTAAAATAATTTTTAAAATGCCTTAAATGTTTTTCATTGCTCAGACCAAGATATCAAACTCCAGCGATCACTGCAAGGTTTCCAAATTGATCTGCGCATTCCAGAGAAACTAAAGTTTTCATCACCATTTCTGGTAATTCTTTAATAATTATTTATAACTTATTTATATTGTTTTAATGCTTATTTCTGTCGTTTCTCTTAGTGTATTTAACTTTATTTACAACACCAATTTTAGCTAAGCTCTTTTCTAAATATTCAAATATTTTGTGTATTTCTATTTTAGTTTTCATGTGAGACAAATCAAATGTCATAGCAAGGAAATTATACTGTACTTAGTATATCAGTTTGTATATTTTATTTTGGATAAAATCCTCGTTAAACGGTAAAATGCATTATAACAATTTCTAATGGGAACCCGTAAAATTAAATGTATTGCAAATTTCACGTTTGTTAGATCGAGAAATGCATTCTAGCGCCTGGAGACAATTCTTAATCACTCGTGCCCCAAATCGTTTTAAAAATCCGCACGAGGATCTCATGCTCAAAATGAAGTTATCTCAGAAGCATCTCATTTTTGATCAATGCTAGGTACATTAGTCGTTTCATGATTACTTAAAATCAAAAAAGCCAAGCGTCTTTCCAACTGTTCCTTTCCAACTGTCTTCTTCCGTTTCTCGTTCTTCTCTCCTCCAGTGGCGCCGAATCTCCCACTCTTTCTTCTTGTGCTCGCTCTCGCGCGGCCACGATCTTCTCCACACTTTCGATTTGTTACAGCTAGGTCACGGTACTAGTTTTTCCGTGGCTAGGTTTCGGTTGCTGTAACAAGCTGTCTTAAAGGAAAACAGAAGAGTGACAATCGATATCGTGGTTGCTAAAACTGGCCTTAGTCGTGGAACTGTTCACTCCATTATCAGGAACCATCTGCCCTACAGACAAATCTCAAGAAACGTTTGAAAGGCCGCAAGTTTCAGTCGGACGATGAAGTGAAAGAAGAGGTTTTGGAATGGTTCCACACGCAACCGAAAGACTTCTTCCATAAAAGAATTACACGCCTTGTTACACAGTGGGATAAATGCCTTAACGCATTTGGAGAGTATTTTTAAATTCCTTGTATACACTTTGGATAAAGTAAATAATTTTCGTTTTCATTTGTACGACCGTTATATGTTGTAGTTGATCCGTTCCATGTGTATGAAGGCGTTGTTCAGTATATTCCACGATACATCGGTATCGGTTTATTGTATTTAGGATGCAATTTAGGAACATTGCAGGCTTTTTAGTAACTTATACTTTTTATGAGTTATTTTAAGACACTTTACGATTTTAATTTTAAAGAGATGCAATTAATTTCAATTTTAGGAAACACTTAAAATATATATTTTCTTCAATCTAATTACAGATTGGTATCCATCAGAAAAATGATGTCATGTGCCTGACAGAATATTTGAACTTTGCGTTATCATCACGTATATCTGTGACGTTTGATGTTATACAAGTACAAGATTCATTTCAATTAAACCATTTATGAGGGTACATCAAAAGATGAGGCAATTTATTAACAAATATTAAAAATAATTGCAGTAGATCAACTTATTTAAACTGAGAAAATTTTTTCATATGGAACTGAGCTGATAAAGTGGTCGCCGCTTAATTTAACCACCTTTAATATAGCCACCCGCTTTTTATGGCCACTCCAGCTCGGTCCGGAATTTTCTAACTTTTTTCTATTAACAAATTTTCGCTTTATGTGGCCACACTCCGCTTAATAAGGGAACCTATTTTCAGAGGTAGTTCACGAATATTACTTTTTCATCTCATCTTACTCCGGATAAGTGAACACTCCTTATTATATCCACTTTTCCTTTCCCTCTTAGCCAATGGGCATTGCTGCCCAAAATTATAGTTGTACTGATTGGTCAATTACGTGTATATAACTCTGTAGTGTAAATGGAATTCAATAAAAGCTTAAGCGTCCCCCGGATTCTCTTGTCTTATTCAATAAGGAACTCGAATGGGTCGACAATTACAGGTACCTTGGTGTTATAATCGACTTAAGACTCTCAAGGAACTGTCACGTGACTAAAGTTCTGAACAAAGCAAAGAAGGCTAAGTACAGCCTCATAGCTCTCCAGGGGGTCTAGGCTGAGCTCATCGACAAGCAGTCGACTGTCGACAAGTGTCGATGGTCACGTGGTTAATGACGCATTTGTCGATTCGAGCTAGCATGAACACGACTTGTCTACAGTGCTACAGAGTCTACAGTGTAGACTTGTCTACTTGTCTACAGAGTCTACAGTGTACAGAATCTACACCGTCGATTATCTAATGTAGACTTTGATCATCCACAACTGCCTTATTCTTGTCTACAATTCAAGAGCAGTCGACTATGCACTAGGCGATCGTTATTTCAGAATTTAGCAATAGATTTCTTATTAAAATCTTGTTTCCTTCGTTTCCGGCCTGCAGGCTAAATACACATAGCTCCTGAATACACATTTTCTAAAAATATTAATTAAAAACTTGTTTAAAAATATTTACATACATGAAGTACTCTTTTGTTCTACGAAACTTGAACTGTGAAAATAATAATATAGTGTGTCTACGGGTAAGTGTTTATGTATGTATTTATGTGTATAGATGGATAAATGTGTAAAATTATGTGTAAATGTGGGTAAACTTATGTATATCAGTGTATATCATATAGCCATACGTGTGTAAATTTGTGTATAAATGTGTAATATGCCACTTATCGACGGTTAGATTTTGTCGAGATCGACAGCTTGTCGATGAGTTCAGCCTAGACCCCCTGGGTCAAAACAGTGCCCTCAGCATCGATAATAAGCTGCTATTGTACAAGACGATGATTCGGACCATCCTTCTCTATGGCATGCCTGCGTGGGCAACCATATATAAAAGTAGATGGAGTGAACTCCAGTCGTTCCAGAATGTTACCCTGAGGACCATCGCCTAGCTTGGCAGAAGGACTGTGAAAAACCAATCCATACACTCGGATCTGAACATGACTCACCTTGGTATGTGTGTGCAAGATCTCCTGATGAACATGGTGCAGACGATGAAGAGCCATGACAATGACCTGGTGGCTGGAATACTAAACAACCTGAAGGAAATGAAGTGGCATACAAAGTATTGAAAACCGAGGCATATTCTTGATGTCAACTTCGAAGACATTGGCAACGTTTCCTTCCCGGATTATTGGAAGATGTGATACCACCCACCCCCGCCATCTTCTGACAATCGTCAATCTTATTTTTTTTTCATAATGTGCAAGACCTCTTTGGGTTAGTCAGGCTTCTTGCCTTCAGTGTATTTTTTGTGGAATTTATTCTGGTAGGGTGAGCTTCGTGAAAGCACTGCTTTCGTCCCACCCGAAGAAATGTACACTTCACTGTTCGATTGTCGATTGAAATCAAAGCACAGAATCCTTTTGTGAAGACACCGGGCTTTCGCACACCTATCTTATTTGCAATTAATGAGCGCAAAAAAAGTTTACAGAGAGAAAAGACATTAGTTTCTTTTTTAGAAAATCTACAGAAAATTAAATAATTACACCGCCATCTGAAGTTAAAGAGAAAAAAAATTCTACACGGTTTTAAGATGGATAGCACCTATGTTGCTAATGATCAACTTAGAAATGGTAAAGGATTTAAAACAACCAAAGATCGCATCACTGCCTTTGTTGCAACTTGGAGGGACAGAGAGAAAAACTCCTCATCATTGGAAAGCCAAAATCTTCACGCTGCTTCAAAAATGTAAAAACTTTCCCTACTCCTTACGAATCGTCTACCAATATGCATGGATGACATCAGAGATCTGGATTCCTTGGCTAGCTCAATGGAACAAGTATGCTCATGTTCCTGATGACCTATCCCACATAGAAATCATACGGCTTCCACCCAACAACTTCAATAATGCAGCCATGTGATATGGGCATAATAAAGACAATGAAGGCCTACTTTAGGCACGAGATGCGCCATACAATCATAAAGTATAAAATATAAAATATTTTTGGTAACCTCGCTTAAAACAGCCAACGGTAAATGTGTCCACTTAAGCATGGTCCCGAGGTGGCCATATTAAGCGGCGACCACTGTAATTGTTATATCCATTATTATTGTTCATCTTAAACAGGTGAGCTTTTATCACTTTTTATTCACAAATTGTAGCAACACGTGAAATTATATTGAAATTATACGTGGATTTCAGGAGATGAAGGAAATTTGAATGATTACGATCTAAAAAAACAGGAAACTGTATCTTTAGCTTGGTAACTCAATATTTTACTATCATAATTATTATTAGGTTGTTTCATAATTATTGGCCGAAACGAGGAAAGAAAAAGAGCAGAAACATGGAAAAATACATTTTATTAAGTGAAATATCTGCCGTCAGCAGCTAGGCTATACATTCTACACAACGGGTTGGCAATGAAAAAATGCCATGGCTACAAAAGTCGGCATTACAATTTTCCAAGAAAATGGCGACAGCAGTAATGACAGCATCTCTATCAGTGAACCATTTGTCCAGCAAGTGATGAAACATGTGGAAAACGGTTGGGGCCAAGTCTGGTGAATACCCAGGATGAGAAAGAACCTCATACCCCAAAAAATTAATTTTTTGCAGGGTTGCAACAGACGCATGTGGACAGCGCCATCTTGGAAGAATATAGGACCTGCACGATTCACCAGTGAAGGTTGTTTTGTTCGCACTTTCTGATTTTATTCATCCAGCTGATGGCATACACATTGCTGTTGATCGTTTGTCTCCGTGGCAGCAATTCAAAATGCCCCACACTCCAGGAGGTCCACACAAGGATGAGAAAAGTTTTTTTTTTGGATGCAACGCAAATTTTGGGTATTGTTTCGGAGTTTCCCCTTTATTCAACCACTGAGCTTTTCGTTTTTTGTTGTCGTAGAGCATCCATTTTTCGTCAACAGTAAAGATGCAATGCATAAACGGTGTTAGAGCCTCACGATGTTTGAAGGCAAGACATGTTTCCAAGCGTCGCAGTTGCTGCTGTTCGGTGAGGTCGTGGGAACCCAAGTGTCCAACTTTTTCGACTTGCCCATTTTTGCCAGGTGTCGAGATACGGTTGCCGGTGATATAGAAAGTTCGTTGGACAGCTCACGTACAGCAGAAGTTTATTTTTGTTTCAATTTCTGCCTAACTGTTCGGTATCGCACTTTACCGGACGCTCGTCTACTGGATTAGGATTAATGTCCATTCACCAGCGCCAAAATTCGCAAATAACCTCATGCTGACTCCAAGTTAACTTTAGCAACGGTTTACCACAGATTTCGTCCAAGTTTGTATTCGGTCAAAATCACTAGCCTAACTTCGCGCTGCTCCATGACGTTAATGTCTGCACCGCTACACGTCCAACTACTGGAGAAACTTCTGGACCAGTCTTACTTAAACTATTCTAGAGGTTAGTCGCAGTTCGTGCTGTAACGTTACCCACCGTAGGGCTCGTGTAAACTAGCCGAAGGGAAATCGGTCAGTACTTATGAAACAACCCAATAGTTGCATGCCTTCTTTACTCCGTGATCTTTTATAAAGAACAGTTTCCTTTGACCAGGACATAGAGCTAAATCGTTGTTTAATAATGATGAAAATGTTTGATGAAAATAATTGTATAATAAGAAAACATTGGGTCTGGATAAACAATACGGTAATTTTAATGGAAGGCTTCATAATAATATAGACCAACATGAATATCCTAATTATACAATATTAGTAAATTAAATTTAACAAATTTTAGGCACTTGCTTTTAAAATTAATTATATGTTTAATGAACAATGTTGTTATACAAGGTGGGCACAAAGTCTTGTTAATATTAAAAAAAAAATCGAAACTAGTCGAAAACTATGTTCTCCTTTTATTGTATTGTAATGTCTCTCTAATTTCATTGATAGAAACAATACTAAGAACTCCCAATTTATTGATTTAAAGAAAAAAGTCATCAACAAAAAATGTTAACCTTGAAATGAAACGGCTTGCGGTTAATAAGGGATAAACTCAAAGAATTTTGTTTCTAGTTTGTTATTGCCGATCGAGGGAGCCGCTTTAGGGCGTTGCAGTCAGTTTTTCAAAAATGACGACTGTCAGTGAAATGGTAGACGAAACGTGGATGGAAATCGAATACCACTAAATCGAGGTTTTACGGGCAACTAAGGGTGCACACGCGGAAGTTGTGTAAATTACTCAGAAAAAAATGTTGAGTTTATTTATCACTAGATGGAACCCGTCAAAATTTTACAGTAAACAACTGTGTGGTTTCACAGAAACAAATATAATACGAAACAGCCCGTCACCTGTAATTTTTATAATCTTACTCTCCATCTTATTATTAATCTCCACTTCTTTAATTAAAAAATAAACAAGAAATTAATCCTCCCGAGGAAGGTATAGGAAAGTAGCGGAAGCGCTGAGATCATTTATTTTTGCCCTTTTATCTACATTTTTTAACCAACCCCCATGTTTTTAATCGAAAAATTGATTTTCTCTAACGTAGTATTTAGAAAATGAAAAAGAGCTCTTATCTTCTTTCGTTTCTCATCATTTCCAAACGAATGATATATCACATGCCATATGTTGCCATAGTTCCAAAGACTAAGTGACTGCCACCCCCACAACTCCGACCCTATTGGGACAAATTGACCCAAACTTCATAATAATGTAGATCTTGCCTAGAGGAATCCGCATACCGAATTTCATTCATTTACATACCTAAATACACGTAGACCTTTTGGTCCCCTCTAACTTCCATCCCGAAAACTCCGACCCCAGTGGGCCAATCAAAACCATACTAAATAGTAAAGGTGTACATGCTCATAGTAAGCTACATTCCGAATTTCAACCTTCTACCTCAAAAAATGCGGAAATTATGAAGGGGATGGACAGACGGACAAACGGACATTGTGAAACCAATAAGAAGCTCCATTCTTCCGCTACTTAATAAATGAAAAATCTTCAGAGCAACAAGTA
The DNA here is from genome assembly GCA_023313115.1 of Rhysida immarginata. Classification (NCBI taxonomy): domain Eukaryota; kingdom Metazoa; phylum Arthropoda; class Chilopoda; order Scolopendromorpha; family Scolopendridae; genus Rhysida; species Rhysida immarginata. The sequence continues at coordinate 553,284 of JAHWFO010016829.1, forward strand.
GAATAATAGAGCAGCTTAAAAGCAGAAGACGTTGCACGCTTCCATTCTAGTTAAAGGAAAAGCCGCCTTCTACGCCTGCGCAGAAACAATTTTTAATTGTAAATTGCCGCTAATTAATTGTCGCCTTCTAGTAATTATGGACAAGAAAACTTCCACGTGTGCTTTAATTGCAGAAAAACTAACTTTGACAAATCTACAGACTAAGATCTTTCATTTAAGCCAAAATGAAGTTTAGAGATATAGTAGTTTTCTCCAACGAACTGTCGAAAGAATCACCCTTGGAACTTAAATATTAAAATTTTTTTTTTGTTGGTGAATTTTTGAAATATTAACAGTTTATGAAAATCTTCTCAGAAAATCCTTTCCGCTAGTCACAGAAAAAACGTTATTATATACCCACTGCTGCAGTCTACAACAACTATAGGTTGCCTAACTTAATGATGTCTGATAAGTTCCTCTCCCGTTCCAGGCGAGAGTTGTTCTTGCGTACAGAGTAAACAGAACTACGGCCTCTCTTTTTAAAGACAGTTGAATGCCGCGATGTTTGAGCAACGGACGAACGTGATGTTCTGCCCCAAATTCAGCAAATCAGTGATTTCAGCAAATTCAGCAAATCACAATGAGTGCGTAAATAGAGATGAGTCCTTTTGAATGAAACATCAGCATATTTGGTCATTCGGTCAAATATTAATGAAACTGTAAATAACAGGTCTCGGAATAGCATAATGGTAGTGCAGGAACGACTATGACCAATTTGTATCCAGGACGTATCTATATTATAAACGTTACTTTCCTGATTGGACTCGGTTCCTAAATGGTGTTCTGGAACTATTTTTCCTGATTGGACTCGGTTCCTTTGTTTCTATGACTGCCACTTTAAAGGCTAACGTTTATCTGTCTATTTTGCGCTGTCCAAATGGTAGCAAAAGTTTGTGGAAGGTACCTCCTTGTTTTGCGAAGTCATTTTAGACTACAGGTTTATTGAATGAAAAGTATCCTCTCTATTTCCCTGAGAAGTTGGGACACCCTATATACTGTATAGAAATGTGCGCATTCGAGAATATAAAATTTAAAAAGAAAATTAAAATTTGAGAATTAATAATAATTGTACAAAAAATTGGCCACACAATTTGGCAAAAGTTCATGATTTTTACCGAAAATCACACAAAGGCCGGATTTACAGTGTCGTGCACACTTTTGGCAAACGTTCATGATTTTCACTGAAAATCACACAAAGGCTGGATTTACAGTTTCGTACATGCACTTACTGGTAAACTATTTTTCTCATATAAGATTGTTCTGAATTGTTGGAAATCAACATATTGGAAATTAATAAAAGTCATAACTTTAATAACTGAAAACATTATATAAAAACACTGTCTTTTGATCAACCCTCATAGGTGTTTAAACATAATTTATATGAAGAAGTGTTGACTTTTCTCGGAAGGATTCATTTTCTATAATTTAAAATTAGATTCCATTTACTTACGTTATTGCTAATATAAAAAATTAAGATTACACATAAACAAAATTTTATGCTTTTACAGTTCAATTTCAAGAACAGGCCAAATAAACCATGTATATCGAAGGAAAAGCACACCGAATGTTTAAGGGACTGCCTACATAACTTATACAAGAAAATCGATTGCCGGTAAAATAAATTTGATCAGCAATATTAAATTTTTTCTGAAGACGAATTTCAAGTGCTACGCATTATAACAGCAAATAATAAAATCTTTTTCCTTTTTATTGTTTTTACTTAATAATATAGTCTTTAAAATAAAAATAGATTCACGCCAAAAGTAAGTACCACTCTTAACAAAACGATATACGTAAAAACCTTTCGACCGGACATGCCCGGACAATGCAAGGCTCTGCTTTTACTGTCATACGGCCAAATAATAGGGAATAATTGAGGGCGATTCACGTTTATGAGAACGAAAGTGAAATGCTTTCTGTTGCTGTTGAAACCCCAACCATCTACTGTCCGCTTCCCACGAAAATGCCCCTGCGTTGTTGAAAGTGCTCACTGCGCGCGCTGCAGTCGTGGATGCGTCCACAGCACTGATAGTGAACACAAATACGAAAATGCATGGAGGGTAGGCAGGGAAAGCAGCATCTGGTTAGTTGGTTTGGTTTGGTTTGATTGGTATTAACGTCCTTTTCAACTGCTATGGTCATTTCAGGACGGCGTTATAGGGGCCGCAAATTTTGCCTCGCAAGGGTTCTTTAACGTGCACCCGGCAAACGACTACACGGGACCAACGGCTTTACTTCCCTTCCGAAGGAAGTGCGTGATCTCAGAATTTTCCCCTGAGAAATCCTCGTCGTCCTCGGCCGGGATCGAACCCGCGTACTCGGGCATCACGCAACCGCTGAACCACCGAGGCTGATAAGCAGCATCTGGAGCCTGCTGTTAACTTGCACGTGGTTAAGGGGGGCGCCCCCCCCCATCTGTGCTGTGGACGCATCCACGACTGCAGTGCGCGCACTGAGCACTTTCAATAACGCAGGGGCATTTTCGTGGGAAGCGTACAGTACTCTGCTCCAGGTGTTGGCTTTGTATCTTGACTAGTGCATGACACCGGAGTTTCCACTGCTACAGCATGCTGATGGTCACAGACCGGAATGGGTTTTTATTTTCCCTATTAATAAATGTATTTCTTGTTCACAGCTAAAGCTCCTTCTTGGAATGTATACAAGATTTTACTTCTAAATTGGTTCTCTCGGTGTTTTCGTGCGTTGACAGTTAGGTCATATGCCTTCTATTCCATGACTTATCTGTTTGCATGCAGAATTCTGGTAAAAAGAAATATCAATACTCACAGCGGGATTCGAATGAATTCGAGAACTAGGAACATTAGTTCTCTCGGCCATCAAGCCGAGTGAAATTCCCAATACTGAGATTTGTATAAGTGTGTTTGCGTATGAGACGTTTACATGATTACATTTAGATGTTAATGATAATGAAAGAAAACACCTCTTCTCCACAGTATAGGATAACATTATTATTACTTACACGTATATTGATAACCCTGTGATCATCTTTCAGTGTGAGACTCTATTAGGGATTACAGGATGTTATTTTCTAATCTCAAACGACCAATCAGGAAAATTACAGACAGCATGGGTAAAACAGTCGGCCAATCAGAGACCAATGTACAAAACAACATCAAATGCCAAAATGTTTTTACAGATAAAAAAAATTATACAATAATTGAGAAGAATAATACAGGGTGATTATAAAGCCACTATACATTTTGGTGAAAACTCCGTTTTATTGCAGCAGTTGCAGTATGCATCAACCAGATATCACACCAGGATACATTCTTAGTAAATTTCAATGTGTCCCCCTTCCACATCCCGGCACAGCTCCCAGCGTTCCATCGTGGCCCGGAAAAAATTGCGCAACATTGCGGTGTAATGTCCTCCACCGCGGCTGTAAACCGTTGTTTCAACTGTGCAATGGTGCGTAATACTGACCTGGTACACCTTGGACTTGATAAAACCCCACGCAAAGAAATCCATGGGGGTCAAATCTGGGGAATATGGAGCCCACAGTCTTGGCAAGCCTTGACCAATCCATCTGCCTGGGAATGCGCGATTCAGGTAGTCCCAACGATGTTGGCCAAATGGGGTAGTACCCCATCCTGTTGGAACACAACGGTATCCTAAATCATTCATCTCGCAACTGTGGCTCCAGGAATTGCTCCAACATGTCGAGGTACACGGTACCATTGATAGTCCCCTGGGCAAACATGAAGGGCCCATAGACCTTTGACTGTGTAACTCCCATCCACACATCCACCTTGGGTGTGTTTGGGTGTGCAAATAAATGAAATTTGTTAATGATTTCACCAAAATGTATAGTGACTTTATAATCACCCTGTATAAACACAAAAATGAGTATTTTCTGAAATTAAAATAAGATAAATTCAAGGTTTTTTTTGTATAAAGTAGAATACTTAGCGAAAAAAAGGTGTTCAAAATGCCTGATAGCCTCTCTACGGGCATCTATCAAAACTTTTCCAGATCAATACAAAATTTTATAAATTAGTAGGATATTAAAGTAGTAACAACATATTGATATTGATATCATGTTTCCTTTTCCTATCTAAGTAAATTATATTGTTAGATACAAATTATATTGAAAATTTTTTTCTCTATTTGTTATCTATTGATTGATTTCTTTAAGAAATCCTAGTATAAGCTTTTGCTTTTTTGGATTTCTATTGTTATTAATTTGTATATCTTAGAATTTTTATATTGTTTATACTTATCAATAGGCTTTACACTCTGCTGTATTTGCAATGTTTTGTATGAATGATGTAAAAAACTTTAAACTTAATAAACTTAATAATAACAACAACAACAGTAATAATAATAATAATAATAATAATAATAATAATAATAATAATAACATTGAACAGTGTAAAGCGGTTAAAATTTAAGAATATATAGAAATTAAATTAGTTTTGAATAGGCCCGAGCGAATGCTCGTAAGGAGAAGATGTTTAAAAAAATTGAAGAGAAGGTGCATCGAGAAGTTCTTTATTAATTTTGATCAACAGATTAATCCAGAAATCGATATTGATCTTTTTAAGTAATTCACTCTATAAAATGGAAATACTATTTTTTTCTCTCTCGTGCGGTATTGATGATACGAGCTAGTTAAATATTGGGATTTATAAGATATGTGTTATATGTGAACTTATGTATAAGATATGTAGGGTGTATCAGGTTCGATGGTCATAAAGTACCTAGCGTGATCCGTTGCATGATTACAAACTTAAAGTTCCTTATCGAAAATGTCGAAAACTCAAAATTTAAACTGCGTCGTCACGTCATTTATGAACTGTCCGCACCAGCAGTTCATTAAATTCAAAGGGGCGATTACAATTAAATCGACGGCAATTGTTGAGATTAAATGACGTTTTCGACAGGTTTTCAGCAAACTTCGCGTGATGTTTAGACCCTTAACATTTGAGTTTGAACATTTTGCATAAGGAACTTTAAGTTTGTAATCATGCAAAGGATCACGCTATACTCTGTTCAACGAAAGAAAAACTGGATGTGTCTAATTAAATTTCCGATTTCAATTGTTAGACATTGTTGCTAAGTAAAATTAACAATGTTTAACAATTGAAATTGGAAATTTAACTGGACTCGCCCAGTTTTTCTTTCATTGGACAGAGTATAGGTACTTTATGACCATCGAACCTGATACATCCTGTATACAGGGTGATTCTGAAAAAGTGTGTATAACTGTAAGTAATGATAGAGGTGACCAAAATGAACATTTTCTTTTAATACAGTGTGGGATCCCAAGTGCATTGTTCTGGAGCTATCACGTTTTATGTGCAAGACACTTGATGTTAATGACAATAATACGGTTTCGTGTACAATAACAACGCCAGTTCAAAGCAAATGTTCGAAGTGACGGCCACCACTGGTGCGACATAGCTGATACCGCCGACGTAAGGATTCTCGCACCCAGTGAAACATGTCTGAAGTATCTTGAATGGCACCAGCAGCAACAACAATTCGTGCTACAAGATCATCCGCTGCGTCCACAGGTGTTTCAAACATTAGGCTCTGAAGATGGCCCCATACAAAGAAATCAAGTGGGTTGAGGTCAGGTGAGCGAGCTGGCCAGGCTACAGGCCCACCTCGCGCAATCCATCTTCCTGGGAAGGTGGGCGAACATACCTTTTCCTGGAATCCTACGATTTGGAAAGCGCTCTTGATAGTTTCTTTGCGCAACACTATCCCTTCCACGTGCTTCTCCGTAAATCATATGCATGTCCCCAACTGTAATGTTCCATTTTCCGCTGATGATTAGCAGCGATCTCAGTGCAGTAACTGTAGCAATGCATGTGCAATAAACAGTGGAATCGTCCGCAGGAACGTGATAATTCAAGCAATAAACATAAAACGTGATAGCTCGTGAACAATGTACAGTCATGGACAAAAAAAACGCTCCCTCACTCTATGCTGTTATATTTTTAAATGAGCGTATAAAATAGGATGGTATAATTTTATTGGTTAAAAATTTAGATAATTTTCTGACTGAACTAAACGATATCAGACATGTAGTGGCAAAGTAATAAACGCTCATTTAAAAATATAGCAGCACAGAGTGAGGGAGCGTTTTTTTTGTCCATGACTGTACTTGCGACCCCACATTGTATTATAAGAAAATGTTCATTCTGGTCACGTCTGTCATTGCTTACAGTTATAGAATGTATCACCCTTTGTATCACCCTGTATAAACTGAGCTAGTTGAATAAAATAAAGTTCATCAAATTTTAATAAGTTAAAGTTTTAAATTCTGAACTGACAGAAGAGATAGCGGGCTTAGTTAACAATATACGTAAAACACGTTTTTGGAGTTTAATTATAAGATTAATATTTTTCTGTGTGGTCAATCCCCACAAACATATTCCAAAACATAAATTTGTATGAATGAAGGTGAAATATAAATTTAGTAAAATATTACGTGGAAGATGATTGACTCTATAAATACGGCCTAAAGAGTGGATTATTTTAATAGCTAAATATTTTATATATAGGCTCTATGATAAATCAGGAGTAAAATAAATTTCTAAATATTTATAAGAAGAGAGAGGATTTTATAATTAACACAAAGCTTAATTTTATTATAATCAATCAGTTTATTACGTTGATGAAGGATCATGTAATATGATTTTTTCAGGTTACTAGAAGTTGATTTAACAATGACCGTTTATAGATTTTATTTTATTCTATTTGAAATTTAACCTGGAAGGGTGAGTCTTGTGATTGCACTGCTTCCGTCCCACCTGAACAAATGTACACTTCACTGTTCGATTGTCGATTGTCCCTTGTATCGTTTCATACAGAAAGATGATCACAGGGTGATCGAAATATGTATAAGTGATAATAAAATTATCCTATATTGTGGACAAGAGATGTTTTCTTATAATAGCATATTCTTTATCCACAGCGTTTGGTTGGCTTCTACATGTAGATGTGTTTATCTGTCTTACAATAAATTCATGTAGTTTTTTAAATTTTTAAATATTATATTTATTTGTTGCTTTTATCTTTCCTCACAAAGGTTTCCATTTCTACCAAAAAATATCAACATTCCAGGATGCAAAACACGACCCAATTTACTCCGAAGATATAGTAATGCAGCTGGAATTTTCCTTCGTACAAATGCTGCAACTGATTGCCATTGTACACGATCTTGCTTAAAAGTACAGTTTGATCAATTTGAAGAGGACATTGCCAAAATGAATATTACACAAGTACTTTTTTATTACAATGAAAATGGTATAATCCTATATGAAGAATATTACTCTATGAACATTATATCATTATTATGTGATATCGGAGGAAATCTTGGACTTTTTTCCGGTTTATCCTTATTAGCAATCGTCCATATATTCCAAGACCTCATTAGATTTGTTCTAGAACATTATATATACAAAAGGCAAGATAATGCGTTATATAAACATGTTAAGAAAGTGGTTAGGAATATCAAAACGATTGAATCAGAACGCTCACAATCTACTAGACATTCTAATGGGAAATTTTATTTTCACTATCGAAAAATCATTCTTTATTTATTCTTCATATTTTTAATAATGATTAATATTTACATCACTTATGGCCGTTTTATGTATTTTTTGAACTATCCTATTGCTACAACTGTTGAAATTTCAGAAAATCACACATTGTCGTTTCCAAAGTTTGCCATATGCCTTGATACAAAACGTTTAGTTGATGAAAAGAAAATACTTGCCCATAAACTTGATAGAACAGATTGGTGTATGTTAGATTTAATGCATTTATTGGAAATATACGATTCGGAATTTATATGGAACATATCAGATATGGTTTTGGATAGTGGAAATCATATTGGAAAGGTAAGGTTAAAAACTTAAAAAGTACATGATACATTTAATAACATAAAATATAAAGTGAAAGCTTCTAGCTAAGCTCTGGGATATGATGTTGCTTGCTACTATCACGTATAATTTTAGATCTAGTAGAGTAAAATATAAAATAGAAGTGTTTAAATAGAAAATGATAAATACACTAGATCTGTTTAATATAAATTACAGAGAGACGTGGTTAAATGGAACTTTAATGACAATACAACAGTATATCTTAAGTGATTTGTTGATTTAAAAGATAATGAGTTTCGACTGAATCTTATGGGAAAACCAAACATAAGCTGATGTGTCCTTGGGACCTAATAACGTAACTTATGTAGAGAAATTAGGTAGGTTGTGACCAGCTAACTACATAAACAGCCAGGTCTCGATATAATTCTGTCACTGAATGTGTCTGAGACCTGTGGTTTCCGACCTGGCCGAAGCACGACGGATCACATCTTTGCTCTAAGGCAAATCTTTGAGAAATCCTGGGAGTATGCAAAAGAGGTCTACGCCTGCTTTGTGGACCTCGAAAAAGCATATGACAGGGTTCCTCGGGAGAAGCTCTGGCAAGTGTTGCAAGAGTATGGAGTGGATGGGCAATTACTGGTTGCTATCATGTCTCTGTACGAAAGCTCTGAGATGTGTGTCCGGATAAATGGCATTAAGTCAAGACCGTTCACCGTGGGTGTTGGACTCCGCCAAGGGTGCGTACTGTCGCCCATCTTGTTCATTATCTTTATGGACTGGATAGACAGGGGCAGCCGAGGCGATGAGCGTGTTTGTGTGGGCGACTGCCTGGTGGAGAGGTTGCTCTTTGCGGACGACCTTGTCCTGCTTGGGTCTTCTCGCACGAACCTTCAGCATGCACTAGACCGGTTTGCAGCCAAATGTGAAGAAGCTGGGATGAAGATCAGTGTGGCTAAAACCGAAGTTCTGGTTCTTTCAAGACAGCCTGCTCAGTGCGCTCTCCATGTTAGGGGAGCCTCATTGAGACAGGTGAAGTTCAAGTATCTCGGGATTGCATTCACGAGTGATGGACGACAGGAGAAAGAATTGGATGCTCGGATCGGTGCAGCAAGCTGTGTCAGACGTGAACTGTGGCGATCCGTGGTAACGAAATGAGAGATGGGTAACAAAGCCAAGCTCTCCGTCTTCAAATCTATCTTTGTCCCCATTCTCACCTATGGTCATGAGGCTTGGGTAATGACCGAAAGAGTGCGATCGCGGGTACAAGCGGCCGAAATGAGATTCCTGAGAGGTGTGGCAGGTGTTACCCTACTAGATAGGGTGTACAGCAGCACAATAAGGGAATCTTTAGGTGTTGAGCCGCTACTTCTCCGCATTGAGAGATCTCAGTTGCGCTGGTATGGCCACGTGATACGGATGCCGCAAACTAGTCTTCCTAGGCAGTTGTTATTTTCCAAGCCGGTGGGTAAGAGACCAAGGGGTCGGCCTAGAACCAGGTGGCTAGACTACATGGAGAATCTGGGTTCGAGTCGCTTGGATATTACCAGGGAGGACATGCGCCTGATGGCGGAAGATCGCGATCGCTGGAGATCCTCCATAGGGCTGCTGCCCCCGCGACCCTAACGGATAAGCGGGTTTGAAAAGTAAGTAAGTAAGTATGTGTCTGAGACTCAGTTAAATATGGATGAGACACTTGTAAATCGTAAGTACTAGATGAATATCCCGATGAACATAACGGTTACGTGACGTCGTTCACGAAATGGATAATGCAGCACTGGAAGTAGAGTAATACAAAAAGACCGTCTAAATAAACCAGAAAAGGTCATAAATTGAATTATTAAAAACAATTTGGGGGAGGTTGTGGCCTGGTGGGCTTTCACTGAACACTGAACTGAACACAATTTATATTACATGCAAAGGCTAGATCATGCATACTAAATACTTACAATAGCTCCCGGAAATATTCAACAAATATAGATGATTTCATAAATATGGTTTTATTTACTATTTCGTTGCGAAGGGTGTTAAATAACCATTGAATCTATTGTAAATTTAGCCTAGTAGAGATAGTCTACTGAGGCTTTGCTTAGTCTTTCAAGCTTGTTAGTAAAGAGATTAACACAAACATCCATCTCCTCAATGGGATTCAAACCCGCGACTTGCTGGTGTTGAGATCAACGAGATAGAATACATCGACTGCTTACAGCGCCGCCAAACTGATTAACAGTGTACTGAGAGCGGCCATGACAGAAGAGGGCACAAGCAGCAGATTATATGACTAAACGTTTATTATTTTGTAAAAATTCTAAAAAACATGTTGGAAATATTTCGTTGATCTGGAAAGTGTTCATGCTAGAAATAAACTGCGAATTGGTTATATAAACTAATGTAAATAAAAATGAACGATATTAATGAGCCTGCCAAATTGAGTAATTATATTGTTTTAATTAAATTACCTTTTTGAATTATTAAGTTGGTTGTTTTTACCTTAATTTTTGGTATAAAATATTGAGAAAAAAAATAAAAAGTTAAAAAAAATCACTACAACGTAATATAAAATGTAAATATTATTTAATATTCTGATTATAAATGCAATGAAAATACGATTTAAAAAAATGGGAGGGGTGGTCAAAGAGACAAGGGGTTCGTTTTATATACCGAAAATTAAGTTATATTGATTAAAGTAAATTTGAGCTATTCTGTTGCTAAATCAATGGCATTCTGTCGATTTATTTAAAATAAAATGTTTTTTATTTAAAAACATTGAAATTAAACAATGGATCATTTGTGCGGCATTACAAGAGAAAAGCGCTAGTTTTTGGCTTAATTGACAAACGGTTTTTGGACCTTTTATAAATTAAGAGGAATTTATTTGGTGTGATACTCAAACTTTAAAATATCTCTTCACGAGAACACTAAGTCAAGATAATTTAGAATTGTTTGTCTCGTCAATCAGAAACCGAGGAGAAAAAAACAAAAATACTAATGCTCTTTAGTTTCGTTCTGCAAATAGAAGATGTTTAATTGCACGCATTGATCGCTCATACAATGGAATTGTGAAGTGACTGATGACATGAAAAATTTACTTATCGCATTGTTTTGAATAATAGTCGCCCCATTTTGTCATCGCCCTCAAATAGATGCCGCTTCGTAAAAAGTTAAATTTTTTTAAGAATTTTTTTATTAAGGTAAATATAAGGTAATTTTATTAAGAAAACAAATGAATTTAAAATATTTATCCATAAATTAAAAAAAAATTAACAAAAGGAGCAAGAATGTGACATAAATCATAATGAGGGGGGCCCATAAAGAATGCTTTTAATGCTGGCCTCAAGTAATCGCCGCGCCCCAAAATGTTAATAAGGCATACAGTATTAAGTCACTTACTTAAAATATATTTAATAAATGCTTTAATCGAAAAATGGGATCATGATTATGTGCCAGAATATAACTCAGTTTATTTTGTGAGAATGCCTGCGGGTAATGTTAGTGAATTAAGTTGCAAATAGTATACCAGTGCTTATATGCAGAAGAAAAGTGAAGACAGTATGCTAATTTTCATTAAAGAATGTAAAAACTGTTTCCTTAATTTTTCTAGAGACGTTGTTAAGTTGTGCACGACTGCAGAAAAAATATTTTGATTGCAAAATATTTTATTAATGACGGGCAGTATTGTTTAAATTAATATGTCACACAATGAGCCATTTATCAACTACAATATTTCAAGATTTTCCTCATTTATTCATAAGCAGTTATACTGATGAGGAATCATATTATTCCACTAAAATTCTACTAATTTAATAATTAATGAAATCTTAAATAGAAACCCCTATTTTTAATTGTATAATCAGATTGTACACGATATCCGAGAAATGTTTTATTCTTGGTGATTTTTCAATTGATCCAACCGTTTAGAAGATAGAGGCCCTGAAATGTTGAACTTTTAAAGTTTGAACCCAGTTTTATCGATGAAGACAAAGAGAAAGAGAGTGGGTCTTACAGACATTTTTTTTTTTTAATTTTTTTTTATTTTTTAGAAATTCAGACAGTAGGGTTCTTAAACTATATATTGACCATTTTTTATGGAAATGGGTTAAGCCTTTTTAGAGAAATTAATTTTTTTTTTTTTTGAAAAATTGAAGAAATGGCAGAAACATTCATTCCAAAGCTCCAAATACAATATAAATGGTATGTAGAGCTTCCTCTTATTGAAAAATACAATTTTCATTTTGACGTAGAATGTCTTATGTTTCGATACTGGGATGCCACGCTTAAATCGTGAATGTCATGAAAAGTGTTGATCACGAAAACCTTAATAAAGTCAAAACTATTAATGATAGAAAAATAAATGTATATTGCATTCGATAGTATATAAAACAAAGCATGCTTTAGACTTTCACCGACTTCATGCTGACGTCATCGGCTGATGCAATCGAAGTACAGAGTTAAGTCAGAAAATCTGCTCTCTGGAGGAGAAATTTAGTCTAGCTCCGGCTTCCTTTGTGATAGCACGACATTTTAGGTGTCATTTGTTTTATCTTTTTGCGCTTTATAAAATAGTATAAAAATTAAACCTCAGTATTTAATAGTATCTAAGATATCGGCCTTCGAATTGTGGAAATTTTGCCGAAAAAATATAGAAAACGACACAGGTAAACAGATCGAGAGATGGGGAATCCATGAAGACCCAGATGTCCGATGTTGAACGTCTACGGGGTCAGCAGGAACGACTGAAAGTTGAGTCGTGGCGACGCCAAAGTGAACAATAGCCCAATACGAATGCGCCAATAACTTCCACTGCTCAGTTCGACGCAAATGACATATCTAATGATATAAACGTTTCAACACCGAATGATAAAATCCAACCCATGGACCTCTATAATGAGCCATAACCGTCAACATAAGCAGCATCTTCATCAAATGCGATTTATCTACGGAGCGATATACAGGATGAGGCACGTATCTTGAGGCAACTGAATATCTCCGAAACTAAGCATTGTACGAAAAAATGTCCAAAAAGTGAATTATTTCGCGTGGGAAATTCATTAGTTAAAAAAATTACCCCCCCCCCCCCCCCCCGCTTGTGAGGGGGGTGGGGGTAACTTTGAAATCTTAAATAGAAACCCCTATTTTTAATGGTATACTCAGATTCTACACAATATTTGAGAAATGCTTTATTATCAGTGTTTTTTCAATTGATCCAACCGTTTAGAAGATAGAGGCCATGAAAGTGTGGAGCATTTAAAGTTCTGAACCGAATTTTATCGATGAAGACTAACAGATAGAGAGTGAGTCTTACAGACATTCCTATTCTACTTTTTTTTAAGGGTCTTTACGAATCCGAAGTCAGAATTTCAAAAATTCAACATTTTTTAGTGCACAAGTAAACTTTTGGAGGCAACGGTCCTATGGAAGCATTGTCTGTATCTATTGCAAAATATTGGATTTTACGTCAAAAAAAAAATTGTATTTTTCAAGAAGAGGAAGCTCTTCATGCCGATTATATTGTGTTTGTAGCTTTGAAATGAATGTTTCTGCCATTTCTTCATTTTTTCAAACAAAAAATTAATTTCTCTAAAAAGGCTTAGCCCATTTCCATAAAAAATGGTCAATGTATAGTTTAAGAACCCCACTGTCTGAATTTCTAAAAACTAAAAATAAATAAAAAAATAAATAAAAATAAAAAAAAATTGACGGGGGTGGGATCTTGGGAGAGGGGATAGTAGATAACTCCGAAACGGCTTATCACAGCCAAAAAAGCCATTTACAAAAAAAATTTGCCCTAATGAGAGGAGTACGTCCATGTCAAGTTTATTGAGTTTGGTTCGCTCGTTTGAAAGCTACAGCCATTTTTCAAATTTTAGAAAATAATTAATATCTCAAAAAAGGCTTACCCAATTGACATAAAATATACGCTAAGGCACAATTTAAGGAACCCTCTAAGTATGTATAATTTTTATTTGGTTCGGCTATATGCCGTTTCAGAGGAGTTAGCTGCACAAAACTGGTCACATACGTACGTACAGACGGAAAATTTTTTATTCAAAATTTCAAAATATCTTTACGAATCATGACTTTTTAAGTCGATTTCAGCAAAAAAAAATTTTGAGTTTCTGAAACGAAAACAAAGGCCTTCACTCTTAGAGAGTGGTAGACCAATAGTAAAAGTAAAGATAAATTAGAGCAGAATTACAGAAATAGTAAAATATCCTAGAGAATGAAGAATTATATATACAAAAATTTGGGCGTATATAAATAGATGCTATAAAAATTGTAAAATTCAAAAATCAATTATACTCAAAAAGTAAATATTGTCAATTAATTTCTAAATGTAAATATAGGAGTAAAATGTAAAAAAATAGGATAAAAGGTCATATGGTTGAAAAATAGACAAAAAAATTACAGAGTAAATAAATAAAAAGAATAAATAGGTAGATAAATAAGTAGAGATTAAAAAAAATTTCATACTTAACAGATCTAATATGAAATCATCACGGGACCATTTGATAGTGTCTGATACACATAGTTTCCTGAATAAGTTCGCATATTGTTTCCCACAGATCTTGGCTAGGAAGCGATCGCTGGACGGGGACCAGGAGCCTAGTGCACCGACTATTACTGGTTCTACAGAAACATTGCTGAAGTTCTTTTTAAGGGATGTTATGAGGCAGTCGTATTTAGTGAATTTTTCCTGCCTTGCTGCAGCGAAAGCTTGTAGACGATTGTCAAATAGCTCTACAAATGGCTTTCCAATTAACTTATCCAAATAGCTTATCCATTTAGTTTATCCAAATAATTTGCACTATTAGCTTATCCATTTATCTGTTTGATAATTAGTTTATCCAATTAGTTTAAAATATATTTGTGTTTCGGAATGCCATTTTGCTTCGCTAACCATGAAGCTAAACCGTCGTCATCCAGCGTTTAAGTTAAATTGCCACTTAACGTCTGGTGCAACGCAAAAATTTTTAAACGGGACTTTAACGAATGGTTAGTTTTAACTGACGTTGTTGCAACCGGCCGTAATTGGCAGAATTGAAAACGCCACCATATGTGGCAATCGAGTATATATGATGACGTTTGTATATTGTTTTCGTTAAATTTATTATCTGAATGGACCAATTTAAAAATTTTTTAATTTAGTCATAAATATGATAGATAAATAAATATGAATGTTTAAATATGATAAAAGCTTTTTATTTTTTTTGATTACTAGGTGATATGGAAAGAAAACAAACAAGTAGTCTTCAAAAAGAAGAGAGTCATGACTCCATTTGGTGCGTGTCACGAATTCGATTTAGGTAAAGCAAAGAAAAAATTCCACTTGACATGGATTTCTTCAATGCTGGCATAAGTGTTTAGACACATGAGAAAGTGGAAAAATAACCTGTGCAAAGGCCACTTCATTGCTTATAAGAATATACATACAAGTTAAATAAATTTACGAATGAAAGGTGTTGTTACCTTCCTTAATATAGTTTTCATTATTATGTACAGTAGTACCTCGTTAATACGAATTTCAGGGTACCAAAATTTTGTTCGTATTATCCGATAACGAAAGGAAACCCCCGATGGTGCAGTGTTATGACTCAAAGCCTCACACTAGATTGTTAAAAATTATCGTCATTCATTAATTTCAAACAAATATCTCGTTATTAAAGTTTGTTACATGAAGGAATATACTTGTTTGTAATAGTATGTCACTAAGGCCTCTGCCACATCCTCGTGAGTAGAGAAGCTGTCGAACATGAGGAAAAGGAATGTGAAGGGGGTGACTCATACAGGGTGTGTATAAAAAGTATCGGGAAAAGTTTCGTAAAAATAGATTTATTTCAAATATTGCTACAAAACCTTAAAATTCTTCAAAGTACATGCCTTGAGCGTCGACACACTTTTGTCAGCAGCTTTTCCACGACTCGAAGGCTCCCTGGTAGGCCGATTCTGGAGGTCCTTAAGGGTACGCGTTCCCATGGCGGTGTTCTTTGAGGGAGGATTTCACTTTTGGGAATGAGAAAAAGTCTGCTGGGGTCAAGTCGAGACTGTAAGGGGGTTGGGGAATTGTCACACCGCCGTTTTACATCACCTTGGAGCAGGTTTCGCTGGGTGCATTGTCGTGATGCAATTTCCAATTTCTGGCAATGGCTATCCTCACCCGGTCTGAATTCAGCACTTCACGCACACGTTGCACGCTGTCATCGGTTCCTGACTGATTCATGAGATAGAATTTAATTTTAATGCAATTGTTTATTCTTTTACAATTTTTTAAAAATTTAATCGGTTAAAAACTTTTTTCTTTGAGCTTTTTGAATAATTTTCATTTTTGTTTACTTTAGATTAAAAGTAACATACAATTTACAGCTAATTTCAATTCAATTCACTTTATTTGTACCCAACAGCTTGCGCCAACTCGGTTACAAGAGAGTAAAATATAAAAAAAGAAAGGAAAACATAAGAAAAAACTTAACTAATACTGTGTATAAAATAAAGATGAGATACAGCTGTTCACATCTGATACAATGCGTACAAGATAACTATGTGTGTAATGTTGATAGTTCTGGAAGCGTTTAAGCAGTAAATGTCTCAGGGCAAAAAATGTCACTGTGATCTTGATGTCTATTGTACAGTTCCTGGATCCTAAATAATGGAGAGCGAAGAGACTGTGTAAGTCGAGGTAGCGTGGATGGAACGTGGTGTGTTGTTGGTGATGCCGTCGTAGATTGGGCACCACGAAATAGATCTTCGAGAATTTACCTCTTTACATAGAATAAGTATTATAATAATAATAATAATAATAATAATAATAATAATAATAATAATAATTGTAGCAGCAAAGGGGAATACCCCGCCAGATACTCCGGAGGGGAGAGCTCCATGTTGCCCCCAATAGGCTAAATGCCCAAAACGACTCTTATTTGCCCCAAACATGGTTCACCTTCCCCCTAACCATTCAATAAAGTTTTAATCCATCCCCTCCGTATTCCCAATACCCTTGTTCCCCCTTTGAATTGATTGATCATAATAAAAATAGATTATTATTATTATTAAATAAAAATATTACTGAAATTAATTTAAGATCATGTTTGACTGGTTCATGAGTTCGAGTTTAATTTAAAGGGCCTGCTTTAATCATATTCATATAAGGTGAACTGTTTTTATTCTTATTGCATTTTAAGATCACACAATTGACTTAACAAACTAAGTTAATGTATCCAAAATAAATGGCCCTTACATTAACTTAGTTGTTTATGATAGAACACCTTAAACATGGTAATATTTTATTCACCTTTTACTTTATCTACTGATGGGTTCATTTTTTCACATGATGATCAAAGCAATGAATAAGTAAACCAATGAAAATCTCTTTTAAATCACGAATGCTCTCAAGGCATTCATTCGTTCTGAGGCTCTGAGGCAGCAGCTTCTGCATCGGTTGAAATTTCAGGGTCGAATGACTATTTTTTTTATAGCTGCCGACTTTGAAATGTTTCGCTTTGATTAGGTGGGTTAACTGATAGGTGACCGAAGACTATTCATAATGCTACCGGGAACAAGCATTCCTAAACAAGTGAACGAGCAAAGATTGTCTTGGAAATGTTAGCCAAGCCATCTCAACTCGTACTACAAAAATAAAATTAAAATGCGCTCCGTCTACAACGTTTTCGTTTTTCTCATGTTTTTAAAAATTATGTAATTTTACTTACAATGATTGGCAACAATTTATTCTTTATTCCGCTGCTGTGAAATTGTTTGTGCTATAGGGTGGCCAAGGGCTGACTGATTGGTTCCTTTCAAAGGCATGAGGGGCTCTGTTTTTCAGGTGATATCGACACGTCTTTGATGCTCTCTCTGTCTCTGTCTCTCTCTGTCACTTGTGTGTCTCTCTCTCTCTCTCTAAGTAATCACCCTCTTCTCTCTTTTGTCATACTTTGGTCAATGGAATTTCCACATTGCATTGAGGTCAAAGGTCTCCCTCAGATGAAACACATCTTTATTCTTCTCTTTCAGAGGGGTAGAGACAAGCGTCATTGGTTTTCAACCCTTTCTCTCTATCAATACGTGCTTCTACCTGTTGAAGGTCAAAAGATTTACCTCAGTTGTTCATCCATTGCTTGCTTCTTTTGGTGGATGACTTGTATTCAAATCAAGACGGAACTCAGTTTTCTTAGCCAATTAACTCATGACAGCTCTTCAAGTTCTAAAGGACTCATTGCCTTGTTTACTTGAATATCAGTCATAAATTTCCTTCATACATCCTGTATTAATTTAATATTTTTAATATTTTTTCATCGATTGTACTTCTTTACTCTATGAAACTGAATACAGGTAGGCATAAAACTTTCATTCATGACGCAATTTACAGCACACATATCTCTAAGATACTTGATATTTGCTACGAGAAATCTCTCTAATAATTGCTCTAATTTTGATATCTGTACGTCAGCTAATCACAGAGTTTAAACAATCGCCACATTCATCCAAAGGTGAACTTGCAGAGCTCATAAACCAGCCACATGGCCATATATGCACTGTACTGCTTAAAAACAAAAAGACGGTTATAGCAGAGCGTATTTTTATATAATGAAACAACACATTTGTCTGCAAGAAAATAGTTGCCATGTCTTTGTAAGAGACCCTCGTATTAACTTCAGAAATCCTGGAGAGACTTAAGAAGCACCTTTATTTTATGGTTTGAATGTAGCTTTACCCTGATTGGTTGTCATTTTCTTTGTTCATCCTGTAGGCCAAAATTCCTAGAAAAATGAAAGGAGAAGCATCTGAAGACTGGAACAAGAGGTTTGTTGCGACATCATGATAATGCCCCAGCACATGTCACCGTTAAGACAACTAAGTTTTTCTGTGAAGGTCGGGTCAGTTTGTTAACACATCCCCCCTTATTCTCCAGACTTGGCACCTTACGATTTCTTTTTCCTACCCACAATCAAGAGGAAGCTCAGGGTATTCCGTTACGACAAGGGCAATGACGTCCTAGCAGTGTACAACAACTACCTTTTGGTGTCCTAGCAGTGGTTGGCGCGTTGGAGGTCGGAGCCAAAGGTTCCTGGTTCGAATCCAGGCTGCGAAATTTTCTTTCCTATTTTTCATCAACTACCTTTTACAGCGCAGTGCTCAGGACTGGAAAAAAATGTATATTTGATAGGTTCAGTAGGATGGAACTTTGTGTGGAAACCAAAGAAAAGTACTTCGAATAGTCCTAAAAGAATGTTCTTCATAAGATGCGTGCAGCGTTTCTGGCTAAAAAATTTGAGTAAACCTCTCGCGTTATGAAAGTGAAACGCAATTTACGAACAACTCTTTTCCATTCCCCAAAGTAGAAAAATAAATGTATAGTAGCTCTCTATTCTAATCTTATTCGATTTTAAAATCTTAGAACTTTTAAAATAATTAAGTTATAAAATATTAGAAGAAACTCTGGTAATGAAGTGAATTCTATTTCGGATTATCTAATTAATCAATTACTTGCTAGGCAGAAAACGGAGAATCTTATTAATTCCGTCAAATGAGATTAAAAAAAGTCACTACCTTAAAACACTCCTAATAAAGTTGAATTAAACCGATATAATAATTTGGTATACTGGGGGCATCAAAACTTTCAGGGTGGGTTCCTCAAACCAAAACAATAAAATAGTCCATATAAATATATGTCCGAATATCTTAGATTGTGAGATAATTATGAAAGTTTACGTTCAGTCCGGTTTGAGATATAATTCACCAACGAAACTTATAAATTATAATCAAAAAATATACAAATCACTCACCAAATTCTCACATTCACTAAGTCTTATCGCATTTATCTCAAATAAAAGATTCAAAAGTATACATGTTTAACTCGAAATTGTTTGTGACAGATATTGCTACAGAATATCCATTCAGAAAATATTTGCTTTCATATGTTAAATATGGGTTTTTCTGTTCGCTGAAAGATTTAAATTGAGACATAATAGTGAATTTGAAAAGGAGAACACTTTACATGTTTTATCATTTTTCTTTACCAACAGCCCCTCAAATATACATTGGAACACCCACCGGGATCAGTTTATGGTACAATGAATACGATTTCTGTGGAAATAACACAGTAAAGGTACTGGATTTATTTATTTATTTAATATTATTTTCCCCTGATAACTGAAATCCTAAGGTCCACAGTTTTGACTGTCTTATATTTTTATTAGTTTCTATATTACGTTAGAAGAATTTCTGTACACTTTGTTTATATTAACATTTCCAAATTACTTTTTTTTTTCTTTTTGCATTCAAAATTAAATGCAACTCTTCACTGAAAGAACTGAAACCTCAAATTGAAATTGAATGTATAATTTAATGTTACAGAATTATTATTATTAGGACCGATAGGTACGAGGCATGTTTTTTAAGTAAGTACCGTTTTGCGATTCCGCCGCCGCAGCGCTACGGTCGGCGTTCCGCGCATACGCGCTGGTTAACTACATCTCTTGTCTACGCACTGACGCCATTACAGTCTGATTCTTCATTGTATACGTTGTTTACTGAGTGTTTAAGATGCCTCCGACAATCGTGAGTCCCGCCGATTGTGAAGTACGGGCTGTTATACGATTTCTTAGTGCTAAAGGCGTAAAACCGATCGATATTCATCGTGAGATCTGTGAAGTGTACGGACAAAACATTATGAGTGATGGAATGGTAAGGAAATGGGTGAGAGCATTTAAAGATGGCCGCACAAATGTGCATGATGAAGAACGGAGTGGGCGTCCTTCGGTCGTTAATGAAGATTTGGTGCAGAAAGTGGACGAAAAGGTGAGAGAAAACAGACGCTTTACAATTTCATCATTGTGCGACTGCTTTCCTCAATATTCTCGTAGTGTTTTGTATCGCATTGTGACCGAGAACTTGAATTACCGGAAATTGTGTTCACGTTGGGTTCCAAAAATGTTGACGGATTTGCACAAAACCCAACGTTTAGGCAGTGCATTGACTTTCCTTGAGCGGTACCACAATGAAGGTGAAGATTTTTTAGACCAAATTGTTACTGGTGACGAAACATGGGTGGCCTACGTCACACCAGAATCGAAACAACAATCCATGGAATGGCGACATTCATCATCACCCAAAAAAGTGAAGTTTAAGCAAACAATTTCTGCCCGGAAAATCATGTGCACAGTTTTTTGGGACGGAAAAGGAGTATTGCTAGTGGAGTTTCTGCCTCGTAATGAGACAATCAATGCAGCGTCTTATTGTGAGACATTGAACAATCTGCGTCGTGCAATCCAGAACAAAAGACGTGGCAAGTTGAGTAAAGGTATCGTTTTGCTGCATGACAATGCCCGTCCACATGTGGCTAATCGGACCAAAGATCTCATCAAATCTTTTAAATGGGAAACTCTAGATCATCCTCCATACAGCCCTGATCTGGCGCCCAGCGACTACCATTTGTTCATGCACTTGAAGAAACACCTGGGTGGTCAGCGTCTTCAAGACGATAACGAAGTCAAAACATTTGTGATACAGTGGTTAACAAGTCAGGCGGCAGAATTTTATGAGGAGGGTATTCAAAAACTGGTGCCACGTTATGACAAGTGCCTCAATATTCACGGAAATTATGTAGAAAAGTAGATTAAGGTACAGGCTTTCATGTAAAAATAAAATTATTGCGATATCTTTGCACGTCTTTTTTTAATTCCAAAACGGTACTTACTTAAAAAACATGCCTCGTACTTATGTTTTCACAATGTGCGTCCGTCTGTCTGTTGGTGCTCTAGCTCTCGAATGCTTCCGAATTTTCGACTTCCGTTTTCGCCATTCGACAATTTAGGGAAATCGGAAAACTGAGTTCGTTGGTGGAAAAAATCGGTGAACTACTTCCGGTTCAAAAGGTCAAAAATAATATAGGGGACCACGTTTTTCACTATACAATTCCATGTATAAACAAATAGCCTGTGCATTGCCAAATGTTGTTCTCCCTTTGGCATTCCATAGCTAAAGCAGAGAAAAAGCTTGTGAATTAAGTGAAGACACGTGATCGTCTTCCTTGATGGTCAATATCAGTCAGAACTGGTTCAAGGGTATGTGGTTTAGTGGTACCATTATGGTCCACTGGAAACTTTCAATACTAACATGTGGCATGTATTATATCAAACATCTTGAAATAACATGTCATGATTGAATATTAACGTAAAATTAATGATAGTCGAAAGAGGTTCAATCAACGTGATTAATATAATTAGAGCGGAAATTAACTGGTCATCAGCGCCCCCACTATGAAGTCGTGGTAAACTACATTTGTTTACATCTGGGCTTTGTACTTTGCCACCTTAACTATATCTTAACAAGAAATTAATCCTCCCGAGGAAGGTAGCGGAAGCCCTGAGATCATCTATATTTATCGTTTTATTTCGCGTTTTAACCCCCTCTCAATTTTTTATTTTATTTTAATTGATTGTAATCCAATACGTCCATTCAGGGCGTATATGGCCGGAGGCCGACGAGTTGGGCCCCTGGATCGACCTGGATTAACGACAGCTGTAAGATGGTCACAGCTGCCGGGGAGGGAGGGAGGGGGGGGTGAAGATCGTATCTCACTGATAGTCGCCCATCCAGTGACTAGCGGTGCCTGATGTTGCTTAACTTCCCTGAAGTTGTGTGTTCAGTGGAAGCCCGCCAGGCCACGGCCTCCCCCTCCCCCCCCCCCCTAGTAAAATTTTTAAATAGTAAAACTGATTTTCTCGAACGTAGTATTTAGAAAGTGTTAAAGAGCTCTATCTTCTTTCGTTTCTGATCATTTCCGATCGAATGATATATAACTTGCCATATGTTGCCATAGCTCTGAAGAACAACTGCCACCCCCGAAACTTCGATTCCAGTGGGCCAATCAAAGCCAAACTAAATAGTGAAGATGAACATCCCCATAGCAAGTTACATTTCGAATTCCAACCTTCTACCTCAAAAATGTGGAAATTATGAAGGGGACGGACAGACAGACATTGTGAAACCAATATGTAGCCCCATTCTTCCGCTACTTAGTAATGATATAAAATAAATAATTCCGAGAGCAAAATGTATATTTCCTTTAGAATCCAAAGGAATAATTATTTAATGAAAAATAGGAAAGAAAATAATTTTTCTTTTTTCATCAATAATTTGAACAGCTGAGGTATGGCGTAGGGATTGTATAACCCTCACAGACCATTTATGAGTTATTCAGTAATTATTTTCTCTTATTTCTGTATATAATAATATTATACAAGATAATAAATGGGTTAAATTTCACAGAGATTTATTATTTTCATTTTATATTCATTTCCTGCATACAACTCCATGATAAATATGATTGTAATAAACCGAATGTTTATACTTCTTATTATGACTTCACATCATAGTATTTCAAATTTTTACCTCAACAGCGATGGCGGACATCGCTTCAATTCGCTTCCAATATGGTGTCGTTATTTCCACTCTAATTAAATTAATCTCGTTGGGTTCAATGGTATGTGGTTTCATGGAACCATTATCGTCCATTCCATACTTTAAATGCTAAAATATCGCATGTAATATATCAAACGACTTGGAATGATGTGCCATGAATGAATATACCGTAAAGTCGAAATTGGTTCAAAGGCACCTGGTTTAGTGGAACCATTATGGTACATTGGAACTGTCAATCTAAAATATGGCACGTAATATATCAAACGACTTGGAATGATGTATCATGGATGAATGTAACGTCAAATTAATGATACTCGAAATTGGTTCCAAGGTAGCTGGTTTAGTGGCCCATTATTGTTCATTGGAACTTTCAATGCTAAAATATGG
The DNA here is from genome assembly GCA_023313115.1 of Rhysida immarginata. Taxonomy (NCBI): domain Eukaryota; kingdom Metazoa; phylum Arthropoda; class Chilopoda; order Scolopendromorpha; family Scolopendridae; genus Rhysida; species Rhysida immarginata. Next base: position 576,983 of record JAHWFO010016829.1, read on the forward strand.
CATGTAATATATCAAACGACTTGGAATGATATGTAATGAATGAATATATCCTAAAATTAATGATAGTCGAAATTGGTTCAATGGTATGTGGTTTAATGGAACCATTATCGTCCATTCGATACTTTAAATGCTAAAATATGGCATGTAATATATCAAACGACTTGGAATGATGTGCCATGAATGAATATACCGTAAAGTCGAAATTGGTTCAAAGGCACCTGGTTTCGTGGAACCATTATGGTTCATTGGAACTTTCAATGGTAAAATATGGCATGTAATATGTCAAACGACTTGGGATGATGTGCCATGGATGAATATAACGTCAAATTAATGATACTCGAAATTGGTTCAAAGGCACTTGGTTTCGTGGACCCATTATGGTTCAATGGAACTTTCAATGCTAAAATATGACATGTAATATATCAAATGACTTGGAATGATGTGCCATGAATGAATATAACGTAAAATTAATGATAGTCGAAATTGGTTCCAAGGAACCTGGTTTAGTGTAACCATTATGGTACATTAGAACTTTCAATGCTAAAGTATGGCATGTAATATATCAAACGACATGGAATGATGTGCCATGAATGAATATAACGTAAAATTAATGATAGTCGAAATTGGTTCTAAGGCACCTGGTTTCGTGGACCCATTATGGTTCATTGGAACTGTCAATGGTAAAATATGGCATGAAATATATCAAACAACTTCATACAGGAATATAACGTAAAGTTAATGAAATCGAAATTGGTTCCATGATTCGTGTTTTAATGATACCATTATGAAACCATTAGTAATTTTCAATGCTAAGATATGGCATGTAAGTACGAGAGGAGTTCAATAAGTAATGCAACACATTTTTTTCTGAAAAAGGGGGTTGTTTTATTCAGCATTCAAATACAACATGTTATTCCCCAATCTTTTAGCTACACAACACTATTTTTTAATGTAATCTCCATTCAATGCTACGGCTTTACGCCACTTTGAAGTGAGGGCCTGTATATCTGCACGGTACCATTCCACTGGTTGAGGTCGGAGCCAACGTCGTGCTGCATCAATAACTGGTTCATTATCGCGTAGTGCGTCCCACGGATTGCGTTCTTCATTGGGCCAAACAGATGAAAATCCGTCGATCTGCTCGAATGAGAGTGTCCGCATGTTCCGACATTGCAGGAGTCAGAGCTGTACATGGCCCGCCAGCTCGCGGGAGATCAGACAGTTTTGCTTGACTTTGCGGCGATGATGACACACGCTTTGCCCAACGACTCACCGTGCTTTTGTCCACTGCCAGATTACCGTAGACATTCTGCAAGCGCCTATGAATATCTGAGATGCCCTGGTTTTCCGCCAAAAGAAACTCAATCACTGCCCGTTGTTTGGAACACACCTCCATTGTAGACGCCACTTTAACAGCTCACTATAGCGCTGTCACATATCGGACGTCAATGAAACCTTACGAGACGAAGCGGAAATGTTTGAAAATGTTCCACAAGATATGTCCAGTTTTTTCAACCAAAATTGGCCGAGAAAAAAAATGTGTTGCATTACATATTGAACTCCCCTCGTACTTACGCTTTATATTATCAATATTTAGTTTTTGTTAGGCAAATTTTAACAATAGCTTGTAGCTAATCATTCTTTCAATGGTACATGCTTACGTAGAAAAGCGTTGGCAATAGTTTATGAAGAAAGAATTGACCCTTACACAGAACGCTTCAACAATTAACGCTTATTTCATTAATTAGGAATGTTTACAAATTAAAGGATTCGTTAATGCTTTAATCTATAGAGAATTGCTACCTTCTCCATTTAAATTTTCAGATATTTTTATTCCGTTTGAACTATGCATTTCCCTTAGAAGTACGCCTTGCTTAGATACCAGAGGCATCCTTAGCAATTTCATCTAATTCTTAACAACGAAAGGCTTCTTTAGAAATCAAATGCTTTCTTTTTCGTTCTCGAATGCTTAAAATCCTATCGGTCCTGGGCATTTCGGTTGCCTGACTTGTTATTATTATACACAGAATTATTATTACACTCTGCCGCACAAATATTAACTTGTGGTTTAAATACTTCATGAATAAAGGAGTAGAATATAAAAATATTTGAACAGATTTAAGTTCATTAAAAAATCAATCAATTTCAAATACAATCTACTTCACTTTACAATTAATGTGATATTCACTAGTAATAGCCCTTATCTAGCTGCAAGCTTTAAAAAAATACCAAATGCTTAAAGAAAATAAATCTTTTTTCCAATTTCTGTTGTCACTGGCAACCTCATTTAAAGAAACTTATATTATCCCCTATTCAGATTGATCGCTAATGCTCACACTCTTACTCTAAGCGTATACTAAGAGTGTAAACAAGAGCATAACCAAGAGCAGTAGTAAGAAGTGAAGTTTGCAGAGCAGCATTTAAAACATGAAATTTCATGAAATTTGGAGATGGTCACTAAAACTTTATTTTTCAAATTTTTACCACTTAACATGGAATGATCCCTGGAATGTAATATGGGAGGGGGGTGCAGAAACTCAACAACACGGTTAACGCCGCGTGATAGAGTAACGCAGCCCGCAAGTTTCTTTTTAAAAGTGAAAATGGCCCTTTCTGAACAACATTGACTTAGATGTTCGATATAAAACAACCATGTATCTCTTAAATCAAGATAATGAATATTGCAGATAATATTCCCTGAATTAAATAATAATAGCAGAATTGGGGAGTTTCAAAATATGTCGGGATTTTGGAAATTATTTCTATATTTAATTATCTGAATACTGAGCATGCACTTCAAAATCTCGTTTTTTTACAACATCCTATTTTGAAAATAGTTTATTTTATAAATTTAAATACAATATATCTTAATGTAATGAAATGGGTAATTTTTGGTAAATTTTATGTGTAGTTTCTTCCTTATGATGGAGAGATACTTGATTTCAATCATATTTTGGAATTGGCTCCCAGCACAATTAATTTTGTGCGGTTGGAGGCTATGCAGGTAATAATATTAAAACACACTGTATTAATTTTAAGTTTAATTACTGAAATCACTAATATACGATTTAATGTTTGCCTTTAAACTTGAAAAAATATTATTTATATAAAATATACAACAGTCGTTAAATGGGTTGATAAGAAATGATTAGTAAAACACCGGAATTCTCGGAAGAACGAGCTCAAAGAAACTAAAGCGTTCTATAATTCGGAAATGATTAGGAAAATGGTTCTGTAAGCTTTCTATGGTCATTCAAGTTTTATTCCTAATTTTATTTCTAATAAAGTACTTATAATGCTGGAACTACCATTACTTCTTGCACAACGATGAAGTTATGAATGCATGGCTGTTATGAACGTTCTTTGGGGACCTGCCGATGCTACTGGAAAATCGTTGATGCAAGGATGGAACGTTTAGAAAACGAACTTCAATCGTTGGTGCAACTTTACTTCAATATGGAGCATGAGGGACCAGTTCAAAGTCATTGTCTAAACTGCATCCAACACTCTGACATTGTAAAAACCAGATGATGATGATGATGCCTTATTTCTCACTCTTTTAAATATTTTAATCTGCTCTCATTCTCGAAAAAATTATTGGAAAACTTACAACCTGAATTATGAAAGAAATTACACTTTATTTTGTAGGAAAACTTACGACTTGAATTCGTTTCGTCAAACTGCATTTCGTTAATTTTCAAAAATTATTTCCCGGTTGTTGTAATGAGTTTGGAGAAGGACGAAAGGGGTAAAAAAAATGCAATGCATGGACACGTTTGCCCGAAAGCAGTCACGCCAGTGAACATTGCACTCGTTGATCAAACCATTCTTGATAAAGGTATCACGGTTAATACTAAGTGTTACTGCAAATTGCTTCAGGTTGCCATATGCAATGTCATTCACAAGAAAAGACATGGGATGTGGTCCGGAAATCTCTGACAATGCCCGACCTCACACGGCGAATTTGTCAGCAGCAACTCCTGCCAAAATGGGCCGGGAAGTGTTGCCCCATACCCCTTACAGCCCAGACTTGGTTCACAGTGATTGGCACTTGTTTGGGCCGCTTAAAAAATATCTGAAGTTCCAGGCAGATGTACCGCTGTCCCACATCTACAGAAACACTGCTTTCTATAATGTTTGATGCAGCTGCTGTGCATGCGTCAAATACGTCATACCGAACGCGGGGTACTAAAAAAAAAAGGATTACGCAACGTTCCCTAAAAATGTAATATGCTAGAGTTATTTCTCGATTTTATATGCGCGAAAGTCCAGGTCACCCTTGAACGACCCTTGTACTTTTGGCAGAGAGAATTTTTAGCTAAATACACAATTTTCTTGCCTTTCTTTTATACTTTTAATTATTGATTTATTTCTGTAGATAGATAGAGCCAATCGTCCAAATTCTCCTTGTATGAAAAACGAAGATTTCGAAAGATGTAGGAGTGTATGTCTTGAAAGAAATCTGAAAAAATTTATTCCTTGCAAGTAAGTTTTAGAAACATCCAAAAATTTATGAGAAGCACTTTCATATTATTCACAAAACACTGTACTATTGGGTTGTTTCATATTCATTGGCCGATGCAATAAGGCTGGAAACATGCAGAGCGATTTTTTTTCAGCAAAATTTTTTAGCAAGCGAGGAATTTCCCTCCAACTTTCTCGCGCAGCGGGATACGATTTGTCTCTCTACCACGAGAGAGAAAATGCAGAGCGAGTAATTTACGCGGGGTGACGCCTTCATGCGCGCCGTCCTCCCGAACAACGCATGCGCAAAGTGCAGCGACATAACGAGCGACAGTGAGAAAATCAAACTGAAACAGATACGGGCGACATGTGAATTTCTCGCTCTGCATGTTTTCCCGTGACATCCCGGTTTGTACGGCACAGAGGTAAACAAGGTACTGTTGCACCACGACAAGGCGTCGAGTCACACCGCTGCTACAACTAGCATGCAAAAAGATACCGGAATCCGCTCCGTTCCATTCAGCGACATACCCGTCAAGTCGCCGGACGCATCGCCAATGAATTTTTATGGCTTTGCCTATTTAAACGAGCCCTCGGAAAAAGACGTTCAGTGGAGAGTCTTTGAAAAGCGTATCAACAGGAGTAGTTATGAATTGTTCTTGATGTTCTGCGTTCCAGCCTCCTGCAGTGGAAACTGTGATGCAGTGCAATAGCTGGGATGCATGACTACAAGATTGAACACACTCGATGGTGGCGAAAGGGGTTGTCCACCTTACTGGTTCTCTGTAACTTGTTACCATAGATCCCTCACAATCCACTTAAATAACAAACAAAGAAAGCAATCAGCTGAATGGCTTAATAACAGGAACCACCGAATATACAAACCTCTATGATGAACACGATCACAAGTGTTTATTGGAAGCATCGCGCATGAAATAGCTTTGTACAGGACCCCTCACTCTGATATTAACCACAATTGTCCCCATCAGACTTTCACATGCTTCGCCATTTGGACCACTTCATGAGGGTCAAACGGTTCACAGGATGCTGTGATTCATGCCGCCAGCAATTATTTGGATCACTGTAATATCAACTTCGCCGCGGTACTTTTACACTGACATCACCCAGTTGAGCTTAGTATATTGCTGCCCAGGACAGATACGTATATTTCTGATTAAAATATTTCTTCATCTATAGGTGCTCTTCGTTATTTGCAAAAATCGGTCCAATAATGATCTACCGAATAATGATCTCTTTGATCGATTATGAAACAGCTCAATCGAGGCCAATGTAGTCTTTCAGTTTCGCATCGTAGGCAAGATTATGCTGTTGCATACTGACGTCTACGTTTGCCTAATTGGCTTACATTTATAGTAATGCCAGCCTTAACCCAATACAAGTTCGACAAAACTAACTTAACCTGAGCTGCTACTTTATTAGGTACATCTGTCTAGTAGATTATTGAACTCCATTATCCCTTAAAACCGCCTGCATTCGTTTTAGAATGGATTCAACAGGATGTTGAAAAGTTCAACAGGAATGTTGGGCCATACAGGCATCAGAACTGCACGCAATTCCCGAGATTCGATGGGGATGTAAGCAAGGAGCGAACGGTCCTTTCCAGCTCATCCCAAATATGTTTATTCGTATTGAGATCTGGAGATGAGCCGGCCACTGTATCAAGGAGAACTCACTGTCATGTTCTTGGAACAAACTTCATAATGATTCTGGCCCTGTTGGAAGGAGTCATCTGCGTGCGGATAAACTAAGCATGACGAGGTGAACTTCATCTGCAACAATGTTTTATATATAGTTTGGCGTTCAAATGAGCGTCTGCAGATATTAAAGGATCCAATTGATGCCAAGAAAACGTTCTCACGCTATTATTTCGCCTCCACCACCTTGCACCAGATATGAGGGATCCATGGCTTCATATTGTTTTCGCCATATTCTAGCCTTCCATCAACATGATGCAGCAGGAACTAGATTCGTCTGACTAGGCAACCTTTTTCCAATCCTGAATAGTCCAATCCTTGTGCTGCAGCTGTGTTCACAGGAGGCACGCTTTCTTGTTCTTCTCTGACAGCATTAGTACCCGAGATGATCTTCGGCTTTGGTAATCCATTCGAGCTAAGTTGTGACTAGTTGTCCGTTCTGATATTGTTTTCTGGCTATCTGAGTGCTAGCGGGCAGTAATTTGTGCGATTGTTGCTTTTCTGTTTTCGCGCACAAGTCTTGACATTCTCGTCTGGCCTCTTTCATCAACAAGGGTTTTCCGTTCACAGGAGTCACGATGACTACATGTTTTTTGTTCTTTGACCCACTTTCGATAAACACTTAAGTCTGTGATATGTCTAAAGTTCAGGAGAATCGCAATTTCTGAAATGCTTATTTCAGCTCGGCTTGCACCTACCACCGTTGCACGGTGGGAGTCAGTGAGATCACTGGTTTTCCCTATTTTTGCTATGGTTTCACGCTTAACTAATAGTAAAAAAGTTGCTTCAGTATATTTATACCGTGATTTGTGATTATATGACATTCAAATCAGGCAATCGCTCAAATTGCTTATTTAATAAAAGTGGCAGCTCAGAGTATACCTCCAAGCTTGTATTTTGATTTGGAAAAATGGACTCAAAAGCCAATGGAGTGTTAATTTAGGAATTTTTATAATACATAAAACCATCTATAAATCATGTATCTATATAGATTAAAACACACGTATATCGGGAAATCATAATGACGATTTTTCAATGACTTGACGAAATTCTTTTCTAAAGTGCATTTTTCTAGAAAAGAAAAGTTTTTATATGGAAATTGTGGCTACATTTGTCTATTTATAATTTACATAATTTACATCTAATGTTCAGGAAAACAACAGACTTCATTAGAAGCCATTATGAACAAACACTATAGAGCTTATAAAATGTTAATGGTTCTTTAATGTTAATTCTTTTTTCGCATTATAGACTGCCTTTCATATCTCTATCAATTCGCAGTTGTAAAACACCAGAAGAAGGAATGAGAGCAAGAGAAATATTCATTAGGATTCACTTGAATACCAATATTTACGAGGAATGCAATTGTTTGAAAAAATGCAAGGATGTGATTTATAAAACGAAGAGCTATATTAAAGTACAAGAATCTGTGCATTATCATACAGTCATAAGCGTGCATTTCAGTAGTAACTTAATAAAAAATGTAAAAGAGGTTTATTCTTACCTCATTATCAAATGCGTTTGTGAAATTGGTGGAATTTTAGGATCCATATTAGGAACTTCTTTGCTTGGACTATTAAATTTTTTATTTGTGAACTCTTTAAATATTCTAAAAAAAGTATTTCTTATATCTTTAACTTAAAATTATCACTTTAATGTATTTAACAAAATATATGTCGGAGGGAAGAACTAATGAGTACGAAAGCTTTTTTTATTGAGCATTTTCTGGGTGATGATTAATTATAGAACGCTTTCGTTCTTGCGCCTTAATTTTCATTTATTATAAGAATTATTTAAAAAAAATTAAAAATGAAGTAATTATTCAATTATAAAGTGTACAAATAAAAGCTATATCGAAAATAAATTAATTTATTATATTTACTTGCTTGCTCCAGATAGGTTTCCATATTTTTCCATCATTTTTAATAAAATAAATCTGTAGGTTATTACCAAAACTTAATTTGATGTTGCATTGATGCTCTTTGTTTAAGAAAAATAGTGAAACATTTATTTAGCGAAAGCATAAGATCTAAACAACAAAAGCCAGAAACTGTGGACACCAGTATACTAATTAAAGGAACACTGAAAACTACTAAACACAGTGAGTCGATGAAGGAAATTTGGTTTCCGAAATATACATCTGAGTCAATAAAAATTATCATGTGGATTAGTGTTTTCAGTGTTCCTTTAATTAGTATAGCATAAGATCTGTTTATACGACAATCCAACATCAGAGTGAAAAACAAAACGAGTAGTCCGGAAGCAAAGCTTTCACATCTATATTCACCCAAGAAATAACCAAACGAAGTACACTGAAATAGGAAAGAAGCCAGATGAACCTTAATAAGTCACCCAGAGCCTAAAAATGGGGTATTTTCCTATCTGGATGGTAAAGCAGATTGTAGATTGATGAAAGACGCGGAGGAGCTAGAAGAACCAGTAGTCTGGAAAGATGGCCTTTTGAATGTTGACGTCCAGGATGTGAAGAGGGAACTTTATTGGTGATGCAGAATGTCAGCAATGATCTGTCTAGTAACCTCACACTGTTTAAATACGCTAGTGCGGACCCTAAACTGTTTAACTTCCTTGAATCTGTGGGGATTTCTAGGAAATCAGCGAATGAATTCAGGTCTTTGGCCCGATGAATGTTTCTAACTGGTCCAGTTTTAAAATTATCAAATAACGACTATGTAAATGTTTTCCCTATCTTGATGTATGGACCTCATTCTTCTATTTTAATCTAAATTTTACCCTGATTGGTTATACAGGGTGTTTTTGAATTGAGTACAGATTTTTTGGGAGATGATAGAAGAGGTCGTTAGAAGTATTTTTTGTCATATGAACATGGGGTCCCCGCAGCTCCGTTTACTTACAATACTGCATTGAACAATCAAGTGACACCGGGACGCAGTGTGCGTTGGTAGGCCTAGATTATTTTATTTTTAACAATTAACACAAGCAATCTACAGTATGACGTTTACAGTAATTGTTCGAAATGACCGCCATTTGCTTCATAACACAATTCGCAACGCCTTATGATGGACTGATGTACGCGTGGAAACAGTTGATTTGCACGGTCGCTGATGTCACCTGCTGCCGCGACAACACGAGCCGCCAATTCTTCTTCGGTATCTACGGGTTCGGAGTACACCATTGCTTGTGTTAATTGTTAAAAATAAAATAATCTATGCCCGGTGTCATTTGATTATTCGATGCAGTATTGTAAGTAAACGGAGCTGCGGGGACCCCATGTTCATATGACAAAAAATACTTCTAAGGACCTCTTCTATCATCTCCCAAAAAATCTGTACTCAATTCAAAAACACCCTGTATAAACACTTGACTTAACTTCATTTTTCACACGCAAAAGAAGACAACTTAGTTCTAAAAATACCTCTCTTTATGGAAAAGTGATCTCTTATACCAGTTTTAAAATTGGAAATATTCAGATACTGTAGATTTAGAGAATGACAGATGACAATACAGCGATTCTTCGAAGAAAATGAAGACAAGTTAAAAACTAAAATAGGTTTGCTTAACTGTAAAAGCTACAAAGAAAAGCAATGTATAAAAACTCTTCTTATTACTTTTTAAATAGCTTCCATTTATGCATTTATTATATGTATATATTAAATTTTAAAGTTAAGAGTCTTTAAACAAGTTGTATGGAAATATAAAAATTTGCTAGATTAATCTAGATTCATTTTTGCATTTTTCTTTTTCTGGACTTGTAACGACCGAGAATTTTACCAACAGATTTGAGCAATAGCGTCGCAAAACGAAACAGATTTGTGAATACTGAACCTAGACCGCTTCCTCGTCTCGGGTTCGAAACCTCCAATGGCGTCCGCTCTTTTTTTTGTGTCTTTTGATTCACCCCTGTTTCTATTGATTATCTTTTTCATTTTCCAAGACTTGGGAAGAGTTTATTTGAATTGTATCTAAGGCTGTCGTCAAAAACTCTCACCGGTGCCTTTCAACATAGGTAAGCCTTTCAACACAGGGTGAACTCTCTGACCTAAATGATACCGTAAAATCGCCTGTTTGGACATGCATCTTGAATGAAACGTGGAAATTTATCCGTGAATGCATGATGTGGAGAGAAAACAAGGCGTCTTGCGAAAATGTAATTTCAGAAGCTTTGCCCGATAAAAATGATAACAGATCGCCGTGATCTGAATAGACGGCAATTTCGATCTTTCAAAGATTACTCAATAGGTAGTAATCTTGTATGGGGAAAATTTGATAAATCGGTTCACGCTTTACACAGGAATGATATCAGGGGTGGCGCAAAAGTGGTGCAAACAACTTGGAGTTGAATGAAGTCAGTATACACGTAGAAACTAAGTATACCGCATATAAGATCTATCGAAATCAAACTGACTGATTGATTTTAGGCCCGTTGATTTTAGGCCCAATGTGTGACACAAGCCTTCATTAAAACTGATGAAATGCCACTCCGTTCATCGGAAATGAAAACATTTGTTCACTGTAAGACTGATGTTGGAAAAGGGTTTTTCTTTCGGTTGTATATGGTGTGCCCTAATGAAAAGGAGACTTTCACTGTAGAGTTATTCTATCTAATCGAAGTTGGTAAATATGTTTGTCGATAGATGTAGCGTCATCCCGGCTTCCCACGTCCAAAAACAGCTCACTCTGCCATGAAAGCCGGAAAAGTGATGCTCAGTTTTTTTCGACGAGGAAGGACCCATATTCCTCGACTGGCTAGAATAGGGTGAAACAGTTAACGCTGAACGCTACTGCAACACGTTGCTGAACCCAAAACGGGGCATCGAAAGCCAGAGAGAAGCTCTCGAAATGAACAGTTCTGCTCCAGGACAACGCTAAGTCATTTGTGGCCAAGAAAACCTGCTGGAAACATTTTGATGGGAAGTCCTCAAACATCCTCCGTACAGCCCCGACTTCCCCCCATATGACTACCATATTTCCGGCCCCTTAAAAATAATCAGTGACAGGTCATCGATTCACCTGCGACAAGGAAGTGCAGAACACCGTGGAAAAAGGAACCGTATGCAAACGCTCTGAGATTCTGTACATAAAATGTTCTGTACTTAAAATATTCTGTAATTAAAATATTCGTTAGATATAACTGTAGTCTCTTTTTCATTTGGACACACCTTATGTAATTTGACAATGGCATCGACGATGTCTTTACGAATATCATAATAGCCCTCAGCTATTTCTAAGTTGCGCCGTTCTGGAAAATCTGGTGGATCGTTAATAATTACGTTGATGAAACCTTTAATCATGCCATTTAAAGTCATTTTTAATGGGGTCTTCAGTTTCCTAATCAGAAACCGCTGAGGAATAAAACCTGTGTTCACATCAGCTGGGAATTCAATGAAACGACCTGTGAAAGCTGAAACCGTAAATGATCATCGACCAACTTGGTCTCAATTCCAAAAGCCCTAGAACAACCTTTTAAAAAAATCAACGTTGTCTTTTATTGTTAAATTCAACAATATGTTGGAACAGAAGCATCACCTTTGGATAACTTAGCGTAACAGACAATTCTGAGACCCACATAAACGAGGAGTCGATATCAGTGGTTAAATGAGTTCGCCCGACTAAGAATATATTTGGAATGATATTCAAGAGTTTGCATCCGTGGAAGTCGCCACAATTTTGGTTAATTTTAATTTTGTTCTGAAATGGCATTTTTTATGATTTATGTGGTGTTTAAATAGTAGTAAAAATTGGCCGTCATACACTTAATTGTTTGTAAAGTAAGCTTATAAGTGACTAGCAGACCCCGTGTGAAAATATTTTCGCACAAAAAAGTCGTATTATTAAGGACTGTACATTATGCAGAACAATTTTCATAAATCTAAAAAATCTAATGCAGGGCCGGACACAAAATGAATAAAGTAGAAAAATATGAAAGAACAATAAAAACAGCAAATGTCCATAATATTCTATCAAGATAGCCCTTTTTTTGGCTGCTGATGATCAGGAAAAATCAAGAAAAATTAAGGGAATTTTACAAAATCGTTTTGCTAGACACCCTATCATTCCTAACCTTTTTTATAATTTTAATTTTATATGTTATCCTATTGCATTTTTCTCGCTGCCCTCTTATTATCTCCTGAACATTGAAACATATCTGAACATTGAAAGTTTTTAATGGACCATAATGGTACCACTAAACCAGTTTTGACTGATTTTGACCGTGAAGGAAGACCATCACGTGTCTTCACTTAATTCACAAACCTCTTCTCTGCCTTAGCTATGAAATGTTTTATTTTAGCTATGGAATGCCAAAGAGAGAACAGCATTGATCAGTGCACATGCGATTTACATATGGAATTGTAGAGTAGAAAACGTGACATTTTGAACTGGAAGTAGTTCATCGATTTCTTTTCCACTAACGAACTCAGTCTTTCGTTTTACCTAAGTTGTCGAATGGCGAAAACGGAAGTCGAAAATTCATAAGCGCTCGACCGCTAGAGCACCAACAGACAGACAGACAGACAGACGGACGGACGGACGGACGGACATAAATACCTATCGGTCCTAACAATATGGATGATAATAAGGAAAGGTAAACTCTTCACGAATTTGACTACCTATGGTAGAATATATAACGCTCTTATTAGGAGCTTTAGCATAAAAGCTACTTATAAGGCATGGGTCACACTGGCGTAAAACGCCACGTAATTACGCCAACGTAAATACGTCGCATAAAAAACGTCGACGTTTAGCTGTTCACACTGACAGCGTATAACGCGGCGCAATTTGTGATGTCGTTTCGCTATTGCTTTAATGCATGGCATCACTTGAAGTAGCTTCAGCATAAATGCCAACAGTATCGAGCTTTATAACAAAGTCTGGCAATATTTTAATAGCCTGGACTTTTTTTTTATCACAAAATTAGCTAAACTTCCTCACTATTTCTACAAAGCATTCGCTATTGTACATCGCTCTTTTGTTGGCCATCTTGATGGCGGGCCAATCGCTCTTCTGATTGGCTGATGTTCGGCGTAAGATCTTACGCGACGTAAAAAGTTGAACAAAATTCAACTTCGGCGTAAAGCGCGGCGCCAAGCTATTTACCGGAAGTGACATCACTGGCGTCGTTACGTTGGCGTATTTACGCGGCGTTTTACGCCAGTGTGACCCATGCCTTAGAATGCGCCCTTGGTCTGTACGTTTATCCGGTCGTCCGCCGTTTGCACGATAACTTGAAAACGAATCAACTTTTTCAAATTCTGTTTTCAGAAATATGACCATCAAAGTCTTAGCTCGGCCGTATCAACTTTTCAGAATTTTTCGTGGACCCCTTCAAGTCGAATTCACGTGCTAAAATGTACAATAGCGAATGCTTTGTAGAAATAGTGAGGAAGTTTAGCTATCTTTGTGATAAAGAAAAAGTCCAGGCTATTAAAATACTGCCAGACTTTGTGATAAAGCTCGATACTGTTGGCATTTATGCTGAAGCTACTTCAAGTGATGCCATGCTTTAAAGCAATAGCGAAACGACATCACAAATTGCGCCGCGTTATACGCTTTCAGTGTGAACAGCTGAACGTCGACGTTTTTTCTGCGACGTATTTACGTCGGCGTAATTACGTGGCGTTTTACGCCTGTGTGACTCTAGCCTTAAGAATACCAAGCTAATGGCATGTCATATAACAATCGATTTATCAAGAAGGAATACATTAGTAGTATAGGCAGCCCTTTGTATACCACTTCCGGCCACGCCCACCCCCACTTCCGGTTGCATGAGGCCAGTTTATATACCACTTCCGGCCACGCCCTCGCCTCAGGCGGTGGTATATAAATCGGCCTCATGCCACCCTTTATTATCAGCAGAGATAAGATGAAAAGATAAGATAAGAACAGTTGTTGCCATTTTGAAAAACGGCGGCCATTTCTGTTTTTCTTCATATTTTGAAACCACTTTTTTATGAATATTAATTATGCTTTATTCAATAAAGATAAAAAGATAAGAAAAAGGAGAAAGAGAAAGAAGAAGAAACGGAAAAAAGAAAGAGAGAGAGAGAGAGAAGGAAAGAAAAAGATGGAGAGAGAGAGAAAAAGAGGAGAGGAAAGAGAAAGAAGGAGAAGTGGTTTTTTGGGGGTACGCTGCCTCTACCTCCCACCCTGTGCTTGGTGTCGGTGGTCCTGAACCGCCTGTACTGTCGCCAGAGCGCTATGGTGACAGTGCAGAGGTTCCGGTCCACCCACGCCTATGCAGGCAGGCGGGCGGTCGAGGCAGTTGGGGCACTCCGAGACTCGACCAGGGCGCTGGTTCCTGTGCAGAAAGTGGAGGGCAGAGCTTAGGTAGTCGTAACACTCCATTGAGATGCTGAGCACCACCGCTTCACACAGGGCAGCCGTCGCTGTGAGCCTCGAAGGGGATTGATCTGCACCCCCTTTATGCCGTGGCCAAGGGCATAAGAGCCGTGGTGATTCGGTTAACTAGGGATGGTTGGGCACCACTTTTGAAGTGGCGGGGCAGATGGTATTGCCTCCACAGGTTTATAAGATCTGAAAAGATCTTCAGGTGGTATAATGCTACACCCAACGTAAAAAAACACCTCTAACGAGGCAACATGAACTTGGCCCACAGCTTTCGCTGGTCAGAAGTTAACTTCTGACACCTACTCGCTTGGCCACCCGAGTAGGCAAGTGATCATGTTCAACCACTGGCTAGTGCAACCACTGGGTAACAGATGGTTGAACGGTCTCTCAGTCAGGGAGCCTATTCCGCGGCCATGCTTTATTCTGATTGGGACCACCCAAAACAATTCGCCTTTGTTAATTGTCTATAGGTGAGAGAAACCCGCACGTTTTCGATTCGAGTTGGCATTAGTATTCGAAGGTTTGTTGTAAAGTCACTTGGTCCTGGGGTCAAATTTGGCAAAAAAAAAAACAACCTCGTTTCTCAGTGAAATCTAGTTCCCTCGGCGTCCGCAGCGTGATGATGAGGGCGTGCAATGCCTCCTACCTCTCACTAAACCGTTAAAAATAGCTCAATAAAGGTTTTTTCCAGCTCTTTTCGCCCGTTGTCGCTCATCCAAAGCGGTCTACGTGTTGTTTTTAAACGTCCTTGTCGTGTGATTTTCTTTTTTACGCTTTACACGGCGGGAAACATTTGCAAACGGTCGCCGACGCGAACCTCGCTTCGTTACAGCGAGGTTGTCGGCCATTTGGCGCTCCCCTCGACGCTCCCATTTGGCGCTCCCAATCAGAATAAAGCATGGCCGCGGAATAGGCTCCCTGACCGAGAGACCGTTCAACCATCTGTTACCCAGTGGCTGCACTAGTCAGGGGAAGGTGCCCAACCATCCCTAGTTAACCGAATCACCACGGCTCTTATGCCCTTGGCCACGGCATAAAGGGGGTGCAGATCAATCCCCTTCGAGGCTCACAGCGACGGCTGCCCTGTGTGAAGCGGTGGTGCTCGGCATCTCAATGGAGTGTTACGACTACCTAAGCTCTGCCCTCCACTTTCTGCACAGGAACCAGCGCCCTGGTCGAGTCTCGGAGTGCCCCAGCTGCCTCGACCGCCTGCCCGCCTGCATAGGCGTGGGTGGACCGGAACCTCTGCACTGTCACCATAAGAGCGCTCTGGCGACAGTACAGGCGGTTCAGGACCACCGACACCAAGCACAGGGTGGGAGGGAGAGGCAGCGTACCCCCAAAAAACCACTTCTCCTTCTTTCTCTTTCCTCTCTTCTTTTTCTCTCTCTCTCTCCATCTTTTTCTTTCCTTCTCTCTCTCTCTCTCTCTTTCTTTTTTCCGTTTCTTCTTCTTTCTCTTTCTCCTTTTTCTTATCTTTTTATCTTTATTGAATAAAGCATAATTAATATTCATAAAAAAGTGGTTTCAAAATATGAAGAAAAACAGAAATGGCCGCCGTTTTTCAAAATGGCGACAACTGTTCTTATCTTATCTTTTCATCTTATCTCTGCTGATAAGAAAGGGTGGCATGAGGCCGACTTATATACCACTGCCTGAGGCGAGGGCGTGGTGGGCGTGGCCGGAAGTGGTATATAAACTGGCCTCATGCAACCGGAAGTGGCGGTGGGCGTGGCCGGAAGTGGTATACAAAGGGCTGCCTATACTACTTACATTGTTACTTTCTGTTCATCTTTTAAGCATTACTGACATCGGCGCGCGCACGTGAAACAGCTTTGTCGACGCACGATTGCAGGGCCGTACCCAGAAATGTTTGAGGGGGGGCTGAGGGGGACTGGCCCATGTGGAGGGGGATCCCTGGTTGACATGGTGGCCAATTTCGGGGGGGGGGGGCGGCGCCCCCCCCTTCCGCGTACGGCCCTGCACGGTTGTTCAAGTGCTTATTAAGTGATGGAAGAATGGACCTACTTATTCGTTTTATAAAGTCAGTCCGGTCCTCTTCATAATTTCTACATTTTTTGAGGTAGAATGTTGAAATTCGGAATGTAGCTTACTATAGTCAAGCTATTTAGCTTAGTTTTGATTGGTACACTGGGATCGCAATTACGGGGGTGGGATTCAGGGAGGGCAACATATCTGTGTGCTATTTAGCTAAGTAAAGGCGTGAAATTCGGTATCCAGATTCCCCTAGGAAAGATCTACAGTACTATGAAGTTTAGGCCAAATTGTTCCAGGGGGGTCGGATTTGCGGGGATGGCAGTCACTTGGTCCTTAGAACTATGGCAACATATGGCATGTTATGTCATACGTTCGGAAATGATGAAAAAGGAAAGAAGATACGAGGTTTTTTACATTTTATACATATGACGTTCGAGAAAATCAATTTTTTTGATTAAAAAACTTGGGAAGAGGTAAAAAGTGCAGATAAAGGGGT
>JAHWFO010016829.1:598980-650324 GCA_023313115.1 Rhysida immarginata
ATGGGTTAAAAGGAAGCGGATGCTCTATTGCAGAAGCGCGACTTTGTTTTATGATATGAAATATATTTTTTTTTTTTTGTCCGTCATATCATGTAATTAACTCTCTTGAAATATAAATTTGTTATTTGGAAAAAAAAGCGAAGCTTTTATTTTTTGGTTGTTTTATTTATTTATTTTTTTTTTTTGGTTGTTATTTGGAAAATTCGTTGTGGACAAGAGGTCTTGGTTTTTTCATCATTAAACTCACTCTTCTCAACAGCTAAGCTGTTTTGACAAAACTAGCGCGTTTTCTACTTTTATTCTACATTTTAAAATTAATGAAGCTTATTTTTTTATGTTTACTCGATAATGAATGAAAACTATGTTTTAGCAAGTAGTGATGGTTTTCAAAAGCCAAAACTATACAAAGAAATTATTTTGCATAAACGTGTGAAACAAATTCTAAAGAAAATAGAAGACGAACAGAAGAAGAGCAATGCATTAATTCCTGGATTTCAATTTATTCAGGAATCGCACAGACCACTTTGGATACGATGCTTGTGGTTTGTAATTATTGTTTGTTCTTTTTCGTCATGCAGTTACCAAATTGTCCAAAGAATTAAACATTATTATAAATATGAAACATTTGTTCGTGTGATCTTCAGTCAAAGGGAATTCATGAAAATGCCATCTTTTACTTTATGCACCCAACAAACAGATGAAACGCTTGAGTTATTTGAGAAATATAAAAATTTATTACCAGAGAATGCTCAAATAAATTATATAGCAAATTTTCTGGAATTAATGGAGAAGCAGGATTTACAGTTGGATCCATCTGATCTTTGGAAAATTGCAAATACCACTAATATTCTCTTGAAGACTGTAATATATCCGGTAAATATTTACCATTATTATACACATTTTGTTCAATTTTTATACAAAAAGTATTTACAGAATATATCATTTTTATCACTTTGGGTTATATTTTATATGGCACTGTATATCTTAATAAGTTGTATGTGTGTGGGGGGAGGTTAAATTTTCACTGCATGAAAAACAGACAAAGACATTTTAAATTTTGTAAGTTGGGTTAGATTAAGTATAAATATATGGAAATCCTCCTAATTTAAAGTTTATTTATTAACCCAACATGAAAATTAACTAAACAACAAAAAAATATGAAATTGTAAAATAATCTACCATGAAAGACAACAGCCCGCCATACCCTGTAACCTAAATACAACAATCACAAGTAACAATCCAATTTCAAAAATTATTTTAAAATTTCAGCAATAATAGCATAATTTGTTGTTCAGTTAGTTTTCATGTTGGATTAATAAATAAACTTTAAATTAGGAGGATTTTCATATATTTATAGACAAAGATATTCTCGTTCCAGATTAAAGAATGGCCTATGATAATACGCAAATAACATTAATATTAAAAGGATACTTAAAAAAACTGTAAGATACTTACACTGAATGAAGCCGCTTTTCTACAATAAAGTTAATTTTTATTCACACGAATATGTATATTTTAAATGCAGTGCTTTATTTTACTGGTTCCATTTTAATTACAGGAAAGAAAACTGATTGGAAAATCAAAAATTATGCAGCAATTTACACCGTTTGGAACATGCATCACTGAACATTCAAGTATATTATTACTAAGAGTTTTTTCAGTATTAAAAGTGACATAATTATTATTGAAACTATTACAGTCTATGAGATAGAGTGTTATGAAGGAATATAGAAGAAATGTTTTAATCTGTTGACCGCGAAATTTTTGTTTAATATTTTCATGTTGGGTTTAAAGTAATATCTTGGAGATATTTGTATTTCATTTTGTTTCATAATTTCGTTCTTTAATCACATTCATTAATATGCTCCTCTGAGATCCAGCATATGTTCTTTCGGAGATATAGGCGAATTATCCCTAGGTCGAGAAACCACTTTCTCAATTTAATGATGGAAAACTTCAGATTTAGAATAGCTTACAAAAAAATGCTGGAGTTTCTAAGTAAATAAAATAGCTACTTCTTGCTCTACACGGATGCAATTTGCGCCATTAGGAAGAGCAACTGTCCAAATTTGAGATGCATTTTTCCTACTTCTTCAATGTATAACCCCTTGGTCACTTAACAGTATTCCTCCTATATCCGACATACTTATAGCATGTCCAACATGACGGCCTGTAGTGCATGGGTTATCCGACCCCGAAGATTCTAGAGGACGTAAACGTTGTCTTTAACGAAACTCCCAAAGAAAAAAAATCGCATAATAGATTAATAGAAGCAGAAACGCATAGGGCGGAAAATGTCTATTTACGAGGGCGAGTCAAATGAAAGTGAGCCAATGCGAATATATGACAAACGGAGTACTTTTTTTAAAAGTAGTCTCCATGAGCATTTAGATATTTGTCCCAGTGACTAACGAGCCGCGTGATTCCCTTCTCATAAAACTCCTTGGGTTGCTGCATCAAAATGTCTGTAACTGGCTCCTCCACGTCATCGTCCGACACGAATCTGGTTCCTTTGAGCTGTTTTTTCAATGAGCTGCCAGTTCATCGATGCTTATCCTCCGTTCTTGACTAATCAGCTTATCAACCTGTGTAGTTGTGTTGGGGGTGATTACATGGTGGCTTTGGCACGGTCTTGGATCGTCTTTGCAACTTTCACGTCCTTCTTTGAACCGTTTGCTCCAACGCTTCACAGTGGCCAATGAAACGCAATGTTCGCCGTACACGGCAGCCATACAGCGACTAATTTCGTGTTGGGAAATACCTTCAGCTGTCAAAAACCTGGCCACACCACGCTGTTCATCTTTTGGAGCGTCCATTATGTCACGCAACCGTGTTCAACACAATGTATGAGAGCATCAAATAACTTTCATCCTCACACCTACGTATCACTTTCGTAAATGCCAGATGCCTGTGTGCTATGCACATGCGTCGCAGATAATGGACCGAACCATTTTTGCGCGGGATGGGTTGACTCACTTTCATTTGACTCGCCCTCGTATTTGTTACGAAACCCACCGTTCTTATAAAGGCTTCACAAAAATTACTGTATTGTTTTATCCAGATCCATTGTTTTGTATTTTTTGTAAAGACTCTCTTCTGCAGTTTAAAAAAATTTTGTTCGATAATTAAAAGGACAAATTACTTCCAATGACATTTTATAAATTATTTTGCAAATATAATTTAGAGTAATTTGAACGCTGTAATGTCTTAATTGCTTTTTTGTTATTCAGACCAAGATATCAAATTCCAGCGATCACTGACAGGTATCCAAATTGATTTGCGCTTTCCAAATAAAATGAACATGTCATCGCCATTCGTGGTAATTTCTTTTTAATAATTATTTACAAATCATTGTTTTTGCTAGCGCTTGCTTTTATTGTTTCAATTAATAAATTTTAATTTGTTTAAAAAATGTTTTTTTAAGGTACTAGTTCAACCCCGTTAAAAAGTGAAATTCGGTTTAGATGGTGATAATTTTTCACTATCTCCAACGGTATCTCCATTTAATAATACTGTACTTTAATTTTTCGTTTGTTTTTATCCCGAATTATTTGATAAATTCGGCCAACATGGTCATTTTTAGAGGTCTAGATACCCCAATCAGGCAGTTGCGTGAAAAATCTCCTATATGATATTACCCATACAATGGATGAAATCACTTCTGGCTCTCTTCTTTCTGCCCGACAGAAAATTCTCTTATCTTTGTAGGCTATGACTCAATCCAACACGAAAAAAACAGGAGTGTTTTGTCGGGCAACAAGAAGAAAGCAGGAACTGACGTCAGTACATTTTCTGCCTTGTGGTTTCTGCCGTTGTTTTTACGCATGTGGAAACCACGCCTTACTCTCTCCAACGAAAGTCTGACTGGGCGTGGCCAATTAAATATCCAATTTTAAGTGTGGGATATTGTTACTTTTACTTTGCAGCAATGTCTAACAATTAAATCGGAAGCTTTCAATTGCCATGCTCAATCAAACTTTCGTTGAACGGAGTATAATTCAGATAAATACAGCAAAGATATGTAATTTAACAATACTGTCAATATTACTGTCACAATCTTCAGCAATTCAAAATAAATAATAAAATCTTGTAAACATTTCAAGGGGGAGCTTTAGCTGCGAAGCAGAAATACATTGATACATGTATTAACAAGAAATTAATCCCCCGAATAGTGTATTGACAAGTAACGGACTCACAATTTCAGAGCAGCCTATTGATCGCCCGTATTGTGGTGTAGGCGAAACTGAACAAGTCTGGAGTTGCACGCCTCCTACAGGCGGGAATCAAATGCCACGACATTTAAACTTCTTTCAAGTGTACATTACATTTTAAGCTAACACATATTACGGTCATATATTGTTACCCCTTTATCTACACTTTTTTACCTCCCCCAGTTTTTTTAATCAAAAAATTGATTTTTTCGAACTTAGTGTGTAGAAAATATAAAAAAGTGGTATCTTCTTTCCTTTCTCATCATTTCCGATCGAATAACATATCACATGGCATACTAATTGTAGAAATTATGAAGGAGACGGACGGACATTGTAACCAATAAGAAGCGCCCCTTATATTAAATTCTTATTATTATAAATAAGCAGCACCATTGATATATATTATAAATCAGAGTCCGTTGGAACGTTTGTCCTTTTACAACTCAGAAAATACTCAACGAATCTCCACGAAATTTTCCATGTACGTAGATAGTGTCACTGTGCTTTAAGTAGGGTACTTTTTTTTTCTTATTTATATCAATTTTTTAAGTTATTCTTATTTTTCGAAAAGTTGAATTGTTTTCAATCGATGTCACTAGATGGCAATACTATCTTATCGAAAAGTTGAACACGTAATAGAGCTGATAAGTATGATGTCACTTCCTGGCCAGTTGCCTAGCGATTCCAAACATTAGGTTTAACAATGTGGTGTAAGGCCATAGAAAAGCATAGAGAAGTTAAACCTAAGTTTGGAATCGCCAGGCAACCGGCCAGGAAGTGACGTCACCACTTACCAGCTCTATAGTCAGCTGCGAGCTGACAGTTTTGTTACGTTGTACGATCGTTAAATTATATTGTTAAGTTTGAGATGTAGGCGAATTCATGCAACAGAGGGGACTAAAATCGCTTTTTCCAAAAATACAGCAATCCAATTGCTGACTACAACAACAGAATTTGCGCGTGTGCATAGACCAGGGAATTAAAAGACCGTGCTAAATTTAGTTATATACTATTGTAACTTTAATATGACATATTAATATTATTTTATTACTAAATTCGTTTATAGAAGCAAAATTACTATATAATGATTAAAGAGACCATAGCTTAATTTCAGCATCAATAATGCAAAATTTCATCATACAAACCAATGACGTTTATTAAAGATAGAAACGTTTACAATCTATGCCCAGCTTGCCTGTGTAGCTGATTCATTTATCTTATCATTTTATTTCATTATTGACTTTTGTTCTCATAATTTAATTTTCTTTCGTTTCCAGTTCATTGTTCATAAATCATCGTTTTTGGTTTAAAATGATTATGAAAGGTTTGGAGAGGGCTTTCTCATTTTCTTGCATTTCGTTCATACTTTGTTATTCGTAGTTCAACAAGCTTCACTTCCACAGCCAGCAGCGAACAAGGATGATCTTCTTTTCCAACCTTAGTCCTTAGCAAGGCTTTCTTCAGGACATAGCCGCAAACTATTGTGGACAAACTGTAACCGCTTCACTCGTGATGTTACTCTCAACTAAAGGGTATAGAGTAGAAGCAGAGAGCTTAAAATTACAAGAGGGGAGAGTAACAACACCTCCTAGAAAGAAAGCCAAACAGCTGTAGCGTCATACATTGATACATCATCATAATTCGACCATTGTTAATCGTATATCTATAAGAGAAAAGGACGAGACACAAAAACCCTGGAATGCAATAAATAGTTAATAAATACAGTTTATTTGATTTTTTAGTTTTATTTTGATTTTACTTATATATTTATTAATTATTTTGTTATTTATTAATTATTATTTTATTTTTCAGTTGTATTTATTAACTATTTAATCGTATATCTACCAATATTAAGCCTTAAATTTGGCCGAAATATGATGATGTAACAATGCATGACGTTTCAGTTGTTTGGCTTTCTTTTCAGGTGGTGTTGATAATAAGCGAAAAAAGTGTAATGCCTACGTCATCGTAAAACGTACCAAACGGTGGCGCCCTTGCTTAGCGTCTAAGGGCCAGGATACCAATTCTACCAGGTAACCACAAAAGTTCTTGCCGTTTTTAATTCTGGAAAACAAAATGATGTACACAAAAAGTAGCGTATCGCTAGTCCCCAAAGTAATTCCCATTGGCATCTAGCACCTTCTGCCAAGGTGTCTCCAGTTGATCAATCCCCTGCCTGTAAAACTTGCCGGTCTTACATTGTTAGACTCAAAAAGGTCCATGAGTACCATTCGCAGGTTTGCATCATTGATGTAGGATTTTCCACGAAGATGGTTGTCCAGAGAATGAAAAAGGTGATAACCCGTTGGAGCAAGATCTGGTGAGTAAGGTGGATGACACAAAATTTCTCAGTCAAGCTACTCTATGGTTTCCCTGGCCATCCGCGCCACATATGGCCGGGCATTGTCATGAAGGAAGAGCACCCCTTTGCGATTCGCCAATGCTGGCTCCTTCTGCTGCAATGCCTGTTACACACGTTCCAACTGCTGGGAGTACAGGTCCCAAGTGATGGTTTGGCCAGTTGATAGAAGCTCGTAGTGAACCATTTGGCGTCTAGTCCACCAGACACAGAGCATGATCTTGCGTGGGTGTAGTGGTGGCTTTGAAGTGTGAGGCACGGTGTCCCGGTAGCAGCCAATGTTTAGACGCTTAGGAGTGTCATACAAGACCCAGTTTTCGTCTACTAGTTAGTATTCGATTAAATATGGGTGCTTTACGATGTCGAGAAAGCAACGACATGCAGGCTTTCACTCGTTGATTCTTGTTGGAATCCGACAATGTGTGGGGTACCCATTTGCTCAACGTTTACGTCTTTCCTAGGCTGTGCAGGCGACGTCTAACTGTTTTATCAGAAATCTGATACCGTCTAGCACGTTTACCACATGTTAAACTGCTGTCCTCCTCTATGGCTGTTTTCAGGGCCTGGTCATCTAAGGCTTGTGGTCGACCACTGCGAGGTTCATCAGAAATGAGAAATTCTCCCGACCTGAATTTCTGAATTTGCTATTGCGGTGCATTCTTTCACAGCATCATCCCCAAACGCAAGACACATTCGGGGACTTAATGCTGCTGCTGACAAGCCCACTTTGAAGTCATAAAGCAAACAACACTTAACCATCTCCTTCGATACCTACATTTTTCACTTCTGCAAGAGATGCGATTGATATGAATGCCCAAACAGCCCTATATTTTTACAGTCTGACCTACTTGCTCCCCCCTGACAGATTTTGGACCACACTGTATACTCTTTTGCATATATTTTATGACTTCCTTTTATGGCAACATAAAAAGAGCAAGAACTTTTGTGTATACATTTCAACGGTAATCTTTACGTTTTGAACAAATTTTCAAAGAGATTATATACGCTGGAAATTAAAACAAAATTTGTTTTTCGTACAAAAATGATATAAACTCGGGAATTTAAAAATATCGTTAAAATTAAGCATTAAATATTTCCGAAAAAAAATATTTTCTTAAGCATTGTTTCGTACTCAATTCCAATGACCCATTTGCTAAAAATACTAAAATTATTAATAAAAATAAGAAAGAAATTTAACTTAATAAAATTCATTGTAATTAAATAAGGTTGATAAAATTTCCGCGTAATGAAAGAAAGAGGAAAAAATTAGTTTTATTCTTGAAAATTAATTCACCCACACCCACCCTTTCCACAATATATTTTTTGGAAAAGTCATAAAATAACAGAGGGATCGGATTTCGGAAAACTATTGGTACCCTCTGAATTTTCTGTTGTCGTAATTTCCAATTTCTAAGATAAAAAAATTTAACTTTTTACTTAATAATCGACATGAACAAAATTCAAAATCTACTGCAGAACTATATAATTCAGGATAGTATGCATTTATTCGAAAAAAGTATTTGTAAAATGCACCAAAAAATATTATTGCAGAACTAATTAAACATTCGATATCACCATTCCATAAGATTTACTAATGAAGAATCGGCAAATAAAAACGCAGTGATTAGAATATAAACTGTTGTTTTAAAGTTATTATTATTATTATCATTTTTTGGGGAAGCCAAACTCGGATCAAGTCCGGAAGCCAATCCCAGAGGCGGACCCAAAAGAGGGCCAAAGCCCAAGGGACTCAAATGCGAGGGAGGGAAAGTTATGCACTCGTGGGAGTATTGATGTTTGGGTGTAGGAATTTCCTTACTATGTGATAGGTGTTTAGAATTGTGGCTTTCTGTAAGGTTTTGTATAAGTGTGGGTTTAAATTTAGTGTTGACAGGCTTTTGTGTAGCGAGTGTGGAATAACCCCAGTGGCATAACCCCAGTGGAATAACCTAACCTAACCTAACCTAACCTAACCTAACCTAACCCCAGAGACCATGTTAAAGAGTGGAAAGTAGCAGTCAAAAGTGGTTTGTGCCTAATAGACAAATAAGTGACTTTGTGATATTAGACTTTATTTATTGGTATCTACGCAACAATCATCTGTGCGTGTAAGTGAACTTGTTTGTGTGAGTGACCCCCCCCCCGGGGCCCCCGGGGGGGGGGAACCCCCCCCCCCCCCAACTTTTTTTATTTTTTCCTCGTCACCATGGAAAACATGGTGATGATGATTGCCGACGGACCGTTTTCCATCGGTATGATCGTGAAGGAGTTGTACGCTAAGACGCTTCCATCTGGCGATACCGCCATTCCTGTCCTCCAGAGACTATCACCAACTGAATCGAGGGATGCTCTGTAGACAGCGGAATGTGGCAGACCATCAAGGTCGGACAAACTACCATCCACCTGTGATACGCTGAACCTGGATACCCGCCAGTTTATATCTGGGGCGCTTTGCCGCTGATGGCTGAAAAGTACTTAAAAGAATACATGTCCGACTACGGGGAGGTGCGGAAAGTTTTGTATCTGCAACATCCGTATTCTCCCCTGCAAAAGACTGGTGACATCATAGTCTACATGAATCTGCATAAAGATATTCCAGATAACCTTGTGATGCACGGAAAACGCCGCTTCGTGTCTTGCAAAAAGACATCTTATGTCAGGAAAGACTGTCCTCCTTAAAAAATGCGATGCGTGCAATCGCATTGTTAGCAAGTATCACCGTTGCCCAGAGAGGACGTCTGCATCGCCAGCAGCTATACCATCATCACCTAGAGAAATGTCGACCCAGCAGCCACCAAAGATGACATCGCCAGTAAAACGCAGAGCTACGCCGCCTTCACCTTCTCCTCGAAGACTGCATTCGGACCATCTCCGCCGCCTCTTCCAGCAGATTCGAGGGAGAATTTTTTTAATATTTTGCCAATATTCATTTGTACATCTGTTTATTTATTCTGCTTACAGAAGCAAGAACCATAGTAGATGATATACGTGAGTGATGGGAAAACTCATTTTCCACCATGTATCCTCAAATCGGTTTTCCTAGGCTTGGTTCGTTTTACAAGGCGTGTATAACATTGTTCAGCTACGAGTGATAGTTCTTCTGTTTTATTTTTATGGATAAATATTTTAGGGAATTATGAGGGGTGATTTGGGTTGTCACTTTTCTTGTTGCCAACGAAATGTCTGGAGCAGATTTTCGAATATTGTGTTGGTATCTAGTCTGCGGGATCATGAAATGACATGAAATCATACATTAAAATAGCAATTTAATTAAATATTCAGTAATATAAAATTTAGAACAATCAAATATTTCCTTCTCTCGTTTTACAGCTTGGATCCATTTTTTCTTCTGTCGTGATGCCATTTCTCGTTTGGAAATGAATAGAATGATGCCTCCGAATCTTTTCCTTACGTGTTGCTGCATCCACAAACACAACAAATGGTCCTTCACGATAAAACTAAGGACACATTTGAAGCTGTATGTATTTATCACTTTCATTTTTTACAAACACGCCACTAAAGGTCACTACAATCTACCATCTCGATAAAGCTCTAGATTAGGATCTAGAGCTTTAAGATCTCGAGGCCTAGAATTCTTTCTTAAATAATTGGCTTAGGAGGTTGCTACTTCCTCTTTACATCAATCTTTAGCCTTGTAACGGAACGTTTTTATCCTACTTTTACGAGATTCTGCCTGCCATTAATTGTTGTTGACAGTTCTTCGCTGGCCAAGCTTCTCAGCCAGTCTTCCTTTTAATTAACCTGTTTCAACTATTTCTTTTTAATTTGAAAAATTTGCAATGGTCGTTCGTTAAAAACGTGGACTTCGAGTTAATCACGAACTGCAGCATCTGTTTACTTAAGGTATTGACGTAAGCAATAACTATGAGCTGCAATCTTCTCATTCTCCTCAACGACAGTTTTCCGTTCACTTAAAAGTCGAGTGATGTTGACCAATTTTTCTGTCTGCGTCCCGAAATCAATCTTCACCCTAACCTGCTTATCGACGTCTTCGTTCTTTACCCTGTTTCACTGATTTTTTTTTTAGTTTTTTTTTTCAGGAATTTCGCCTGCCTCATCACCCCGGATCCTTTTTAAGTGTTCGTCTGCGTCGTGCTGTCACTCTCATGTCGTTTTTTTGTGGTATTTATTGTCTGATTAGTTGCCGTGTCCTTTGCTTTCCGTAAATTGTTTTAGTTGTTGGATGCTTGAGGTAAGCTAATTTCCTTTTCTTTATTTAATTTTTTTTTTCCTTTCTAATTTTCCTTTACGTTTTGCCGAGCTTTTACCTATCCTGATTTTGTTATTTTTCTTTTAGTTTTTTTGCCCTTCTTTCTTGCTTCAGTCAGAAGTTGTGAGTTTGTTATTTTGTTTTTTTTTACTGCTCGTCTCCATAATCCCAGTTAAGTTTACTGATTCAATTCAACTGCCGTTTCCGGACATTATGACTTTTCCCGGTTGAGGGTTGCGCTACAGTTTTCTCATCCCAAGTGCTTATTGCGGTGGTGACTCGTACTGAATTTTTATTTCAATTAACCAAAAATCTATAGCTCAGTTTGCTTCCAAGCTTCGCCATTTTTTTAACCTTTATTCTTTACCCACTCACTGAAACTTGCTATAAAATAATTTTTTTTTTTATTCCCAAGCAGAATTGCGAATTGTGCCGCCAAACCTATCTTGTTGACGCGTCTTTTCTTTTGCCATAGTTCGTTTAGTTTGATCTCAGAAAACTTAACTGTTGCGACTTCGAAGTTGTTTGGACCTTCATCGTAGATCGACCTATTTGTATTGTACTGGAATCACCTTTGCTTAAATTATCAACTGTTTGGCATTATACTTTATTCTATACCAATACACGTTTCGTAATCAAACGATCAATTTGGCTGGAATCCCTCTGCTCTAGTTTTAAGCCTTTCTTTTCGATTTTTTTTTACTTTGAAGAAAAAGAAATAAAAAGAGAATTTTATAAAGTGGGTTAAAACGGGAGGGTTCCACATTAAATGTTAATTATGGGCACTTTTTAATTAAACCTGCGGTTATATATTATAATAATTAATTTACACTTTACCTGACTCACCTTTCTTAGTCAACTAGTTATAGAGCCTATTTCCATCCCCTCCACGTTGGCTGTACGTGTCACAAAATGGCACGTAACACCTCTTACGTTAGCCTTGTGGATAACATTAAAGACTGAAATCAAGAGCTTTTTCCCGGAAATTTGGGTTGGATGTTGCCAGACGCTGGCGTCGCCATTTTCTTATGCTGCATGAGATTTTGAGACTCCTCCATTGTTCCATCCCCAAGGAGAAGTATGCTGCTGAGATTCTTCAGGTGAAGAGCGAGATCGATGTTCTAATGATCCGTAAGGCTGCTGGCGCTGCTCTAAGAACAAAACTCACGTGGGCAGGAGACATCGGGTATTTGTCCTCAGCAGCATTTGCTGAAGAGATGTGACGAGCTAATAAAAATCGATATCATCGTCTGGTGGTGGAAAATGGGTAAGTGGAGTCTGACTCCGACATCTTGTCAGCTTTCCACTCTCATTTCTCGTTGTTCTTCAGCAACCCAATTATTCCATCCGACATAACGAAGCAATGGAACGAGGCACTAAGACCTGAAAAAGTTTCTGTCGATGGATGGTCATCATATGTACAGCACGGGTATAGACGGCATCCCTTATGCATTCTATAATGCGACTTGGAAACTTCTTGGGCCTTTCCTGTTTCGAGTTTTTAACTCTATTCTGCAAGATCCTTCTTCTATCACGGCGGAACTTATTGTGGGGAAAATCATCTTACTCCCCAAAGTACCGGACCCAGAACTGGGATCTCAGCGGAGGCCGATAACCCTTCTTAATACGGATTATAAGGTCTTCACTGGAGTCTTTCAACAGCATCTCAAATTATTTTCCGACGAGTTGAAATAATGTATATGGTACTATTTTAGACGAAAGGAACTAGATTGACCGATCGATGGTTTCCATTTCGATAAATATAGAGGTCATAAACAATAAAAGCCAGAAACTGTGGATAGTTGCATCTTGATATAACGTGTAATTCTGCAGAAGATAAATCGTAACTTTCACCGTTGAAAATATACAATGAAATATAATGAGTGTATAAAGGCCAGCGTGATCCTCCTTCCCTCAGGAAAAGGAAATAAAATTACCACCTGGTCATTTTTGTGGTGAGTTTCTTGGTTTCGGCATCTAAGTTAATTGCGTATAACTCATTTATATGGGATCATTTAACTCCAAATTTCTATATACTCATAAATTTTTTTGAATGAACTAATTATTTTCATTGGACTGTAAATTTTACTTCCAATACTAAAACATCTAAACTACAAAATAAGGTTTACAGCTTTTATTAAAAGTTAATTTTAAAATACGTGTTCTCTTTTCTTGCATCCTAACAACTCTTAATATATTTCCGTTATTTCGAATTTCTAAATTATTCATTATTATTAATATTAACTATTGAAATTATTCTCTCGGGTTTATGATGTTGAATATAAGATAATCCTACTTAGGTATTTAACAGTTTACACATTATATAAATATAGCGATATCATATTACTTGAAAAAATGAAAAGAAAAATTCTGGGACCTGGATTCGAACCAGGTCGCAGAATTTTTCTTTCCATTCTTTCAAGTAATATCTTTTCCTGATATTTGGAGTATCAGCTCCAGTTTCTATTCATTATTTATTATAGCGATATTCTAAAAATTAAACTTTGAAAAGTTGCAATTACTTTCAAATTTAAGTCACTGTACACTATAATTTTTTCAATCTAATTATAGATTAGTATCCATCAGAAAAGTGATCTCATCAACCTGAATGAATATTTGAGTTTGGGAGTGTCATCACGTACAAGTGTGGCCTTTGATGTTATACAAGTAAGGATTCGTTTAAATTGAAATAATTATGAGGGGAAATCAAAAGATGAGGCAAATATCAGGTTGTCCGGAAAGTTTCTTCCGGATTTGAATTTTTATTTGGAAAGCAGAAAATATGTACAAAATGCTTGAATTAATGAGGATAGTACTCCCATCCAACTCTATGATCTTTTTCTCAACGTTTTGGGAGCTTTTCGATTCCCTCCGCGAAGAATCCTATGTCCCTGAACCCTAGGAACAAATCGACCTCTTTTTTGCACTCTTCTGCACTTTTAAAAAATTCACCCCGAGTGAGACAGCTGTGCTGAGTCGAGGCTCCTGGTTTGAATCCAGGTCGCAGACCTTTTCCTTCCAATTTTTGATAGAAAAATTATTACATCATGTTTGGAGGTCATCTCCAGTTTATATTTAATTATTTATCTGTGAGTTCATCAAACTTTCTGATGGTTGGATAGGAGGAATTCTCGATCGGTGAGCCAGGTGCCGGCCTCCCATTGAGCTTTCAACCTTGTCAACTTGGTTGTACATAAGAGAGATGAAGAACACATAAGAGATGAAGAAAGGAAACTCCACTTGTCCACAAACATATATTTAATACACCATAAATGTATACATTTCGGTCACTAAGTGACCTTCTTCAGTATGATTCAGGTTGACTTGTTCAGAGTCGGTATTTATAAGAAGGAGGTACCAATCAGGGAGCGGAGGACCTTGATTTGGTTTACAAAAGCGGGTTAATTAACAGGATTGGAGGAGAGTCAAACCACTCTACAAAATTATACAAAAATTATACAAAAAATTATACAAAAAGTTTTGCAGAAAACAGAAATCTCTAAAATAAATACGTACAATAAATACATAAAAAAAAACAAAAACGAGTTCTTATAAATGCAGCTCTTATAAGAACTTAACCTACAATCCACCGGTGAGAAGAATAAGAAATTCATATGTCTACCCTATAACCGTAAGCTGACTAGAGGTCTAGAAAGAATTTGTAAAGCTTACGACCTTAGGGTAGCATATAAAAGCAGTTACAACCTCAAAAGCTTACTAGGCAACACGAAAGATGCTATTAGTAAAACAGATAAATCGGGTATATACGAAATTTCTTGTAATTCGTGTGACAGCAAATATATTGGCCAGAGCAGGAGGAAGATTTCGACTCGAATCAAAGAACATTTCAGCTATATCAAGAATCACAAACCCGAGAAGTCTGCGTTCGCGGAACATGTTATAACCACAGGACACGTCGGAAAAATCGATAATTTCCGAATCTTACATTACAATGACGATCCCAGAAAACTGAATTTTTTAGAATCGTTGGAGATTTCTAAAGTACCTCCAGACAAATTATTGAATCATGAAAGAGGCCCAATGGACCTATCACAGTGGTACTCACTGACTTCAAAACTTTAATTTTGGGCAAAATTCTTTCCTGATATAAGAACCTCTGATATAAGTAGGCCGGATATAAGAGCTGCGTTTATAAGAACTCGTTTTTGTTTTTTTATGTATTTATTGTACGTATTTATTTTAGAGATTTCTGTTTTCTGCAAAACTTTTTGTATAATTTTTTGTATAATTTTTGTATAATTTTGTAGAGTGGTTTGACTCTCCTCCAATCCTGTTAATTAACCCGCTTTTGTAAACCAAATCAAGGTGCTCCGCTCCCTGATTGGTATCTCCTTCTTATAAATACCGACTCTGAACAAGTCAACCTGAATCATACTGAAGAAGGTCACTTAGTGACCGAAATGTATACATTTATGGTGTATTAAATATATGTTTGTGGACAAGTGGAGTTTCCTTTCTTCATCTCTTATGTATTCTAGTATCCACAGAGTTTTTAAGGTAAGTCTATTCTCTCTATTGAGTTATTTAACTTGGTTGTCTTTAAGACACCTTGTGACAGCATGGCTGTCCGGGTGTCTACGATAGCCCAACTCGTAGAGGCGTTGATAGAAAAGTTATTAAACCTATAATATTTATAAGATTTCTAGGCTAGGGTGTTCGCAGTATCTCCCTCTCAAGCCTGACTTTTAGGCAGGTGATAATGCGGATTAGTGATTCATTTTATAGTGACACGGATTGTTATTAATCCGTGATAAGTGATTTCCTATACAATTTTTCCACCTCAGTTGCCAGCGTTAGAATTGTTAGGGGAATACCAGGCCGACTAGTCACTTTAGCTACCGTTTTGTAGTATTCCACACCCGCTCTTGACTAAAGCTATCAGTTATGGTGACTGATTGAAAACACAAAACTTTATTCACATCCTTAGTAATTTAAAGTTAAAGCTATTATTTTATTAAAAATGAGGAATCGTGATTTACACAAAGTGATGCATGCTATTGTGTCTAGAAAACCAATTTTCTTCCCAAAAAAATTGGTGTTGGTCCACAATTGGTGATGGTGTACAATTTATTGAAAGTGGACTTGATCTATTTGTATTTTTAACAATTCATTGAGAATAGAGCAACCATCACCATCACTGGACCCTGAAGGGTGCTAATATGTAGTTAAGAGTCATGCTACACGAACGTGTCTGAACATGGGACACATTTTGGGCACTT
This sequence comes from Rhysida immarginata, assembly GCA_023313115.1. Taxonomy (NCBI): domain Eukaryota; kingdom Metazoa; phylum Arthropoda; class Chilopoda; order Scolopendromorpha; family Scolopendridae; genus Rhysida; species Rhysida immarginata. The sequence goes on from JAHWFO010016829.1 coordinate 615,022, forward strand.
CTGGGCTACCCACAGCATAGCAAAAGTTTGAGGAAGATCCTTTTTTGTTTTAACACGACAAAGCAGCTGCTCATAAAGCAAAGGCCATGCTGTTGATTTGATGAAGGTGGAAGTGCTCACTCGGTTGGCCGACCTTCAACCCTACAGAACATCTTTGGGATGATATGGAGCATCAGATATTCTCGACTTACTATTCGCAGATATTCGTGCATTATTAGCTTTACATGATGAATGGAGAAATAATCCATCAGCCATGTACCAAAAGTTAGTGTAAAGCGTAACCTAGAGCAGCAGCAAAATTGAATAGTTTTATAATTGAAGACGTTATAAATTGCCTTTTGATAAACTCTCATAAATGTTTAAAATGCATATTTATAAAAAATAATACTGATTTTTCTATGAATGATTAATATTCTATTGACAATTAAGTTGTGCAATTTGCTTACTGTATTGCTTGTATACAAATAAAAGGCTACATTAACATCTTTTAATTTTTTTACAGTTCAACTTCATAAACAGCCCAGTTAAACCATGTATGTCGGACGATGAACACGCTGAATGTTTAAGGGATTGCCTACGTCACCTATACGAACAAAATATAGATTGCCGGTAAATATATATATATATATATATATATATATATATAACTGAATACTAATTGTAATTTCTTATGCTGTGCATATTACAGGAAATAATATTATTTTTTTTTATTTTGATACTTCTTTTTATATTTACAATATTTTATATAGTCATTTAATGGATTTGTTAGTGACATTAAGATTGTGCAAATATGGAACACTAGAGTATATATCCAGCTTTGCTCGGGTTGGTTGAATAAATACAGTTATTTAGGTTTGTGCAAGATCATGGAATGACATGTCTTCAGCAAAAATACACAGACGAAAAGTTAAAGACTCTGCATATAATTACGGAAGATATTAAAGGTAATGATTCCGTTAGTCTGGAGCAGCCCGAATATGTTAAATTGAGTTGGAACGAGTGGTTTCGGATAGTGGATATGTTAGAAAGACGGGAAAAATCTATTAGTGGATTGTTGAAACTATCATACAATTAAATGAGAAAATTGAAGAGTTTTCGTTTAGAACTACGAGTGGCAGTCAAAACGTTCCCGGAATGACGGTATAGCACTCTAATGATAGGACATATGGCAACGCTGACCTAATCTTTAAATTAGCACCCTTGCGAGCACCTACACTTGCTCCATCGAATCTGTCATCTTGAATTCTTAGAAGCATCGATGGAAAGCTTTGTTGCTTTAGAATGATGTAATTATATGTAACTGCTGTAATAATGTAGTTATAGGAGGTATTGCTCTAAATGACCCGTAAACAATTGCAACAACTCTGGTGCGATTCTGATTGGTCGACATCCCTGGAGTGTGAAATCTTTCGAAGCTCGGCCGTCGCATTCGACTTGATGTCCCCTTGAGGTCCATTTTCAGAGTCGGGAACAGTTAAAAGTCACTAGGAGCGAGATCTGGAGATTACAGTGGCTGAGGAAAAAGAGAAATGTTTTGTGGTTCGGTGCGTTATGTTGATGCAGAAACCACCGTCCCTGCCACTTTGTCACGCTGCTTCCTCCGGAACGCATCGCGCAACCTCCGCAAAACTTGCAGGTAGAAATGGCTCATAACAGCCATTTAGCCATTATTATAGTAAATTCGTGTTCTTTTTTTGTTTTTTTTTTACTTTTAAATATTTTATTTATTTGTTGTTCTTCTATTCTTTACGAAGGTTTCCATTTTTACCAAAAAATATCAACATTCCGGAATGCAAAAGAGGACCTCATTTACTCAGAAGATACAGTGATGCAAGTGGAATTTTTCTCCGTACTAATGCTGCAACCGATTGCTATTGTACACGACCTTGCATGAAATTACACTTTGACCGATTTGAAGAAGACATTACCAAAATGAATATTACACAAGTACGTTTTTATTACAATACAAATAGTATGACTCTATATGAAGAATATTATTCTATGACCATTGTATCATTATTCTGTGATATCGGAGGAAATCTTGGACTTTTCTCTGGCTTATCCTTATTAGCAATCGTCCATATCATTCAAGACTTCATTATATTTGTTATAGAGAATTATGTATACAAAAGACGAGAAGATGCCTTATATAAGCAAGTTAAGAAAATGGTTACGGATGTTAAGAAAATTAAATCAGAACGCTCACAATCTACTGGATTTTCTGATGAGAAATTTTATTTTCATTTCCGAAAAATCATTCTTATTTTATTCTTCGTATTTTTAGTAATGATCAATATATACATTATGTATGGACGTTTTATGTACTTTTTAAGCTATCCAATTGCTACAACTGTTGATATTACAGAAAATCACACGGTCTTTTTTCCAAAGTTCGTCATATGCCTTGAGACAAACAGGTTAATTGAGGAAAAGAAAATATTTGCCCATAAACATAATAGAATTGATTGGTGTATGTTGGATTTAATGGATTTATTGGAACTACACAATTCGGATTTTATATGGAATATATCGAAATTTTCTTTCACAAGGGCGAATCACATTGCAAAGGTAAGGTTAACAATTTTTTACACGTATATGAAGTATTTTAATAACATCGAATATAAAGTGAAAGTTTCTAGCAAATAGACACTGTGGCTGCAGCTGAAAGTGGTTAATATATACTGCATGCCATCTCGGCATAAATAATTTTAAATATAGCAGCCTAAAACAGACAAATGTGCAAATAGAAAATTATAAATATTAGGCTCAAAGACAAAACACTCAGCGAAAAAAATCGACCATAACGCGTTGTGGTTTCTCAGTTCATCCACAATGCAAAATTCGTGTCATGGCACTTGCAAAAACGAACACAATGCGTTCTGGCAAACTCAAAAGGTCCACAAAGCGAAATTTGTGTTGTGGTTCTTTAAATATTTGTCCACGACGCGTTTTGGTAATGAAAAATGCCACAAGGCGTTCTGGACGGTAGTTGATACAGCCATGATGCGATATAATTAAAACACCTAAATAATTTTAAATTCTTTGTTAAAGTTTGTAATAGATAACATATTTTAGTCAATTTTTGAAATTAAACATAATAAATCACTTTTTAAAGATTATATCTAATCATTAACAGCGCTTTATAATTTCTTGGGAATAATATTAAAAAAAGATAGATGGAAACTTCTACTCAGTAGTATTTTTCCTCAAGCATAATTATTAGAATTATCTTTGTATTATATTTTTCTTTCTTATCAATTATAATCAGAACTAAGTATAGAAGTTACCCAAGTATCCAATATAATAAAAACGTTATTCTGTCTGTCATCATCGAGTTTCCCGCACTTCTGATCAAACCATAAGAGTTATCTTGATGAAACAAACATGTTCTATAGGTCGATGATAGACAATTAAAATGCATTTAAGGTAAAAAAAAAAAAATAATAATAATAAAAATCGATTCAGGTTTGGTCAAGATAATCGATTTTATGCCAAATTCTTCACATTTTTTCAATTTAAAAGGAGGGTTTTTAAGATATCTCGACAAAATAAATAGTGAAATGTAGCTTTAAATTAGCTCTATTCATCGAGATATAAATGGTATCAATACAAAATTATAGCAGTTTTTTGAAAATTGCAATTTCAATTTAATTTCAATCTTAACTAATAAAAACGTTATTCTGTCCGTCAGCCTTTTTTGAAAATTTCAAGAGTAAAATATTAATATTTTTAATTTGGTAATTTGTGTTCACTACAGCACCAAGAACATTAATGCTGCAACATTAATGGGTCAATAAATCATAGTACTGAAATGGTCAGAAATTGACTGAATCGCCCTGTATTTTATTTTTTATATGGAAGACACTCATCGAAATGTGTTTTCAAAACAATGGGGGTCAAGTAGAGCATATTACGAGGGGCGTTGAAGTCAAATCGGGACCTCTGCGTTTATAAAATACAGGGTAATTCGAAAGTCTGCGAACTTTAAAACGTATTTCTGCTTGGGACACTTGTGTTACCTTTGGAATGTGCTGCACAACGTGACAGCACCACATGATACGAATCTTGCGCGGGCGAGGAGTGACGTTATGTCAGTGATGATTCTAACGCAAGAACAGAGTCCAACAGTAAAACTCCAACTCTTCATGCAGTAAAACTCCTGCGCTTAAAATCTTAATACATTAGCAGTAAGCAATGCGTTTTTCCGAATCTTGCACTACTCGAATTTTGTATCGCCGTAGCTTTGTGCATAATTCTGTACGGTCGTTTAGTAGCCCTCTAGCAGGCTGAATACGAGGCCCCTGAAGCAACAGCCAACCAGTAAAGGTGCCAACACACATATCCGACTTTGACGCGCACGGTTTTCATCCGACTTGAAGCGACACCAGAGTGCATGCGACTAGCAAAACACACATTTCCAACTTCCGCGCGCACGACTTTCAACCGACAAGCATTTTAACTCAAGTTGTGTCCGTGATAGCGCTGCAGTCACACAGGAAACTGTATTCATTTCCGCCAAAATGGATTCGATTACGCGTCAAAAATACAATTCATTATTAATCCAACAAAGTTAATTTTAATCGTGATGCTAAATCGTATATATTCTTCCCGTGATGCTGATCGTGTGGATGCTTCCCGTGATGCTAATCGTGTGGATGCTTCCCATGATGCTAACCTTGAGACTATCTGGAGCGCTGGACGCGCGAGGGACGTGGAAAGTTCAGATTGGCTGTTGCTTCACTGCGAACGCGCGCGTCCGCGTACAGCGCATCCTTGTGAATCCAGCTTAACTCTTGAGACAGCTTAACCAACTAGGGACGGGAGATACTGGATCGATGGAATCGAGCCGAACCGATCTTTCGCTAGGATCGCTGGGATTGAGCTTAGCGATGCCAACCGATCTTAAGATCGGTTCGATAGTTGAATATCTGGCATGCTGTATTGCTATATGATTGGCTATAATTATAGTGCTATGTGCTCAGTCAAAAGTAAGCTCGACAGAATTCAATGTAATGCCAACAAACCAGTCAGATTAAAGGAGAGCAATGTCCGCTTATGCATGATGTTAAATAAGAATCTTTCTAAATAAATAAATAAAAATAGTTTCTTTGATTTGTGATCAATGCAATATTTATTAGAAATCATAAATTAAATTACCTTTCTATAAGATAAACAATTTAGTTGTATTCTGGTTACTGTTATTGTCCCAAAATGATAAAAAGGTTTGAGATCGGTTCGAGCCCGAGCTCGATCGATCTTACGGCCAAGATCAAAGATCGAGATTGATCCTGAAATATCCAGGATCGCCCACCCTATAACAAACACCTTTTAGAGAGAAGGCCTGGAGACAAAATCTGTATACATTGTTACATCATCATTAGCGGCCAAATTTAGGGCTTATTATTGGTAGAAATACGATTAACAATGAATAACGTTTTTGTCCGCATGCCTCTCTTAGGAGGTGTTGCTTAACTCTTGAGAGCGAAGTGACTTTCGCGGAGAGCGCTGCAGGGCTTCAATCTTCTTCAGAAACGTGGTCGTCACCACGGTCTGCCGAGCACTATTATGTTTATCATACACAGTGCCTGTCTCATGAAACCGGTATAAAGATCAGAGTTGTTTTCCTTGGTACAGTATAGGAGCATCAGGAAATTTCCTTTGAAAGCACTGAATCCAACGTTGGTACGATTTTTCCGTAAAAAAACTTCTAAAAATGTGACTCTGTTCTTGTGTGAGAACTATTACAGACCCAATTATATACCGATCGCTGAGCTAATAGCCCTAATTGAAGAATCCCATCGTTATGCTACAAATCTAATCATCGGAGAGTTTAATGTTGACTTTGGAACTGACTCCTTTCTGGCTAAATCTCTGATTGAGCAATGCAAATTGTTTCACCTTCATCCCATTATCAACTCGCCAACAAGAATAACCAAATCATCTAGAACCATACTTGACCAAATTTTTCTTCCTCTTTCATGGTCGGCCTTTCTCGTTAAGCAGGAGACTTTACCCAAATGTGACCATCACGCATTAATAGTTCAAATTAACAAAGTGCGCGAAAACGAAAAGCACCGAAACTTATTTACACAGCACTTTGATTATGTTGGTGTTGATTGGATCAAATTTAGGAACATATTATCTAACCTTGATTGGACAAGTTACTTCAATACCCAGGACGTTAATATCCTTTTTTATATTATGTATTCAAATTTCAAATTGGCTCTGTTGGATGCAGGCTTACAAATTAGGAATGTAAGGTATAATAAAGTAAGGCGTCCTTGGTGGAATGATAAAATTTTATCACTTTGGAAAGATAAAAAATCGGCATATAAATCATTTATCATAGATTCCACAGCAACCAACAAGCAAAGTTTAAAAAAGGCAAACTTGACTTTCAAAAAAGAGATTAAACGGGCTAAGAGGTCCACAATTGTAAAAACGGGCACAAAAATATTTGACCTATGGAAATTTATTCGTAACCACAAAACACATAAGAAAAATTTTCCTTTCCACCAAGCACGTGCCTACTTAGAATGGATTGATAACCCCAACAAAACGAAAAGAAACCAAGATACCATTGAGAAAAAATTAGCTAATGGTAATTTCCATATTCCCCCTATATCTTTGAGCGCTATTAGACTAGCCATAAAGCAATCCAATAACAAAACCTCGAGCAGAGACGCCTTACTAACCATTAGAGTCATAAAAAATTGGGGCCACTTTGGCAATATTATTTTTAACCATATGATTCAAATGATTTGCACCACCCAAACCTTCCCATCTGATTTCAAAAGTACCCTCATCGCTCCGGTGTTTAAGAAAGGAGATGGTACCAATATCTGTAATTACCGTCCAATATGTACACTCTCAGCCTTAGCTAAGATTGCAGAAAAACTTATATTCTCTAACTTATCGTCTTTCCTATGGTTCTGTATTCCCACAAACCAATTTGGGGGTCGTCCTCAAACCCCAATAACTTATCCTTTATTTAAGATCTTTGACTATATCATTCACGCAGTCGACAAAGGATTGTCATGCTTCTTAATTAATACTGACATTGCCAAAGCATTCAATACCGTTGAAAGAAGCACCCTATTAATGCAGTTGACCCAGTTTGGGGTTGATCCGCTAACTTTAAATTTATTGCGTGACTATTTTACTAACAGAATCAATTACATGGAGTCTAATAATACTACTACTGAACATCCATCTACCATGGGCCTCATGCAGGGGTCCCCGATCGCTACTGTGTTGTATGCAGCGGCCACGACTGAGATATTTAAACTACCTCTGCACTGCAATATAATATCATTTGTAGATGACAATTTTTTGTTTACGGCCTTTCCTCCTAATGAGTTTACTTTAGCATATAATAGAATCCTTGACGACATTCAAACTTTGAAAAATTGGTACGTAACACATGGACTACAATTTAACGAGTCCAAAACGACTATATTGTTGTTCAACAATCAAAACCCTAGCCCGTCTCACATATGCAATTTATTAGGCCTGCAGCTTAATACCAAACTATCATTTAAAGAAACCATTGAATCGCTGCTTCTTGATCTCAATCGTCTGAAATTTCTGTTTCAAAACCTAAGAAAAACGCTAACCAAAAAGGAGATGATACAAATACTAAAGTCAATGTTAGTTCCTAAACTAGAATATGGCATCCTTTTCTGGTCTGCAGCCTCAAAATTCACAGTTTCCCGTGTTTCAGTAGCTTATAATAATGTTTTGCGGGCAGCCTTAGCACTCTCTAAATACGCATCTATGTCTGATATCTTTAATATGTACAAAATACCTTCCTTGCAATCTATAATTAAAATTGCTCGTCTTAAAGAAATATATCGAGCAATTACTGATAGCAACCATCCGCTCCATTATGTTAACCAATGGCTTACTGATTCGCCTAATACTCGAACTACACAAAGATAGAAACTTAGACCAAAGATTATGGTTTCAAAATATTTGCAATCTTACTTTCCCTATAGTGCTTGTGATTATTGGAATAATTTACCATTCAATACTAGGAATGAGATTTTAAATTGTACGTTAAAGTCATGTTCAAACCATAAATTCCATGTTTTTAACTTGATTCAACAAGCTATACCTTAACCTATGTAACTCTCTTTGTACATGTCCTACTTTGGATGTAAATTTGCAAATAAATAAATAAATAAATAAATAAATTACCGACTCGACGTCACTGTTCGCCCGCGCAACCGTCGTGTCACGTGGTGCTCTCAGGTTGTGCGCACCGCATTCTTAAGTCCACAGACAACTACCACAAGCAGCAATACTCGGATATCTTATATGGTTTTGCAGCAAATAGTTTTAAAATAGAAGAACAAATTTCAAGGAGTAGACACGGCATTATTTTTCAACAAACTCCCCTGAACATTTTTATACACTTATCCCAACATTTAACTAATGCCTGAAAGCGTCCGCATAGAAAGATTTGTCAGTACGTCTGACCCATCCTAAGACTTCCTAAAGTGCACGTAGTGCGGGGAGCAGTATGAGTTCATGCATTGTCCTGCAAAATCAGGACGCCATTAATGATGAAACCCAGGTCATTTTTTCCGCAGGCGCATATGCACATCACTCAGAACACGGCAGTACGAGGAGTGGTCAGGTAAAATAGCCACTGAATGACGATGTAAAATGTATACATCTTTTGTCCGCAGGAGGTTTGAGTGAGGCGATTGCTTATTACTAGGAGGTTTAGCAAAAAACTACTTACAAGAATGCGTGCTTGGTCTGTACGTTTATCCGGACAATTGCCCCCTGGACAACCGCCACGCCAATTCCCACCCGGAGAACTGCACGGACAATTCCCACTTAGGACAATTGCCACCCAAAATGCCTCAGACAAGCACTCTAATTCAAGAAAATGTTTTAACTTAGATTTTGAACGAAGTTTTAATTCAATGACAAAAAAACCTTGAAATTTGAAATTACAAAGCAAAATATGAAAAATAAAATTCTTTCAGCTATGGTAATAGAGAGACTAAGTGACGAAAATGTTGGGGGGAATAGAAATAAAGAAAATATTAATAAAGAAAATAAAATCTTCGAGGGAGGGGGGAGTCACAACATTCGAAACTCCACCCTTCCCGATTATTCCATTCGATGACTTTTAAATATGTTATTCTATTGTGCCTTTTTTGCGGTGATTTCTTCATTAAACTCCATTCCTCGTTTTCAATTACATAAAATTTATAGTATACAGGGTGTAACTAAAGATGTGTTACAAACTTTGGGGAATGATAGAACTGGTCAAAATAAGCATTTTTTATTCTATGAACATTGGTCCACAACTGCATCGTTTAAGAGTTATAGCCACTGTTCAAAATGACGTCTTCAGCATCAATGCAGGTTTATGACACACCCCTTTCTGAATTATGGTATGGTTATGTAAATTTTTAAAGTAACATGACCACACCATCACATTACCATGCAAGCAGATCCTGCACACTAAAAAATCTAACGTGTGTGATCGCATCCGGATATGGACTACACCTTTAACGAGTGCACTGACATGTTGTTAGTGTACGGTGCTGCAGACGGTAATGGAAGGGCTGCTTGTCGTCTGTACAGACGGCAGTTTCCACAACGTCGTCAACCAGCTCACACAATGTTTGCTCGGCTTGTGCGACGTCTACGAGCAACAGGAAGTGTAGCTGTGATGCGTGGAGAGCATGGTCGCGCTCGCACCCGTCGTACCGCTCAATTCGAAGAAGCTGTGCTTCGTAGAGTTCACGAAAGACCGACATGTAGCACCCGTGCGCTTGCACACATCATGAACACAGATCACATGTCTGTTTGGCGAGTTCTGCATGACCAACTGTTTCATCCGTTTCGTATGCAACGAGTGCAAGCATTTGGAGCTGCTGACTTTGCACCAAGTATGGCATTCTGCAGATGGTTTCTTGCACGTTGTAGAGAGGAACCAGCATTCCCACAGCAGGTGCTGTTCACTGATGAAGCAACCTTCACCAGGGAAGGCATTTTCAACCACCAGAATATCCATGTTTGGGACCGTATCAACCCACAAGCCATTTCGACAAGGCGCTTCCAGCAACGATTTTCTGACAACGTGTGGGCTGGTATTGTTGGCAATCGCCTCATTGGGCCGTACATTCTCCCAGCTCGTATGAATGCACAAACCTACCTCGTCTTTCTTCAGGAGGTGCTGCCTGAACTGTTGGATGACATGCCTCTTAACATCCGTCAAGTCATGTGGTTCCAACATGATGGTGCACCTCCACATTTCTCACAGCATGTCCGGGCCTTCCTCACTGATACGTTTGGCGATCGTTGGATTGGACGGGGTGGTCCAGTTACCTGGCCGCCACGATTACCAGACCTAAGACCATTGGATTTCTTTGTGTGGGGCCACCTAAAGTCCCTGATGTACGAAACAATGGTTAATTCAATGGAGGAACTCATCGCACGATTGGCTGTAGCAGCAGACGACATCAGGGACTCCCAGCAGATGCTGCAACGAGTGTCTTGCAACGTACAGCGATGAATGCAAGCCTGCATTGACGCTGAAGGGCGTCATTTTGAACAGTTGCTATAACTCTTAAACAATGCAGTTGTGGACCAATGTTCATAGAACAAAAAATGCTTATTTTGACCAGTTCTATCATTCCCCAAAGTTTGTAACACACCTTTAGTTACACCCTGTATAAGTTAACTCCATGTTGAAGACAGACTAATTTGAGAGATTTCGAAAGATTGCCATTGGAGTTATACAACTTTGTTTGTGCTATAACTTCATCATTTACAACTTCAAGTTAGATAAAGATTCGGAATAAAAAATTTTCGACTATGATAATAAACATTTTTTTATTATCATTAACTGAACAATGCTGCAGCTACTTATTTGAATTATAATTCACAAAATTTAATTTTGTTGAAATTAAAAAAAAATTGATTGCACTTTTAAAAATTTTTCATCAAGTTTAATAAATGAAACCAATAGGCAGATTTTAAACGGGGGATTGTAAGTGAGGGTAGGACAACCCCCCCCTCCCCCCAGTCTTGTAATACGTTCAAGGGAGGAAACGGACCCAAGTACAAAACCCCCAGAGTAAACCACAGATACAAAACCCCCAGAGATAAAAGCTATGGTAAAAACATAAAAGAAGCCATAATTTTTATAACATTTTTTAATAATATTTAGATCATTTTTATCGAGTTATCCGAAAATTTACTGAAGTTTTTGCCTTGTCTTTTAAAAAATGTTTAATTTACTGAATAAAAATTTTTATAATCTAGTTAATTTTTTTTATGGGAATTATTCGTACATTAGGAATAATTTGATGTTCCACTACATGGTCTAACGGTGGATTTCCATGTGCGCGCTTTCTGCCTGAAAAACAGCGCTGACAAACGCGTACTGCCGAATCTAGAAGTATCAAAGCAGCGAGGCAGTTTTGGCAGCACGCGTTCTATCAACGCCACCTAGAGAACACCTGTTCTCTAGGTGGCGTTGGTTCTATCGACAGCGTGTTTCCATGTAAGCAGCTGTGCACATGCGCACTACACTTCACTACGCCTCAAACATGTTACAAATCATGGCGGCCGTTCAGGCACGTTTCTTTGTGTTCGTGTCGATGTTTCTCCCAGCATATAAGTAATATATCAATCAAAATATATTCGATGACTGTGCAGAATTGGTGGATATTATATTCGAGTTTTGGTTTCGTAGAAGAGAAGTGCATTAGCGTTTTCATGTTCACGATAAGAGACCTAGCGAAAGCTTCGGCATTCGGTTCAGGCCTATTTCTAGGCCTAACCACAGTGTAGCGTAAACGTTGTAGAAGAATAAAACTATTATAAATTACATTAGATATATGTGGATATTTAAGTGAACACAAAAAAGAATGCACGTAATGCAATTATTTTCGAATACGTTTTACGTTAAAATTTTTATTTTAAATAACAAGACATTCTACGATCGTGAACGACGTGGTGCCGATGGTTTCAATCCCGGGAGTTGTTGGTTCTTTTGCCGTCGTTCGCTAGGCCAGGCCCGGCGGCGAAGTGTAAACATGCTCCTGTTGAAAATTACACTGGAGACACAGACATAAATTAGTAGCACAAGTACCATATTAGTGATCTGTGACATGTATATTAAAACGAATATAGAAAAAATACACACAACTTTATTTTCGGGCAGAACAGCGTTAATTTTATATTTTTTATTTGAACCAATAAAAGATGACTTGTAAACGGCGTGTTTTAAATGTGTAGGCCTATTTTTAAAATCCAGCCCGTTGTGCGCGTCGGTGAAATATATATTTTTTTATATTCTTATTTATTAATTTCATTTAAATAATGTATCATATATATATTTACACACAATAACGAAAATGTATCATGTGTCTTTTTATAAGCTTAAACACTGTTGAAGTTTATCTGCCTTCTCGGGCTACTAGATCAAGTTCGATGGTGATCTATGATTATCCATGATAATCCAAAAATCCACCAAAGAAGCTATACTAATATTATTATTGTATTCATTGACTGACCTTTATGAAATATTTTAATAAAGAAATATTCTGATAGTCGATGCATCGACGCTCAATTTTACAAAACAAATGAAGCTCTTTTAACATCCTTCTTTTTAATTAAGTTAAAATAAATAAATAAATAAATACCTAAGTAAATAAGTAAAATTTTAGTTCAATAAAAATATATTTTTATATAGAAGAATCCAAAAAATAATCTGGTAGTTACAACAGAGTGATCGCCTCTGAAGCCCGAGTACTCGGGTTCGATCCCGGCCGAGGACGACGAGGATTTTTCAGGGGGAAATCCTGAGATTACGCACTTCCTTCGGAAGGGAAATAAAGCCGTTGGTCCCGTGTAGTCGTTTGCCGGCTGCACGTTAAAGAACCCTTGCGAGGCAAAATTTGCGGCCCCTATAACGCCGTCCTGAAATGACCATAGCAGTTGAATAGGACGTTAATATCAAAAAAAACAAACAAACAAACAAACAACAGAGTGAAAGGTTTTCAAGCGTAGAATCAGAGATGGATGAAGGGGGGGATTCTCATCTGTTCTGGTAGAATCCTATCAATGACGTCATTTTCTGCCCAAATCGGCAGCAAAAGTTGAACTGATTCTACTTTGAAATTCTGCCGAAATTCGCAGTGGGGCTTTTGTGTTTCCATATAATCAGCTAAACAAGGGCAGCTAAACAGCTTCCATTCCTACATAATTCGGAGTGACAGTCGCACGATGATCAATGTCATCTTTGACAATGATAGTTGCTCCACCAAATGCTTGACTGGTGTAAGGTTTTGAGAATTAATTAGCTAGAATTTGAATATTCAGATTATTTATGCAAATGAGCTATTTTATTATTCGCGTTCAGGATTGTCTATTTAGATTCAGAAATTAAGAGTTTATATAAAGTTTAGAAGAGTTTTTATGCAGAGAAAGAATTAAATAAAGTATTAATTGTTTTAAATATTTTTTATGCGTAGGTGTAGGGATTTGTTATGGAGCCACGTTTTAAGGTTTGTCAGAGGGAGAAAGTAAGAGTCAGTTTACACAGCTTGTTTTGATCGTTAGAATCATATTCAAGGATAGATATTATATGGGCAGTGTAGGACAAATGAATTGGAAACCGGATGAACGGATAGAAAGCAAAAAAGATGAATGTAAGGATTGAACTTTGGATCTTGAAGAGAGGAAAGAAACAGGGAATGATCACGTGGATGCCGATGTTTGATTGGCTATCGAACATCGAAATTGTTAGTTCTGAGATGCTAAGTAAAAGAGTTTAGTCAGTAGCAATGTAACGATTCCCGTAGCCAAGTGTGCGGCGAACGACTCATAAATATATATACTAATTCGGCCTCCATCTGGTAATTCTTAGATTCCAGATGGGAAGTTTTAAATTTTAGTATTAATCCAGTTTGCGTTGTAGTTTAATGAAAATGTAACCGTCAGATTGAAATTTAGTTAGCTCGCGTTATCGAGGTGTTTTTGAAGAGTTTCTATCGAGCTGAGAACCAGCGTCATCAATTCCAATAATTTCATGGTTTGCGAGGGATGTTGCAAGAATGTGTACCGAGCCCCGTGGAGTACCCAGATCCAGTACAAGAAGCCAGAGACGATCTTCCTGTGAGCCACTCCGTTGGACGAGGACGACCCCCCCTCCCGCCAAGCTGTTGTAGCAGAGAGGACGAGAGAGATCCAAGAGCGGACAGATTGAGAAGACACGGTAGCCCATTTCCAATTTAATGTCTCAATGGCCAATTCTTTAATTCCTCACATGATTTCATTCTTTCTGTTTTATATATTACATCCATATTTTGGGAAGGATTATTCTATCAAACAGTGGGAAGGACAATTATAACGTAACTTAGAACAGTCATATAATACGTAAAGAACCCTGATTGACTTAATCTAAATTCCGTATTTTATCCAGTTAATTGTTTAATTGTGTTTATTAAAGTCTTACGTTCAGATCTTTATTCAGTAACAATATAGCAGATTGCTCAGTCAGTAGTTTACATTCATTATTATTTCGGAGCTATTAAAGCCTTATTTGTATTTTACATTCCGAGAGAAATAGAACTATTTATAATTAGAGTTCCTGTTGGACATTGTTATCACTAGATATTTCTAAATTCAGTATGACCCGAATTTCCTTGAGATATAAATTGTATAATCGAATAATTGAGAATTACATTCATACCTAATTTACATATTACTATTGCTAATATATCATTATTGTTATATCAAGAACTTCTGATCATTGTCTTATAAGTTTAGTCTAAAGAACCCTTAATTGATGGTCATTCTGTTGTATGCCACACAATTTAATTGCTAAGTTATATTTGGAATTATGATTACTCATTGAAACGTATAATTAGTCATATTGCCACAAGTCATTTCTTAATTACAAATTGCATTATTTTACTTGAATCTTAATTAGAGCTTGACTAAGTTGAAATTCATATCTTAAATTATTATTATCATTTGCATTACCTTCCATACAATATTGTTTTATATACATTTGTTGAATATTGAATAAACATTATATGTTAAATTGTTAAGTCAGTCTAAGTGCCTATTCTTTCCTCTAGGCCGGGCCTGTTTAAGCGGAGGTATCTTTAATGTAAGTGGGATAAACCCTAAATTATCATAAACACTTTGTGGAAAGTATAATCCACTGGCGCAGTCTTTTACCTAACATAATTATAATAAATTACTCGACCATAATTCTATGAATATTATCCCCAGGAATCCTACACTGGCATTGTTACCCAGAGGTCGATCCTTTCGTTAAACATGATAACCCGGCAAGTTATATAAAGAAAGCAACCTTAATGCTAGAGAATATATAGACAAGATGGGGGGGGGGGATAATTGAAAAGAATATCTCCCATTGGTCAAGCGGAAATAACACAATAACACATATTGGATAAGTTAAACAGTGGACCAATAAAATAACAGGAGATACCTTGTCAGAGGAGGAAAGGAAAGGAAACAAAAGGAAAGGAAACAGAAAAAAAAGAATCACTTCAATAAATCAAACAGAACAGAGTTTGGGATCGGCCATTTGTCCATATATAATAAATTTTTAGAATCCCTTTTATAGATTTCTATACTCTCAAAGCTGTCTAATAGATTTTTTGAATTGACGGATGTAAAATTATCTGAACATGATCTGTAACTTAAAATTATCTGAATTAATACCATGATCTGTGTCCAAAACATGTTTGGTGATCCTCGATCTGTCCGATCTGCCATATTTTACATGAGCTAAATGCTCTTTCCACCTTTTAATAATATTTCTGGAGCTCTGACCCACATAATTCCTCTCACAAAAATCACATTGAAATAGATAGATTCCCGAATTTTCCAGAGGTGGGATGGCATCGTTAGGATTTCCTAAGAGTGCTTTCAAAGTATTCCCATTTTTGAATGCAATCTTTAAATTGCAAGCGCTAAAAATCTTTTTCAGGCCCTTAGTTAATTGCGGATCATAAGCAATACTAATAAATTTAGGGTTTGTGGTCTCTGGAATTAACTTCGTGGAATCCTTTCTATTTAGAAGGAGCTTATGCCTACAGAATAAGTTACCGACAATTTTATCGGAAAAGCCATCCAACCTTGCTATAGATTTAATGGTACTCAATTCAGTTTGGTACCTTTGGTTGCATAAAGGAACATTAAGAAGCCGGTGGATCATAGCGTGGAAGGCAGCATGTTTATGGCTAGGACAATGAACTGAATTGTTTACAATATAGCGATAATTGTTGGTGAGTTTCCGACAAATGTCGAACTTTAACCTATCATTAACCCTAATAATGCTCAAATCTAGAAAAGGAAGGTGTCCATCGCTCTCAACTTCATGTGTAGAAAATTGTTATTTAATTCGCTAAGAAAAGAGCTAATATCACATTGATTTGTGTCAAAAACAGCGAAAATATCATCCACGTATCTGTACCAAATACGGGGGAAATAAGAGAGAGAGTTGTAGCTAATTGATTCTCATAAAGAGATTCTCGAATTCACTCATAAAGAGCAATGAACGGACTAAGGCTATTGCCCATAGCTGTTCCCGAGGTTAACTTATAAAATTTGGAATTGAAAGAAATTTTCATACAAGCATACATCATTTAAACGTATATATTGTTATATATATTCGGGCGCCACCTGCTCTCACATACCATGTAAGTGATGTCATACGGGCTGAGAGGGTTGAACTATAAAATCCTTTACCCATAACCCTTCCGGGGTCATCTTTTGTGCAATTACTAGTTACTTACTTCCTTGTTGGGGGAATTCAGTAGGATATGCGTTGTTATGGGGTGTGCATGAAGAACTCCCTCTCTCTCTCCCTAACAGGAGACGATCCATGAGATATTGTAAATATGTAATGTATCTATTATTAATTAATCATGCTAATAAAATTGTTATAAAAACTAACAATTGGTAGCAGAACGCATGGTTTGATTGTGCTGAAAAGCAACGGAAGAAACTTTTATTCAACAATGAATCCAACACGTGGTGACTCGAAAAGCGTGACGGACTAATCGCCGATCAAGCTCAACTCGACGACTGTAAACGGACTAACCGCCGCTTGCACACAACGTGGACGAACCCTTGGAAGGACTAACAGCCGAAAAAAGGGACCGGAGACGTAAGAAAACAACGAGACGATAACGACCGACACAACGTGGCCAGCCACACAAAGGCAAGATGGCGTCAGACCTGAGGACCACCGCATCGAGGATAGAGCCCTTGACCGGAGAAAACTATTCAACGTGGAGTTTCAAGGTAGGAACCGTGTTAAAAGCACGTGGTCTCTATAAATCTGTTATCGAGGGGAAACAACCCGCTGAGAGTGAGGGTGCGGATAAAATTTCGACTTGGGAAAGGCAAAATTACGAAGCTCTTGAGATTATCGTGTTATCACTGTCCCAATCGCAAGCCAGTTTGTATACTAGAGAGGAAAATGCAAAATTATTATGGTTAAAATTAAAGGAGAAACATGCGGGAAACCTAGAAGATCAAAAAATTAATGCAGCACTTGAACTTAGACAAACTAAGATGAATCAAGGGGAAACTATGAAAAACTATATAGATAGGGTTTTAGGTATGAGTGAAAAATGTGCAAATTTAGGTGAAAATATAAGCGAACGCGAGATAGGCCATATCCTAATTAACGGGCTACCCCAAAAATACTCCCTTGTCAGCGCAGCATTAAGAAATTATAGAGGTTCGGCTTTGTCAGATTTAATACAAAGACTAATCGAAGAAGAAAAAATTTTAAATAATCAAAATGGGTCCAATTCTATAGAAAATGCGTTTAGAGTCCACAGAGGTAGGGATAAAAGAGAGACGCGCACCTGTTATATCTGCAAACGAGCCGGCCATATTTCAAAAAATTGTTATTTCAGGAACAAAGAAGGTGATGACAAAAATTCAAAAAACTTTAATGGATCATATAAAAATTCTTATAGAGATGGTAAAAATAATGGTAGAGATAGTTTTAAAAGCGGTACTAATCAACAACAAGCCAAAATGGCTACCGCAGGTTCATATAAGTCTCAGCACATGGCGCTTGGTGTGGCCGAAAGGCTTAACATCCCTAGGAACAAAGAGACTGCTAATGCTATGGAGGGTGACACTAGTTTTACCGCTGGGTTGGAAATGCAATGGACGCTAGATAGTGGATGCACAACCCATCTTACAAACAATAGAGAATGCATTACTAATCTTAAATCTGATAGTGGAATTGTTAGCGTAGCGGAAGAAGGTAGAGACATTTCTATCGAGGGTAGGGGTGATATTAAGTTTCTGACTACCACAAGTGACGGTGTCAAACGTCCCCTAACCATTACAGATGCTAAATAAGTTCCTAAGTTGAGAACTAATCTCCTTTCAATTAACGAAATTGTAGGCCGCGGAAAAACTGTCGTATTTAATGAGAATAAAGCAGAAATAATTGATAATGAGAGTGGGATGATAATTGCTGAGGCGAATAGAGAAAATAACATGTTCGTATTAAAAGGTGAATTTGGAATTAAGCTATTTAACAATGGAGAACAATCATGTTTGAATGCCCGTACTACTGATGATAAATTATTGTGGCATAAGAGGCTAGGACATATTTGTGAGGATTACTTGATACGGCTAAGAAACCATGAAATGATAAGAAAATTTCAATTTAGGGATAAGAATCTTGATCCATGTGATGCGTGTATTAGGGGAAAATTAGTGAGAGAACCATTTCATAGAATTGAATACAATCAAACAAGTCAAGTTCTAGAATTACTATGCATAGATTTGTGCGGCCCCATGAGATATCCATCAATTGGAGGTTCACGATATTTTATGGTTATCGTAGACGTGCATAGTGAGAGAATTTTCACGTACTTTCTTGTGAGCAAAACCGAAGCACTCGGAAAGTTTATAGAATTTAAGAACTGGGCCGAGAACCAAACTAACAACAAAATTAAAAACATTAGGACCGATAATGGTACCGAGTTTGTTAATGCTGAATTTGAGAGTCTATTAAAACAATGTGGGATAGGGCACCAAAAAACTGTACCTGGATGCCCCCAAAGCAATGGTATATCCGAAAGAGCAAATAGAACTTTATTAGATAAAGCGAGAACCCTATTAATTGATGCAAAATTACCAGCAAAATTTTGGGCAGAGGCCATCTCCACGAGCTGTTATTTGCAAAATATAACCCCAACAAAGAGGGGAGGTGATAAAACACCAATGGAAAAATGGTCAGGTATAAAACCCACAGCGTCGCATTTCAGAGTATATGGTTGCCTAACTTATTATTATGTTCCTAAAGAGAAAAGGCACAAGTTTCAACCTAAATGTGAGGTAGGGATCTTTATTGGCTATTCGAGAGAACGAATAGCATATCGCGTGTATAATCCTAATAATGAACAAATCATAGAAACTAGGTCAGCTAGGATGATAGAATCAACTTTGGGTTCTACCTTAATAAATGCTAAAAATGACAAAACCAATGAAGGAAATGAAACTGTACCTATTGAATGGTGGGAAATTGGAAACGATAATTTTAATTCCACTGATGAGCTAAATGTTAGAATTAACCAAACACATAGTCAAGATGATGATATTGATAATGGTATTCAAACTCCCTTAAGTAACGAAAATGATATTCTGAGGGATGGTCATAATCGACCTGGTAGGAAAAAGGGGGATACTAGAGCAGTGTTAGAGCTAAAACACAGGGACAGAATTGAGCAGGATGAGGAAAAGCTCAAAGAAATAGGAGTAAGAAGATCGCAAAGAATTGCTGATAAACAGGTTATTAATGCAAATTTAACCGAGACCGCCCCTAAAAGTTATAGTGATACCCTGAATTCTGAATTTAAGACCGAATGGGATGAGGCCATGAGAGATGAATTAAACTCGTTAGAAAAACACGATGTTTGGGAACCAATTACGAAAACACAAAACATGAAAGTTATTCCTTCAAAATGGGTGTATAGTATCAAAGAAAATCCTGATGGTTCTATCAAACGTAGGAAAGCCAGATTAGTCGCAGTAGGCTGCAAACAAAAGATAGGAATTGATTATGAAGCTAGTTTTGCTCCTGTAATGAAAATTGAGACTTTTAGATTACTAATGGCAATTGCAACCAATGAAAACTTAGATGTGGTATTTTATGATGTAAAGACTGCATACTTGTATGGGGATCTAAAGGAAGAAGTATATTTAAGTCAACCTCCGGGATTTAATAAGGATAATGAAACTGTATACAAATTAAAGAAAGGATTGTACGGCTTACCCCAATCGGGAAAGTGTTGGCATGATAAGCTCAAGAGTATATTAACTGAACTTGGATTAAAACAATTAAAGAGTGATCCTTGTATATTTGTAAAACATGGGAATGATATGATTATTATCGGAGTTTACGTTGATGACCTTCAAATTGTTGGAAAACCAGAATCAATAAGTGGGTGGGTTTCAAAATTAAAAACGCACTTTGAGCTCACTCACAGCACAATTGGTCAAAGTTTCCTTGGGATACAGGTTGAGAGATCCTGCCAAAACACGTTCCTCAGCCAAGAGTCTTACACGAAGAAGATCCTCGAGCGTTTTGGTCTCCAGCACTGCAACTTATTAAAGACGCCAGGTGATGCAAACCAGAACCTAGACCACTATGAGGAATCGCCGCCAATATCCCAAGAACTCTATCAAGAGATGATCGGGTGCCTTATGTACCTTTCAACGGGTACCAGGCCTGATATCTCATTCTGCGTGAGTCAATTATCCCAGTACTCCAAAGATCCAAGAGAAATACATCTAGTGGCAGTAAAAAGAGTCTACAGATACCTAAAAGGTACAACTGAAATGGGACTGAACTATGCAGCAGACAGTGGCCAACTAAACCTCAGCTCTGATGCAAGCTGGAATTCCACGCGTGATGCGAAATCGTTCGCAGGATACACATCAAAGGTGGGGAATTCGCTTGTATCATGGAAGTGCAAAAAACAAGAACTGGTAGCCATGTCAACATGTGAGTCAGAGCTAATGGCCATTTGCGAAACTACTAAGGAGGCATTGTGGTTGGATGGACTGATTTCCGAGTTAGGATTTACTCAGTACATTAAGAGACCGATATGCATACGAACCGACAGTAAATCGGCAATCGACTGGGTGAGGGGTACGAAATCTCAGTCTCGCACAAAGCATATAAAGAATATAACTAACATATATTCATTGACTTTTTTGGGAACAACTTTGGTAGAAGATAGGAAATTTCTAAGATAACCAATAGTGACGTCAACAGGAAAAAGGAAAAAAGTGATGCTCGGAAAAAGGGTACAAACATCGAAGGAGACCAATATTTCGCCTGCATTTAATTTAATATCTTTGATTCTCGAAAGTATGATCAAATTGAGAATCAAAGAATGTATGATCAAATTTTCCGAACTCATTAGTAAGAAACTTAGATAACTTTAACTGGGAGAATTGATGTTGGAGACGATGGTTCTCATAGCCTCACTCCGTTATCTCCAATTTATGCCCATTTTAAAAGATTTTCAAAAAAATGTTAAGTTCTAAGAAATATCATTTTTAAGAGAAGCCCGAACAACAGGAATTCTATGCATTGTTACAAATTGAACCTTATTTATGAAGCATAAACTTTGCCTTGCATTGGTGGTTATTAGATATGAAATGCGTATATTATGAAAACTATTGAACTTAGATTCCGAAATTTAATTTTATATTACTGGGAATTCATAAAGATTTTTAACTAACCAAATTATAGCTGCTCAATATGTTCACTTTTGGATACATGGCATATGTCTATGACGGAGATGGCCACATGTTTTCCTTTCACACTGGCAACCTGTCTTGGAATTGTTTATACCATCGCCTATTGCTCTGATGGTAGGAAATTCAACACCAGGTTATTGTCGACGAAAATTGCGCTGAACAGTTATGGACTCACACTTCGCGAAGCGTAGAACACAGAACGATTTCTGTTGTCCAGCCGCCACCTTGATAAACACTTCGCCAGCTAATAATTTTTCTATCGAAAAATGGAAGGAAAATTTCTGCGACCTGGATTCGAACCAGGAGCCTCGACTGTCATGGTCGACGCCTCTACTAGTTGGGCTATCGCAGAGCTGGACAGCCACGCTGTCACAAGGTGTCTTAAAGACAACCAAGTTGTGAAGTTTGGAAGCCCAGTGGGAGGCGGGCACCTGGCT
Organism: Rhysida immarginata; assembly: GCA_023313115.1. Taxonomy (NCBI): domain Eukaryota; kingdom Metazoa; phylum Arthropoda; class Chilopoda; order Scolopendromorpha; family Scolopendridae; genus Rhysida; species Rhysida immarginata. Next base: position 637,278 of record JAHWFO010016829.1, read on the forward strand.
CACAGATCGAGAATTTCTCCTATCCAACCATCAGAAAGTTTGATAAACTCCCAGATAAATAATTAAATATAAACTGGAGATGACTTCCAAACATGATGTAATAACTTAGAAAAAATCGACAGAAAAATTACCAGAGCTACCCGGCTTTGCCCGAGATAATTACAGTGCAGGTGAACAGAACAACCTCAATAATAACTCGAATTGGTTTTCAGTAATTCTACAATTTCCTGCTATAGACGAAGCCGTTGTTGAGATGTTTCTGATAACTTTTTGCTCATTCATTTATAAGGTTGCACTTCGAACGATTATTATAGAGCAATAATACAGTATGCTTGTTGGTTTGAAGAGTCGAGTTGATTTATGCTTTCTTATAGATTATATCGTCAACTGTCGCCCTAGCCGAGGGCCTGCTTCTTCTGTCACCTTTCCACTCTTTCTCGATAGTCTGCTAACTCTCTGTTATCTCTAGTTACTGCTCATTTTCAAGAAATGGTTAAGTTTTAATCACTATCAGTTCTAAGAACCCGAGCAATAGGAATTCTATGCATTATTACAAATTCAGTTTTATTTTATAAGCATTAGAGGTGGGATGGAATCTTCATTCTTAATGAACCTATTTATATTGCACACTTTGCCTTGCATGGTTGGTCATGAGATATATATTATCGGTCCGTGCATATTGTTGATGAATTCCGTTATTGATACCATTATTGATATTTATTGTTGCACAAACTTTACCTTCCGTTGTTGATCATGAGATACCTCTTATTAACATGCCCTACCATCATTATGAATATCGATTATTATCGATAATTATTATTTTTTCGAAATCTGAGGTGGACAGTGACCTTCTTCTTGCTTTGGAGATCAAATGTGCAAAATTTCATCATCAAGATATAATAAATAAAAATAATTCAGCATAAGTGTGAGGTGTTTTTTTACTAAACATTGTGTATTTTTCCATCAACTGGAGGATTCAAATATAAGTAACCAAGCAGAGGCCTTAGAATGGTTTCAGTTTTTTTTTTCAAGCGGATTGATACCACCTTGACCATGCGCATTTCGTTTTTATTTCAAAGATAGTGGGACCAGAATCTGGTCACCAGACTTTGTTAACGTAGACTCTATTACACTACATCCGTGGTATCTGCATCAGATAGCATAAAATAAGTCGGTATAGTAATTACTATCCAAGTTCGCCCTCTAACTCGCATAGTCATCTTGTGTCATTAAACTCATTATCTAAAGGGCCAAGTTAATAAAGGTTTATTTTTAATCAAACATTTTAAATGTGTTAAAAGCTTTTTATTGTTCTACTCTTAGGCAGTGTGGAAAGAAAACACCGAAATTATCTTCAAAAGCAGAAGCGTCATGACTCCATTTGGTGCGTGCAATGAATTTGATTTAGGTAAAGGAACGAAATTTACTTAATGCTTCTTAAATTTTTGATTTAAACAATTTATTTTTGAGTCGTTAATTTCTTTAATAAATGTGGTAATTTTTTTTTCTTGAAATAATTAATAACCAAGAGGGCTTCATTCAATTCTCGAAACTACATTTTATCCTAATAGGTTTGTTGCAGTTAGAGACTAAATATTGCAGCTCAGTATCTAACCATTTATTGCAACATTCGTAAAACTCTTCATACGAATGTACTCTAAGGCGTGGTTTCCACATTACCAGAATCATGTCAGAACATAAATCCAACGAAAAATTTTTGAGACATCACTTCCTTTCCATTCCATTTTGGTCACCAGAATATTCGACGGAAAGCTTGTTGAACCACGACCTGTTTTAAGCGCATAGGAATGCGGTTCTGGACATTTACATGATTTGGTCACTAGGAGCGCCACGAACACCCCCTCAACTAGAGTCACTTTATAAGAAGAGTATCGCAATCGTCTTGAGCGACGCCATTTTGAGTTTAATTCTTTTCTGATACAAAGGGCAGTATGGAGATTTGTTGTTTTGTGAAGATTTTTTCAAAGTATTCACGCCGCATTTCGAGTAAAATGTTATGATGTAATATTTTACGATTTGTAAATTCCCTTAATACATGATAAATAGGTTTTTTAATATATTTAACGTGGTAAAAATAAAAGATAACTCTACTGCTCAAATTAAATTGTTACATCACTTCTTTTTTTTTTTAGATCATCAATAACAAAATATAATCTGTATTTCGTTAACTTATAAAATTTCATAAATTTAATATTTAATTCAAATGAATGTAGAAAGAATTTTAAGTTTTACATGGTATTTATGAATTTGAAATTTAAAAAAATAGACAAGTTACGAGGGTGGGCTGAAAAGTAATGCCTCCATGGCTGTAACTTTATTTTTTAATCGATTTTCAAAATTCTTTTTGTATCTGATACTCACATTTCTCCTATATGTAATGCACTATTCACTTTTCGACATAGTCCCCATCCCTTTCCACGCATTGTGCCAACGCGTGACTAGTCGGGTGAACCCGTCGGAGGAGAATTCCGGGGTTGTTGTCGACACCAAGACCGAACGGCAGTTTGACCTCGTCGTCAGAACGCAAGTCATGCCCCTTAAGGTGCTTTTTCCTCTTTGGGAAGTGGTGAAAGTCGCAAGGTGCAAAGTCTTTCATTTTTGAACTGCAGTTTTTCATCTTTCAACAGTAGACGCTGCAACCCCCTCTGATGTGTGGCGATCGTGTGCGGACGGGCGTTATCGTGCTGCAGAAGAGGATCAATCAATTCTCGTGTCGACGACAACCCCGAAATTCCTCTCCGACGGGTTCACCCGACTAGTCACGCGTTGGTACAATTACTTTTCAATACCATGGAGGCATTACTTTTCAACCCACCCTCGTAATATTTATTTTTTTCTATTTTTTTTTTCATTTTCACATCGTTTTTGCACTGCTTAAATTAAATCTCAATGATATATTTCATTTAGAGTGGACAGGGCCGGCCTGGTTGCCGAGAGGGCTGAGGAGTAGGCTTTCCAGTTCTCGGATCCGTCGGGTCGCGGGTTCGAATCCCATCGTGGGCATGGATGTTTGTTCTTCCCAGTTGGAATGTAAAACATTAATTTTCCTTTATCCACTGGATTTAGTGCAGTTTACCGCGCAACAATTTGGCATAATGGCCCGGATAAAGCAAAAGCTAATTGACGAAATTATTCGTCTCAAACATTAGGAAAACTTTGTTTATTATTAATACATGCAATTGCTATCGATAAAATAGTTTCTGTTTATCGATTGAAACTTACTATTTGTTGATTAAAGTCTCAAGTGCTCCCAAGTGAGTTTCAAAGCTCACTGAAGTACACAGAAACGATTAGCAAGCATTCACCCGGGAAAAATCAAAATTGCTGCGATTATGCCACGTGATACCGAAAAGCCAATCAGAAGCCTTGCGGCACAGTTCACTCAAATGCGGTACTGTTCCTATAAAATAACTCTACCCCCAACTGAAGCACTGGGGATACTAACGTAATAACAACGTCCAGTGTTTTATATCCAACAGACTTGAAAAATATTACGCGAATTACGGAGATAAAATGAGATAAATTCAGATAAAATGAGACGACTTTAAACGCCGCGTATGACTCGACCGGAATGTGATTTGCATGACTCGTCCACTATTCATGGGGATTAGCTTTTTATACACTTGTTGCTGTTATTTGGGACATTTCGTGCTGAAACATGGCTTCCAAAATCACAGCTTTTTGGGAAGGGTATATGTTTGGCCTTTCCGACGCTAACTTCAGTCTTTCGTGCATTGTGGAATTATGCAAACGAAATGGTATTGTGGTATCCAAAGCTACTGTGGGTCGAATAATCAAAAAGAACAAATTGCGACCATCTAATGAGCAGAGAAGCAGACTAGAAACAAGCCCCAGCCAACACGCCCAGCTCAGGTGGTGCGAGAAATCCGGTCTGAAGTGCTGAAAGAAAATCCCCCCACACAGAGAAGTCTAGCCCAAAGGAAAGGTATTTCACAGGCAACAGTCTCCAGAATAATTCATGACAATCTTGGGCTGGAGCGACGTCATAAAGCGCGCGGTCACAGACTGTCGGCCTGGCACGTGCAGGAACGATTCACCAACGCCAGAAAACTGTATGAAAACCATCTTGCAGGTGAAGGATGGAAGTGGGTTGTCTCCTTGGATGAAGCTTGGGTGTACCTCTATGACACCAACAAACACAGGGCAATTTACTATCGCGAAAGAGGGGGCAAGGCTAGGTCCGATTCAATGGGCTTCATCTTGGTTGCTGGATATTGCCCACGTGGACTGCTCACGATTCGTCGAGTTCCTGGAAGCTGTAAAATTAGTGCAGCTTACTTCCAGAGTAATGTAACGGACCACATATATCCGCAGGATATCCCACGTCTGTACCCTGGTGAGCAATCAAAAGTTTGGATCCACATGGACAAGGCATCAAGCCACACTGTCAAGTCATCTGTGGCTTACTACAGGAAGAGGGAACAGGAGACGGGCTTACGAGTTATTCCCTTCTCTCATGTGCCTGTAAAATCTCCTGACGCATCACCGATGGATTTCTGTGGTTTTGGTCTCCAGAAATTAAAAAATTAAATGGAAACCGCCCACAACTTTCTAATTTATAATGGATAAAATGAAAAAAATATATTATTACTATGTCCTCATAGACACTAAACACTATTTATTTTAAAGTATACAGAAAATGATGCTAGAAACATTTATAATTCAAAATTGCTCTGCCCCAGATTAAGGAAAATGAAGCTTTGTGGCCAAACATTACATTTTTCCATTAATAGATCGATTTAAATTTAGACTTTAGAGTAAATTTTAAACGGATAACGTTTTAATTATTTTATTTTTTTACTAACAGAACCACTAGTATATATTGGAACACCCACTGGGATAGGTATATTTTACAATGAATACGATTTTTGTGGAAATAACACAGTGCAGGTAACAGACTTTTTTTAACATAATTTTTATCCGATAATTGAAATCCGTAAGCAATTAAATGTTAAAAGAATTACTGTAAACTCTGTTCATTTTAATAATTCCAAATTATTTTTCTATTTAAATTTAAATTTCTCTTTAGCAAAATTTAAATTTCTTTCAGCAAAAATGAAATTAAAATTTCTCTTTAGCCCATCACTATAATAAATTTCATATATGATCTTTAAAATACCCTTTATATTGTAAAAAAGTACCTTTTAATTTAAAATATACTCTTTAATGCCTTCCCAGTGGTCTTTTACGGTACTCATTAAATGTTCTTCCTGGAATTACCATGCATGTATTACTAACTAATTTTTTATTATCATGTTGATGGTAAATAATGTCGGTTTAGCACGTTTAATTTAGAGCAGCAATAACGTCAATCAAAATACTTTGTATTTATCAAAATATGACCCATCTGCAGAAAGAGCCTTCTCCCACCATCCGGGAAGCTTTTAAATTCCTAAATTTAAAGTAGTATTGCTTCAAGGACATGAACTCATTGAAAATGATTTCTAATTTTGAAAACAATTTTTACGAAGAAAATTATCTGTGATTAGATAAAATGATACAGTCCGATTTAAGTTAAAGACCTTTTAATGTACTTTTTATTCTAATTTTTATCCAAGTATTTAACCTAGTTTTGATTAGTTTTATTTATAAAGTTTCATAATCTAACTCCTTTTTGTTTGATTAATTTTGCTGTATGAGGGCGAGCATTGTCATAAAGAAGAACAGGCCCTTTTCTATTTGCAAGTGGAGAGTATTTTCTGGTGAAAAGCATCAAGATTCTGGCAGGACACGTGAGTAGGTTTAAAAACTTCGTGATGGATCCATAAAGCTATTCATCATCAATTTTGGGATGAAGGTCACGTTTGGCCATTTAGTTTGGCGGAGCATCACTGTCTACCCATTGTTTTCAACGTTGGTAATTATCATAAAGGATCCAAAGGGCCTTCTCAGGTCACATGGCTTCGATATAGGTAAGGGTCAGGTTTTTTCTGCAAAATGAATGAGGAACAAATGGACAAGCGTTATGCTTTGTTGTCTTCGCTCAACTCATGGGATAGTTATCAACAATGATTAATCAACAGTATGGAGCAAACTGTACACAAACGTAACTGTTAATATATCTACATTGATGCCAGCACCAATGCAAGCACACTGCTTTGCATATTTAAATTTTTTACTGAATTTAAACTGTGTATGTTAAACAGACATTATTTTCCCACCAATCTGATATCTTCTTTTCATATGTTAATGAAAATAGTGAAATAAGATTATATTTTCATTTCAAGAGATATTGGCCACTCTAACGATGTCTATAGAGCAAACCAAGTTGATGTTTCAATTTTGCTGATGTTTTAATAATAATACGAAAGAAGAATTTTAATGTTAAAAATGAACTGCCCTATAAAAACTAAATTTCATATTTCCATTATGTTTTCTCTTAATATTTTTATACCATATCTTAAGGCATTCTTTCTTAACCTGAGAAAAACAATAGTTATGCCTTAATAACTTTCCCTTGATGTTTAAATTTTAAAATTCAGCGATCAAATGTTTCGCAAGTAGTTCTTTCACTCTACATTCTTATTTAATTAATAAGAATGAACAAAATATTTACTTCGCTAAATGGACTTTATTTCAAAGATGATGTTATGGCTTAATGTCTGTTGTAAGACAACCATGCAATTTATAAAATATTGCAGATAATATGGTATGTTCAAAGGAAAAAACACTCACTTCAGATGATGATAGCAGAAACAGGGGAGTGTAAAATGTTATACCTGCCCTGCTAAAAGTATCCAGACACCTCGCTCCACGTGCCCTCTATAGAAATACTGTCTTAGTAACGTGTTGGGCAACCATTTGCTCCAATTACTGCTGCAACACATCGAGGAACGCTGTCCGCAAGTTATTTACACTCCGCTAATATGATACGGTGCCATTCAGTCGTCAAACGATCAACCAACTGAAGACAATTTGTGATCAGGGGCATGTGTATCCATACACGGCGCTCCAGCACATCCCAAATTGCTTCGCTTGGGTTCAAGTTTGGACTCTACGCAGGCCAAGGCAATAACCAGATATCTGCACGGGTGAAGTATGCCTGTGTTGAACGAGCGGCGTGACATGGGTCAATGTCCTGTAGGAAGAAGCAGTTCGATGAGGTGCCACAGAAATCCACCATCACTCCAGGAAGGTGCGCTTACAACATCTCTTAGTACCTTGAGGCATTCTGTCGCATGTCGACACCGGTGATAGGTCCTATGCTGCTGTACAGAACGGGCCTACGCCATGACACCATCGCCAGAGTTCTTCACAGTGAATACGAGGCACTCTGGATCGTATTTCTCGTTTGACCATCTCTAGACCCACACGCGATCATCAGATTGTTGGAGGGTGAAGCGGCTTTCATCGCTCCGCATGATTTTTGCCCAATCCTCACTAGTCCACTGAAGACGCTGCGTACACCACCGTAGACGACGAACAGCATTCACCCTTGAGACGAATGGCTTCCTCCTTCTGGCTCTTCTACAGAAGCCAATCTCATGGACGGCATGTTGCACTTTGTGCACAGATGGGCCACGGGCTGTGGCCGGTGATTAGGTATCTCTGTCCACTACAAAGGCAGCAGTGATGCCCCACAGGGTGTCTTTGCGATGCCTCACCACCACCCGAGACAGAGCACAATTGTCTCTTAGCGACAGGAGTGGAGGTCGCTCAGAATATTTTGCTGTCATTGTTGCAGCTGTTGTGTATTTATACACAGTGGAGCGAGGATGCCCAGTCAAAGCACTGATTTCGAGAAGTGACTTCCCGCTAATGCGTCATCCCATAAAGTCGAATAATTCTCAGACTTTTGGCATGCTGACTAGTGTTGTCACTCCTGTACCATCTGATGAGTCGTGTCTATAATATGCAAATTGTCACGTGCATCCAACTGCGTGAGACTACACAAACATCACAAACATAGTGGTGTCCAGATACTTTTGACAGGGCAGTGTATAAATCTGAATTTTGAAGATTATGTACAATACAAATTTTCTGGACTTTCAGCGTATTTTCCAAAATCTCATGATGTATAACGTATTTACTTCTATATTTCTTGATATTATGAAAACAGCTTTTTTTATAATTTAAATACAATAAACTTTACGAGGTGCGTTCAAGTTCTAAGGTCCACATAGTCAACCTTTACCCGTAGACATTTTTCACAATGCTGACGCCATGATTGGTAGGCCGCCGCAAATGCTTCTTTAGGAACCTGTTTTGTCTACTGTAAAATCGCTTATGCAGGGACGGAATAAAGCTTCTGCTCATCGAGCGGGCTTTTCAGTAGGCAAAACAGACCACTATAGAAGTGTTTGTAGCGGCGATGCAACCGTAGCGTCAGCGTTGTAAAAAATGTCTGCGGCTAGAGGTTGACTGTGTAGACAAATGATGGGGAATTTCAGCTTTCTAGGGCAATAGTTTTTCAGAAATAAATTAGGAGATCTTAGAACTTGAACGTACCTCGTACTTTTTTAAAAGAGACAGTAATTTAAAGTAATTTTGTGCAGTTTATTCCTTATGATGGAGAGGAACTTGATTTCAAGCAAATTTTGGAACTGGGACCCAGCTCTGTTAATTTTATGTACCTAGAAGCTATGCAGGTAATAACATTAAAAGAAAAATAAAAGGAAAAATTCTGCGACCTGAACTCGAACCAGGAACCTCAACTGTCATGGTCGACGCCTTTACCACTTCGGCTATCGCAGACACCCGGACAATCATGCTGTCACAAGGTTTGTAAAAGACAACCAAGTTGTCAAGGTTGAAAGCCCAATGGGAGGCGGACACCTGGCTCACAGATCGAGAATTTCTCCTATCAGAAAATTTAATGAACTCACAGATAAATAAATAAATATAGACTGGAGATGACCTCCAAACGTGATGTAATAATTTTTCTATCGAAAAATGGAAGGAACATTTCTGCGACCTGGATTCGAACCAGAAACCTCGACTGTCATAGTCGACACCTCCACCATGTGAGTTCGTCAAACTTTCTGATGGTTGGATAGGAAAAATTCTCGATCTGCCCGCCTCCCATTAGGCTTTCAACCTTGACAACTTGGTTGTCGTTAAGACACCTCTTGACAGCATGGCTGCCTGGGTGTCTGCGATAGCCCAACTGATAGAGGCGTCGACCATGATAGTCAAGGTTTCTGGTTCGAATCCAGGTCGCAGAATTTTTCCTTCGATTTTTCGATAGAAAAATTATTACATCATGTTTAGAGGTCATCTCTAGTTTATATTTATTTATTTAACTTTAAAAGATTCATTTTAATTATAATCACGGAAATCTATTGATATGTAATTTAAGGTTTGTTTTTAAGTTTGAAAAAAACATTATTTTTTAATATTGGTTAAATCAGGATCAATAAAACCATGACCATTACCATCTAATTAAGAAAGAGTTTGTTGATTCTAATCATAGAACGTGATCCGTATGTGGAAAGGAAAAGGAAGGATGGCAGTCGCTTGCCTAAATGAAAATCGTTGATTTCTGAAAAGAATAGGGAACTAGAGTAGTGTCTGAAAGTGTGAAGACTAGAAGAAGGCTTATCTGGTTTGACAAATCACGATACACGTAGTTTGTACCGATGACAAGAGGGGTTTGGCAAGAGCTCCATGAAGAAATTGATCCATCATACCTTACCAGGAAACTCCAGGATCTCGTGGCGATGTCATGTTGCTTCTTCCGCTGTGTGAAATTGATCCCTTGATATTCATAGAAAATCTGGTACGTTCCACGGATTGTCCAACATTGTTGTCGTTCAGTTCCATCCTGCATTACTACATTTTTATCCTGCAAGTGACGGCTTCTTCATGGACGATACTACTACTGCAATATTGGTTCATCAGTGGTTTAGCGAGTACGAAGATGAGCAAGAGAAAATCCAAAGAGAAGTTAATAATCTAACTGAAGAAACTCTAAACACATCAGTTACAAATAGAAAACTGAAGGAAAAATTTCAATAGAGAATGCTTGCAACATGTTGGAACTATATAACCGACAGCAAGATCTTCTTGCAACAAAACTTCGACAACTTAGGAAATGTCTGGTGAATGCCTTGTCTTCCATTGACTCACAAGGCCTTCAGCAGCGTATTGACTCTATACAAATCCCCATAAATGATGTAATTCAGGTGAAAGGGGGTCCAATAAAATATTAGACAAATGTTTTTAATCCATTGACTTGTGTTTTATTTCTATGAAAACCTGTTTTTTCGAAAACCTTGCAGGAATTCGGAAATCTGAATATTCCAGTAAGGTACAGCTGAGGTAGTCTATCTTTTACGGTATGTACCGAACATGGCCGCCATCTTGAAATCGGCCATCCTGAATCTAAGTCAATTTTCTTAAATGGAAAGGGGGTCGTGTGATATATCAAATAACATTCAGTGTACCCTCCAGCGGTATCAGTGGACTCAGACCATACCACGAAAACATCCCCCAAACAGTTACACCTCCCCCACCAGCTTGTCGTCTGTCAACGATTGTGTCGGGATGCCTGTTCTCAGATGCTTCCCGGCGAATTCTCCATCGTCCGCCCACTCTATTTACCAGAAACCGCGACTCCTCAGAGAAAGCAACCCTTTGCCACTCGGCCGAAGTCCAATGGCGATAGTCCATTGCGAATTGGAGGCATTTTCGGTGATGCACAGGCGTAGCATGGGTGCTATTACCATATGCCTGCTCCAGAGCCCCAACCTCAAAGGGATCGTTGCACTGTCTTGGTGCTGACATGCCTAGTGGCCACACTGTTCATTTGCTGTGTCAGTTGCTCAACAGTGGCATGCCGTTTGGTCTTGGCCAGGCATCGTAACCGACGCTCGCCTCTAGGATCGATGGCCTGTTGGGCCCCACATTTACCTCTTCGGTTGCTCGAAACTGTCTGGTTTCTTCCAGTCGCGGTACACCTTCATAACGGCAGCCCTAGAGCAGTTCACAAAGGTGGCCGTTTCTGAAATGCTGCCCCCCTTAGCCCGATAGCCAATGATCATCCCCTTTTGGTTTTCTGACAGGTCACTTGCTCTGCCCATGACGGTGACAATTGCTGTGTTAACGGATGCTACTATATGTCTGCTGTTGTCAGCTTTTAATGATATGCAATGATTTTTCATGGGACGTTCCAACATGTTCGAGAAGAGGTGGTCATATTAATGTGTCCCGATCCTGTATTGTTTACATTACAAAGGAATTTTCATTTCTGAAAAATTTTTACGAAATCTTTTTGTTAGGCACCCTATCATTCCTAAACTTTTTTATAATTTCAATTTTATATGTGTCATCCTATTGCATTTTTCTCGTCGCCCCCTTATTATTTCCTATTTGTCCTCCGTTCTGTCCTATCCCAACAGTTCTTCTAATTAATCTCATTTGTTCTCTTCTTGTTTTTCAGCCAATACCGTATTACTAATCCCCATGCAAACTATATATAAACCCGTCCGTTAGTACAACTTTCATAACTTCAGGATAATTCTCTACTATTCTATTTGCTTTTAGATAATTATCCTTTTTTGCTTTGATAAAGGATAGTCTCTATCTGAAACGTCAGCTTTTTATTTTGATGTTGATTAATTATTTTTGTTTATTATATTTTATTTTTTATTTAATTTGTATTTTTTATTAATAACTATTATTTATAGTGGATTTACAAATAGTTCATGAATATGCCCTCAATGTTTATGAATAGTATATAAAAAAATTATGCCTATACATAGATTTCCTTTTAAGAAAATTTTTTTTAAAGTAATCTATATAATTTTAGTAAATTTAAGCAAAAACTTTGCCGTAAGTAAAGGGTTAAGTCACGGCCATCTTGAAACCTACCTTGAAGATGGCTGTGGTTAAGTTCCAAGGGTATCATGAACTTACTGCATCTCTAAACTTCATTTTGGTCATAAATGAAAGATCTTAATCTGTAGATTTGTCAAAGTTATTTTTTGTGTATATAATTAATATTATTAGCAGTAATTTATAATTAAAAATTGCTTTAAGCACATGCGCAGTGATATGATAAAAATTGTCTCTATGTACACCATAAAAATTTGCTTCCGTGCAAATTTCGCTGCTTTTAAGCTGCTCTATTATTCCATTTGTTGCCCTGACCATTTTTTATTTATTTTTTTTAATTAAAGAGATACAGATTAATAATAAGATGGGTTGTTTACCATTAAATTTTGATCTAATCTATATATTTAAGTTCCAAAGGTGATTCTTTCGACAGTTCATTGGAGAAAACTACTGCATAACATCTCTGAACTTCAATTTGGTCTTAAATGAAAGAGCTTAGTCTGTAGATTTGTCAAAGTTAGTTTTTGTGTCCTTAATTATTATTAATTAGTGGTAATTTATAATTAAAAATTGCTTTAAGCGCATGCGTAGTGATATGATAAAAATTGTCTTTACATTGTTTTTTATAAAGTACTCAGTATTGTTGATATAATCTTCATTAATCCTGATTACTATGATTCTGCCTTTGTCAGCTGTCATTACTCTTAATTTGTTAGCAAGGAGATTGTTTTTTTGCTAACAAGAGTAACAATAGCTGACAAAGGCAGAATCATAGTAATCAGGAATAACAAAGATTATACCAACGATACTGAAAACTTTAAAAAAAATAACCCAAACTTTGTGGAAGAACAAAGAGACCTGTCAAACAAATAAGGTGTCTTTACATACATTCGCAACAATTGGCATCCATGCAACGTTCTCTGCTTTTAAGCTGCTCTATTATTCTATTTTTTGCTCTGACGATTTTTTATTTATTTATTTTTTTAATTAAAGAGATGGAGATTAATAATAAGATGGGTTGTTAATCAAATTTTGACGGGATCCATCTAGTTAGAGCGAAGCGTTAGCGAAGCTCTGTTATCAGGCGAAAATCAAAATTCTTTGTGCGCATAAAACTTTTGAACCAGAGAACATAGACAAATGAAATTTTGCACACAGGTGGACATGACCATCCTGATGGTCACTAAATAAAAATTTTAAAAATCGGTTCAGCCATCGAGGAATAATCAC
>JAHWFO010016834.1:0-11955 GCA_023313115.1 Rhysida immarginata
TGCGTAACACTTCAGGGTCCTGCTTGCTTGATAAAGTGAATTCATTTTGCAAGTGTTCGCTATTGGATACCCATTTTCTTAAATTAAATCCACATGAAGCAAGAATGTGTGTTATTTCCGTGCGCAATTGCTTACACTCATCTAGGGATCCAGCTCCAGTTAGTAAATCGTCCACATAAAAGTCTTCTAGAATAATTCTAGCTGCTCTAGGATGAATATCTTTGTGCTCGTGGGCACATTGATGCAAAACGCGCTATAGCCAGGAAAGAAGCGCACGTTTGCCCATCGGTAACCGTGTTAAGCACGAAGTGACTCAATTCGTCTCTCCATATTATTCGCTGACAGTTGTGTTGTTGTAGATTGATCAGCACCTGGCGGTACATTTTTTCGATATCAGCAAACAAAACATATTTAAATGTTCGGAAGCGAACTAAAATGTTAAATAAGTCCTGCTGAATAGTGGGGCCAATGTGTTGAATATCATTCAACGAGATTCCATTACTAGTTTTACAGGACCCGTCAAACACTACTCGCAACTTTGTAGTTAGACTGTTATCTTTTATAACGACGTGATGAGGTAAGTAATATGCATTTTGTAATTCATTGAAAGGGTCATCAAGTTTAGTCATGTATCCCAAGGTCTGGTATTCTTCCATAAAATTGGTATATTGTGTCTTTAACATTGGAAATCTTTCTAATTTTCTTTCTAGCGCAAAGAACCGATTTTCCGCGATTTGTAAAGATTCGCCTAAATCTGATAGAGGTGCTTTGAACGGAATGGTTACAATATATCTACCGTCATCGCCTTTAATTGTTGTTTCTGTGAACATATCTTCACAATATGTGTCACTTAAAGTTGATGGCCCTTTGAGAGTAATCTCCTCTAACTCCCAGAACAATTTTAATGTCGTGCGTTTTAATTAAATTGCACATGATTGTCTTGGAATCCACCATACTGCATGTAAATGGGCCTGCGATTATCCATCCAAAGGCTGTGTTTTGCAAATGTGGCTACCCCCGGCCTATATCAATTTGCTCTGAGGATAATATATCCCAGAATAAATCGGCGCCTATTAAAATATCAATTGCTTTTGATTTATGAAAACCTTCATCAGCTAGCCTTATATTCTTAGGGATGTTAAAAATTGAAATGTCAAAAGTTTTCGAAGGTGTGTTTCCAGTTATTTTATTGACTATATAACAAGTTAGTTTGCTCTTAATGAATTATCACGTGATTGCAATTGAATTTCGGTCTTGTAATTGACCGTGCTTATCTTTTGATTGAAACCTATTACTGAGATGTTTACCTTTGTTTTGTTTAAATTTAATTAAACAGAATGATTAAACTAGCTTGAGAGGCACAATCTAATAGAGCTCTAGCTGTCACCTCTTTGCCGGAATTATCTTTTATTTTTATAAGAGCTGTGGATAGCATAATGTGTTGATTTGTTGAGTTGCAATTGGTCAAAATAGTCTCAATCGACTCATTTTGTGGCTCATTATTCTCTAAGATGGGCTCATTTGTCTGTCTGCTTAAATGTAAAAGCGTATTATGCATCTTATTGCATTTTTTGCAATTGCCCAATTTACATTCCTAATGATTGTGACCCTTCCTCAAACAATTAAGGCACAACTTCCTTCCCTTCACCTCATTTATTCTTTTGTTGGCATCTAATTTTAAAAATTCCTTACATGAAAAAATAAAATGATTTAACCCATTGCAAAAATTATACAGGGTGTAACTAAAGATGTGTTACAAACTTTGGGGAATGATAGAACTGGTCAAAATAAGCATTTTTTGTTCTATGAACATTGGTCCACAACTGCATCGTTTAAGAGTTATAGCCACTGTTCAAAATGACGTCTTCAGCATCAATGCAGGCTTATGACACACCCCTTTCTGAATTATGGTATGGTCATGTAAATTTTTAAAGTAACATGACCACACCATCACATTACCATGCAAGCAGATCCTGCACACTAAAAAATCTAACGTGTGTGATCGCATCCGGATATGGACTACACCTTTAACGAGTGCACTGACATGTTGTTAGTGTACGGTGCTGCAGACGGTAATGGAAGGGCTGCTTGTCGTCTGTACAGACGGCAGTTTCCACAACGTCGTCAGCCAGCTCACACAATGTTTGCTATCGGCCTCGGTGGCTCAGTGTGTTGCGTGATCGCCTCTGATGCCCGAGTACGCGGGTTCGATCCCGGCCGAGGACGACGAGGATTTTTCAGGGGGAAATCCTGAGATCACGCACTTCCTTCGGAAGGGAAGTAAAGCCGTTGGTCCCGTGTAGTCGTTTGCCGGCTGCACGTTAAAGATCCCTTGCGAGGCAAAATTTGCGGCCCCTATAACGCCGTCCTGAAATGACCATAGCAGTTGAAAAGGACGTTAATACCAAACAAACCAAACCAATGTTTGCTCGGCTTGTGCGACGTCTACGAGAGCTGTGATGCGTGGAGAGCATGGTCGCGCTCGCACCCGTCGTACCGCTCAATTCGAAGAAGCTGTGCTTCGTAGAGTTCACGAAAGACCAACATGTAGCACCCGTGCGCTTGCACACATCATGAACACAGATCACATGTCTGTTTGGCGAGTTCTGCATGACCAGCTGTTTCATCCGTTTCGTATGCAACGAGTGCAAGCATTTGGAGCTGCTGACTTTGTATGGCATTCTGCAGATGGTTTCTTGCACGTTGTAGAGAGGAACTAGCATTCCCACAGCAGGTGCTGTTCACTGATGAAGCAACCTTCACCAGGGAAGGCATTTTCAACCACCAGAATATCCATGTTTGGGACCGTATCAACCCACATGCCATTTCGACAAGGCGCTTCCAGCAACGATTTTCTGTCAACGTGTGGGCTGGTATTGTTGGCAATCGCCACATTGGGCCGTACATTCTCCCAGCTCGTATGAATGCACAAACCTACCTCGTCTTTCTTCAGGAGGTGCTGCCTGAACTGTTGGATGACATACCTCTTAACATCCGTCAAGTAATGTGGTTCCAACATGATGGTGCACTCCACATTTCTCACAGCATGTCCGGGCCTTCCTCACTGATACGTTTGGCGATCGTTGGATTGGACGGGGTGGTCCAGTTACCTGGCCGCCACGATCACCAGACCTAACACCTTTGGATTTCTTTGTGTGGGGCCACCTAAATTCCCTGATGTACGAAACAATGGTTAATTCAGTGGAGGAACTCATCGCACGATTAACTGTAGCAGCAGACAACATCAGGGACTCCCAGCAGATGCTGCAACGGGTGTCTTGCAACGTACAGCGACGAATGCAAGCCTGCATTGACGCTGAAGGGCGTCATTTTGAACAGTTGCTATAACTCTTAAACAATGCAGTTGTGGACCAATGTTCATAGAACAAAATATGCTTATTTTGACCAGTTCTATCATTCCCCAAAGTTTGTAACACACCTTTAGTTACACCCTGTATTTGGTTTGAATTTGTTTCTCACTAGCTACAAATGTATTAATTGGATTTTGTTTCTTGATTTCTGATTTCAAATTTACATTTCTCTTTGGTTTCAGTTGATTTTCCAAGCTTTCCAGCAATTGACACCTTTCTTTGAGGAAAGATTGAACATGTGCAACATCTGGAAATTCTTTGTCAAAGACGCGACTCTCCCATTCACGTTTCGTGGAGGCATCAAATTTCAGAGTGATCAAATAAATCAATAGGGTGCTCCACTGCTTGACAGGCTGACCCAATGCCTCTAAACTAGTGATGTCCGTTGGATCCGGATCTCTGATCCGGATCTGAAAATATCCGGATTCGGATCTAGAAATATCCGGATCCGGGTTCGTATCCGGATCTCGGATATCGGATCCGGATTTCGGATCCTTTCTCTGGATGCGTATTAAGACTAATTAGGACTTAATAGGACTAGGCTATCACTTAATAAAAGCTTTTATAAACTGCTTTCAGAAAAAGTGTGCATATACACAATTTTCTGATATAGGATCCGAATTTCGGATCTCGGATCTCGGACCTAGGTCCAAAAAAAAGATCCGGATATCCGGATCTTGAATTATCCGGATCTTGACATCACTACTCTAAACAAAGGAGTTGTTTGGATAATCCATCCGATAACTTCCTCAGTTCAGATGCGCTTTCAGATTTTATATTTGGAAGATCAAGCAATGAATTATATGATTATGAACTAAAAGTTGTTTATTATCATACCGTTCGCAAAGTAATTTCCATGCTATCGAATAATTTGCCTGACTAATTTCCAATGAGTTGACTATTTGAGCCGCTGATCCATATAGGCACGATCTCAAATAGAGTAATTTTTTAAATATCTGTGATGCTGGGATTAGCATGTGTAATTGAGACGAAAGTGTCTTTAAATTCTAGCCAAGTTTCAATATTTCCTGAATAGTTAGGCAGTTGCATAATGGGCAATTTAATAGAATTTTCGTTAGGCACTAAAGTCGTACTAGGGGAGGAGTCAGAGACTGAGTGATTGTTCCCTGAATCGGTTTCAGAATTATATTTTTTGTTGGATAACTCTGCCGTTGCAACAGCTGAAAAATAATCATTTTCAAAGCTACTCCTTTCATGTAACTGATTTTCTAAATCGCTTTAGTCACAAATAGCTTCGATATCATTTTGAATGGCGCTGAATTCCTCAAACACCCCCTGTATTAGAGCTAAACGCTTTTCTAATTCGCAAATTTGCTGAATTTGTAAATCCTGATTTGTAATTAATAAATCTGTGTGAGTTTTGAATAATTTTAATGCATGTTTTTTCCCGCTTGTTTCCTTGACAGAGCTTTTAATTCGCTCATTTTGAAAATGCAAGATAATGTGAATGATTATGTACTTTGAAGACAGTGAAAGAATAAATTAGAGAACGGGAAATATTGTCGCTAAGGATTTAAGAATGGATAATGAATAGTCGGAACTCACCCCTCTAACCAATGATTCTCTTGATCGACGTTGCTGGTGTTACTGATGTGTGCTCGATGATTGCTGGATGTATGTTCGATGGTTGCTCGATGTATGCTCGATGATTGCTCGGTGTATGCTCGATGATTGCTCGGTGTATGCTCGTTGTTCCTTGATGGTGCTCGATGTTACGTTTTCTCGGGTCGTTTCTCAACCTTAATCACGGGATGATGCACGCTGCTCCGAGATGAAACGGGATGGAGTTCCGTGAGTTGCAAGTTGTTTTGAGAAATCCGGCTCGAAGGACCAGAAAATATTGTGTACACTTTCGATGCTCTGAGAGCTAGTGGACTGTATTGAATTGAATGAATGATACCGGATTGAAAACAAACAAACTTTAATTTAAATATTTGTGTATATACACAAATATGGGTGGAGAGCACATGTTTTTAATTTAACCACATGTACATGGGTGGTTGTGGAGAGCACTCCGTTTTGAGCGTTCTCTCTCCCACATGTCCAGAAGCGCACTGCCCGCTTCCCCTTCGCTCTGTCCCTTCTGAAACTCAGTAGGGGTGTTGGAGGCAGGGGAGCGTCACATTTCAGTAGGTTAAAGTTTTGAAGGGGGTGAATATATCAAGTTTAAAAAAAAACAAAAATGCACAAACAGATATATTATATGTCATATTTAAGCATTGAAAGTTCCAATGAACCATAATGGTTCCACTAAACCAGAATGGTTCCACTAAACCAGATTCCTTGAAACCAATTTGGACTATCATTAATTTACGTTATATTCATTTATGACAGTCATTCCAAGTCGTTTGATATATTACATGCCATATTTTAGCATTGAAAGTTACAATGAACCATCATGGTTCCATTAAACCAGGTTCCTTGAAACCAATTTGGACTACCATTAATTTTACGTTATATTCATTCATGGCACCTCATTCCAAGTCGTTTGATATATTACATGCCATATTTTAGCATTGAAAGTTCCAATGAACCATAATGGTTCCACAAAACCAGAATGGTTACACTAAATCAGGTTCCTTGAAACTAATTTGGACTAGCATTAATTTTACGTTATATTCATTCATGATACATCATCTCAATTTGTTTGATATATTACATGCCATATCTTATCATTGAACATTTTTGAGAGTGTCATAAGAATACCAGTAGAGCACGTGCCAATGTTTCGATTACAACCATTTTCAAAATGGTTCATTCCCGGAACCATATTTATTAATTGGCGAAAATAGTAATTTATGTCTGCTTCAATCTCGTCATTACGATTTGTTTGATATATTACTTAATATTCTTCCCATTGAAAATTGCTTGGCGGGAAAATGGAGGTACCATTTGTGCACGTGCCAATGAACCGATTTAGATAATATTTGTGATTGGTTCGTGCCATGAACCATATTCATCGACTGACGAAAGCAGATTTTGAAAATTTTTGATAGCCTCGGAGGAGTTAGAGTTACAGACGGACAGACAGAC
Source organism: Rhysida immarginata (assembly GCA_023313115.1). Lineage (NCBI taxonomy): Eukaryota > Metazoa > Arthropoda > Chilopoda > Scolopendromorpha > Scolopendridae > Rhysida > Rhysida immarginata. The sequence goes on from JAHWFO010016834.1 coordinate 6,426, forward strand.
ACGTTTCCCCACACTGATAGCATAAAGCACCTTCCGGTACTTAATAATGAATAACCGCATCTATCTCTACGGCTAAGGTCAAAAACCGTCACCGGTGAGAGAATGATGACGTAATTTCTCACTGGGCTAACCGTCTTTTTCTCGGTGGGGACGGTGAGACTAACCGGTTAGGCATAGCAGCATTAACTGGCGTTTCTGACCGCGTTAAAATGACGTCACAAATTTCTCACTGGGATTTCTGACCGACCAAGCGCTAACTCTTCTCACCGGTGGGGGTTTTTGACCACAGCCGTCATTACGATTTGTGTGATATATTAGAGTTCTCTCACTGTAAGGTGAAATGGAAGAGTTCACTTCATCGCGTTCAATAGGTAGTACAGTAGATAGAGGGTCTGGCGGCAGTGTCTCGGCACAAGATCGATTTTTTTTTTGATAAAAACATTTTAAAAATATTGGTATTGTATTCTGATCGAATCCAAATTTTAGAGACATTTTATAAGTATTTTAATATTTTTATAAAAAAGTTCAATTTTTTATCGTCATTAAAGTTATATAAGGAAATTTAACTTTAAAAATTATAATTATAAGCTATCTCTTCTTTGCTTTTTAGCTTACGTTAGATGTTAGCAATTGAAATTTTTCAAGATAACATTCATATTTCGAAATTTGGGTAATTATTGGGAAATACTATTTTGAGCAAACGATTAGCGCTCCTTATTGATGTAACCAAGTATTTAAATTATATTTTGAGAAAAGTATTAATATAGAATAATCAAACATTTCTAAATGAATATTAATTTCGACTCAAGTCTTGAATTAGTAATTGACAATCAAATTAGCAATGACACAAGCGGATTCGCGTGCAAAATAATATCAGCTATTAATGTTATGACTGTTTGCATTTGTTTTCCTTATTCAGAAATAACAGAAAACAATGTAAGATTGCATACAAAATTTAATTTTTTTTTTATTTCTGCCACTCTTCTCCAGGATGAAAAAAACGAAAAACATTAAAATTATTATTGATAAATCTACCAATTTAAAACATCTGAGGTTTGGCGTGAAAAAAAAAACAAATCTTCATAAGACCATTCTTCATTTACTCTTTTAATAAAAATTGTTATTTTTTATTTTTCTTGTGTCATAAGTAATGACACATCAATATTTCTTAGAATTACGTAGAACTTTAAAAATTCAATATTCTAAATTTTAAAGAGAGAACAAAATTGATTCACACTTCATATAACCGCAGCTGAAATTCATCGGCAAGTGCTAGAGGTTTACGGAAAGATTGTAAAATTTGCGGCCGGTAGAGAAAAGGTCATCGACGAGAATCGAACACCTTCCCTACAGCCCGGACCTCGCGAACATAGAAATTGGACACAACAGCAATGGGAGAATCATGTCTGGTCAGACGAATCCTCGTTTACATGATTCCAGACAAACGGACGTGTTTGTGTTTCGAGAACGCCAGCAGAAGCCTATGATGTTAACTTTCTCTTTCCTACTGTTAAGCAGGGAGTGGGATGCTGTGGGGATGGGAGCAATGTCTTAGCGTGATCTCGTCCCACCTGTTGTCCTGCATGGGCGGGTTACAGCACAGAATGATGTCAGTATTCTGGCCGACCATCATCCAATGCGGCAAACTATGTTCCTGTAACTGTCTTGGTTTTAGGGGTTGTCAGCAGTGAAGGACATGTGATGCCTCCCCAAGGTCTTAAAGTAAACTCTGCGGTCTACGTTGAAACCCTTGAAACAACTGTTAAGCCTTAGAGAGACACGATACGCAACGGAAGGCCTTACGTGTTTCAGCAAGACTCTGCCCCAGCACACAAGTCTCGCATGACACAGGAATGGATGGCCGACAACTTCTATGATCACGTAACCCCTAATCTTTGGCCTCCTAACTCCCCTGACCTGAATCCGTTGGACTACTAAGTATGGAGCGTTGTGGAGAGAGAGGTCAATGAACACCCCCATAACACCAAAGATGAATTGAAAGCTGACATTGTTCGAGTAAAGACCAATATGAACCATGAGCATTTAATTCGCGCATATCGACGGTTTTGATCTCGCATTGAAGCAGTTATAGAAGCTGAAGGCGGATTCATTGAATAGTCATAGAAGGTTTCTTGTGTATGCTCATGATATGTTTCGATAATAAAGTTATTATCTTGACTTACAGGTATTGGACATTGAAACTGAAACACCTAGTAGAAATCCAAAATCTTTATTTAATAAGGTGTTGGGGCACCGTGGGCAGCCAGCACAGCAGCAACACGTCTTGGGAAGGATCGGTAGAGGTCCTGCACAGTTTGCACCCCAGACTATTACTGATCCACCCATTACTGATCCACCTCCGTGTTTGACTGTGGGTGCCAAGCAGTCTGGGTTGTAGGCATCAGAGGGGCTCCTCCAGACGAATACCCTCCCTGTTGTTTGGAAGACAGTGTAGCTGGACTCATCCGAGAATATGACGCGTTTGAGGTCATCCAACGTCCAGGTTTTATGCGTCTGGCACCAGTGAACCCGCTTGGAGGCATTTGTACTACTGATGAAAGGCTTTGGTATAACAACCCTGCCATGGATGTTGGATTTATGCAGGTAACGACAGATTGTCTTCGTGCACACAGGTTCCTGGAGGTGTGTATTCATTTCTGCGGTGATTTCTGCTGCGGTGGTTTTCCGCTTTCGTGCAACAATCCTGGTCAATGTCCTGACGTCTCTTTCCGACAACTTCCGTTTTCCCCTGCAGTTGCTCCTTCTGGACGTGGTTCGTCCTTTCTGTTCATATGCACACATCACCCTGGATACTGTAGCACGTGAGACATCACAAAGTGTGGCAGTTTTGGACACAGATGCACCTGCTAGACGCGCCCCAACAATCTGCCCTCTTTTGAAGTCGGATATGTCTCCCATTATAGCGCTCTGCACAGACAATTTGAAGCTTACTATCGAACTTTTCTACTGGAGTGACTACCAAGACCTCTGACACGTGATTCATTGATATGCATACGATTAATTACCTAGCAGAAGGTTCTATTCAGCCCTGGGGGTAACCAGTGCTATTTGCGAAGGTGTTTCAGTTTCAATGTCCAATACCTGTATATCACTGTTTTCTTTCTTGACGTGAATCTGTCCTCAAATACCTTACGCACCCTGTACTTTTAATTAAGTACCTTTTTACGCTAAGACCGATATAAGGTCGAATAAACCGACTGAAGATGGAGTTTATTTTTTCCATCATTTCTTTTAAAAGCTACTCAAAGTCGAAAAAGAGAAAAGTCCAGGCATATCTGACTGAAAATTTATTTTATTAGACAAGCCAAAATATTTTTTGCTCAAAGGCGCCTTATAATATGTCAGCAGCAGTGCAGAATACAATATTCTAGAAATTTCTTCCCTTACTTCTCGTATTCTGCATGTTTCAAATCAATCTTGTCACGAATTTAAGTCCGTATAATTATAATTCTTTACAAAGCTCTTTAAGAAATGAAAAATGAGGCATAATGTACTGAAAAAACTGATAAACTAATAAACCTGTAAATTATTAATGAGTGGCATAATCAAGTACTGCAAGATGAAATGGAAAGTGTAGTAATTCTCTATATACAGGATTGTCAAAATTAAATGCTCCCGTTCTACTGATGCAAATCACAAGAAACTTGAAGAACGCAACGCAGATAATGCGCTTGGCATTTATTAGGAGCTTTAGCATAAAAGCGACTTATAAGCTCTTGGTCTGTAAGTTTATCCGTCCGTCCGTCCGCCGTTTGCACGATAACGTGAAAACGGATTAACTTTTTCAAATTATGTTTTCAGAAATATGACCATCAAAGTCTTAGCTCGGCCGTATCAACTTTTCAGAATTTTTCGTGGACCTCGTCAAGTCGAATTCACGTGCTAAAACAGTGAGTGTAATGAATGCCAAGATACATTGTTACATTCTGTTCATCCTTTAAGCATTAATGACATCGGCGCGCGCACGTGAAATCGCTTTGTCGACGCGTGATTGCTCAAGTGCTCATAATCTATATTATTCAATAGCGAAAGAATGGAGCTATTTATTGGTTTTATTAGGAGCTTTAGCATAAAAGCTACTTATAAGAATGCGCCCATGGTCTGTACGTTTAGCCGGCCGTTCCTCCGTCCGGCCGTCCGGCAGCCGTTTGCACATAACTTGAAAACGGATTAACTTTTTCAAATTCTGTTTTCAGAAATAAGACCATCAAAGTCTTAGCTCGGCCTTATCAACTTTTCGGAATTTTTCGTGGCCCCCTTCAAGTCAAATTCACGTGCTAAAACAGTGAGTGTAATGAATGCCAAGATAACGGCATGTCATGCCCCGTACACATTGGACCGGCAAGGCGGCAAAGCGGCAAAGCGGCAAAGCGGCAAAGCGGCAAAGCGTCTTTTTCTGCCTCCCCCCCTCCTGCCTCCTCTGCCGCCCGCGCGAGTTGTTCCCACTGGACCGGCACGAGAGAAGCGGCAAGGGAAGAGAAATTATACAATGACGGCGTCGTGTCGATCTTAAGTTATTGAAGTAAAACTGGACGAAGTTCACGTTTCATAGAAATTTATAATATCCGAAATTTGCTATATCTGAGACAATTCGGAATTTGTTTTATCACTGTTGAAAGGCCAATTGGCACAGTTGACAATTCCGAATTGTTTCGTTTATTTTATTTTTTTATATCAGAGTTCGTTATAAAGAAGTTCAACTGTGTTATATGTCGCTGAGAAAGCATAATTAAAACATAACAAAACAGAATATACAAATAAACTCTAGTTTTATTTATAATTGTTCATTCAGTGTGCATATTTTCTCGTATTTATAAAAAGTCTTCAAGATTATTTTTAAATTTGATTGTCGCCAACATCGATCGGCAATATTTTCAATCGAAGCGATCGAAAACCAAATTCGTGATCACGTTTCTGTTTAAAACTTGCTAATTTCCAACTGAATTATCTAATTAAAATTTAACCAAACGTATCTATTTAACAATGTAAAAAGCTGAAGGACAATAGCAATTTATAATTTCACATTTACAAAATAAAGTGCATTCTCTTTATTCTATTTCACTATAAAATTGTGATCCGCCATCATTCTTTTGATCACGTGCTCCAGTAGTCGAACGTGATTGGATGAGCCTGCAACCGGCAAAAGCGGCAACCGGCAAAAGTTGAACAAATTTCAACTTTGCCGCCTGGCTTATTTGCCGGCCGCGGCACTTGAATTGACCTATTTCTAGTTGGCCTTGGACGTAGTGCGCATGCGTCAACGGTTGCCGCTTCGCCGCTTTGCCGCCTTGCCGGCTCAATGTGAACCGAGCATCATATAACAATCGATTTGCCAAAAAGGAATACATTGTTACATTTGTTCATCCTTTAAGCATTACTGACATCGGCGCGCGCACGTGAAATCGCTTTGTCGACGCACGATTGCTCAAGTGCTCATAGTCTAAATTATTAAGTAGCGGAAAAATGGAGCAGCTTATTGGTTTTATAATGTCAGTCTTCATAAATTCTA
>JAHWFO010016847.1:0-14854 GCA_023313115.1 Rhysida immarginata
TGTGTACCAGAAATTTAGAGAAAAAACTGACTACGTCGGATCGAGAACTTCCTTCGCCACCATTATGCATGATAAATTGCATATGAAGTATGGCAAAATCAACCACCGTCAATTTTACATCGAGCGGACAGATGTTATCGCACAACGACGTCGTTTTTTAAGGCAAGTACAAATGCCACCCAGGGAGCCCACACGTACTTTCATATATCTGGCTTTCATATATCTGGTTGAAACGTGGGCTAATGCACACCATGGCCGTGAAAGACAGTGGCATCACGACGGGAAAAGCTGTGCTCAACCAGGGAGCTCGGAACCCTACCGCGGGCGTTTCATTCCTACGGGTAAAGGCTCCCGTCTCATTCTTTTGCATGCTGGAAGCGATAAAGGGTTTGTGAACGACTGCTGTTTATTATTTCGGTCAAAAAATAAATCCGCAGATTACCATGACGAAATGAATGGGGATTGTTTTCATGAATGGTTTAGAACAAAACTGCTGCCAAATATTCCGAAAAATTCAGTAATCGTCATGGATAATGCCCCATATCACTCGGTGGAGAAGGCCAAAGCGCCGCGCAGCAATACAAGGAAATCGGATATGATAGAGTGGTTGGCCCTACGAGGAATACCTACCGAAGCAAAAATGTCAAAAGTTGAGCTGTACGATGTTATCAAACAACACAAAACAGCAAAGCGCTATGTTATAGATGAACTGGCTAGCGATGCCGGCCATTTAGTGATAAGACTACCTCCTTATCACTGTGATCTCAATCCCATTGAACTTATTTGGGCACAGGTAAAAGAATATATACGGAAGAAGAATACAACTTTCAAGATTGCTGATGTTGAAAAACTAACGAGAACGGCAATTGATAATGTAACTCCTGAAAATTGGAGAAAAGCGATAGAACACGTTTTGCGTGTGGAAGAACGACTGTTTGATTGAAGATCAAGTGGAGCCTTTAATAATTCATGTTAATGGAGAAGACAGCAACAGTGAAGAAGAAGAAGAGTGGAATGACATTAACGTTCTACCACAATCTCCTTAGCCTGAATTTAGATATAATTCAAAAAGTCTTTTTCAAGACTATACATTCAAAGGCCATTCTCATGGCCAGCAAATAAACGAAAGAGATATCGTTAACTGTAATGGAAAACGTATCATAAAACTGTATTTTATTAAAAAAATAAAAAATAAGATAGCATCTTTAATAAAACCTTATAATTCTTAAAAAAAAACAAAAAACATGTCATTAGAATGTATAAATATTTAAAAAAAATGATGGTTAAACAGACTGCACGTTATTACCTTAAAATAAGTAAACGATATATAGAAAATTGAGTTAAAAGACAATTTTATGAAGTGTACAATTATTTTAATTATAATTAAAGCAAAGCAACTGAATAATATTAAAGCTTCTGCTGTAATATTATAAAGCGCTTCTTCAATGAGACATGAGACAGAAGTGAGTAAGCGCATGAGGCCCCCTTTCTCTGATTGGCTAATCTGAAACTTCCTGTGACACACCCTGTTTTTCTCTTGTTGGACGAGGTATAAATAATGATTTTTGTGCTCTACCAAAGAACTGCGCGGAAGGTGAAAACGCTACCTTGCCAATTAATCTTGGAGAAGAATTTTGTAATGAGCTTAGCTTATCTAAGTCGATTCAGCCAGCCCCCGCTATAGCGTTGTATTTAACTCACGTACATTTAACCTGCGTAATTGAGAATTTAATGCAAGATGAAAATGCAGAAGCAAGCCTATATTTAATTCCCATCAAGTTTATTGGATATTTCCCATATGGTCTCACCGCTTACCACTTTAACCAAGTGGGTATAGTAACGCATAACCGCAGGGAACCGTTTCTAAAGAAGCTAAATGAACTTACCTGCTACCGTTGTTGAACTAGCATATTGCGTATTGAAGGCTAGATTTGCAAGAGTAAACTTAGGGGGAAAAAAAAAAAGGATATCCATTAAAATCTTATGACGGACGTTATCCATTAAGATTATTTGCTGGGATTCAAAATTATTAATAGACTTCTGAGATAAGAAAATTTTACTTGTAAGTTCCGCATTAGTATTTCTCTTCACTTTGTCTGCTACCTGTTTAAGGATATTATCGCCTTTTATGTTTCTTCCAAGTTGGTTGAATTATTACCGTCAATTATGGTCAATTTTACTAATGACATTCTTTTCCAATTTAATTTATATGTGGAGGTTTTGCTGAACTCGGCCGCCCGTGCCTTGCCGTAGACTTCCCCCGCCTTCAGTACGAAGTGGACGCTTCACGATTGGGAAGAGCCCGTGCGCGTGAGAAGGTCGCAGTTTCAACCCCGAGGATTATCAGATTTCTTTACTCACGGAAGTCTGAAGACAAATTCAAGTGAATCGTAATAATTTCTTGAGTTACCCTTGTAAAGCCGGGACGCCTTAGAATTATAATTGACCGCCGATATTAAGATTTGATAGAAACTGTTACACTTAATTGCCAAAAATTATACATGCGATATTAGTTGTTCCATTGATATAATGATGATACTCTAAAGCTAAAGAGAAGTTTTAATTTGATATCAGCCTTAAATAATTCAGGAACATTTAACATTTGTTTGTTTCTTTTGTATAGTCGATTCATGATCTTAATAAATGAACGTTATTAAGGAATTGGCTCAATCTAATTAGTCTCCAGTACTTATTAAATTTCACTTTTGCTTCCACTAATGACTACACGTGACAATTAACTCGGTCGCGAGATGTTATGCTGTCTGATTGTTGATAAATTATTGCATAATTAGTGGGTTTTTGTTTTATATCTTTCTCCATCTTCTGCTTTGCTTCTGCTGCGTCACTTCTGTGCAGCCATGGTGGACACTCACGTTGCCAGTATTTCTTTCTTCTTGCTTCAGCCTTTATTGTACCTCCGCAATTCTAATTACGAGTTTGCTGACGTGGTCCCCACGTTTCATGCGTGTCAATATTTATTCCGACCAGTCGCTCGTTTTCGTAGTTTCACCATGTTTAGGCTGGGCCACGAAGCCTATTTGGTCGGACGGTACAATCTCTGCTATCTTTCTCCATACGTGAATATTTCATTGGGCTGTTGAGTTAACAGTGCATCGCGAGACGCCACGGCTGTACTACCGCTCCAATGAGTAATTTATTCATTTTTTGTATTAATACTTGTGCGAGACACTGAGTACTTAAATTCATAATTTTTTTGACTGTGTATAATTTTCTTAACTTCCTCTACCATTGTTAAACATGGGACACGCTCTGTGTTCTAGTTTCTTTTTACTGTCATTATTAAAATCTTTTATTGATTATTATGCAAAAATTGTTGACTCATTACCAGCCAAAAATCCACTACAACACCAGCCTCATCAGAAAGTGTTACAACATTTAAACACTTCCGTTCACTCAGCATCAAAACATCGCATCGAGAAGATGCGTAGACAAACTTTGATTCTACAGTCCCTATCACCACAGGGGAATCAAAGGTCATAGTACGCAACAGAACTTTGCACATATATGTAAGAACGAGTTTCTTATTGACCTCATAAAATATTTGGAAAGACTGCCTCTTCATAAAGCATTTGCTATTATGTTGAAGGTTGTGGAAGCAATGGAATCTGTGCCAGTTTCACCTAAACAATACTTATCCATGCAAAGCTAAAAGATGTTCTTGATAAAAATCTAGGTTGGAGTTTACTACAATTAATTTCAAAAAATTTTATCCGGAGAAAGTGTTACATCCCAGACCAGAAGAAATTGCTACATTTTACAAAGCCCCTATTACTTCAAAGAAATATCATTTTCATAGTACAAAGCTATTTTGCGTTCATATCGACAGAGGTTCACCCCAGAAAACGTGAAGCTAAACGTTTTAAGTCATTATAATGTTAGAAATTAATAAAATGATGAAATTTCTATTTATTCATACCCATTGTTTGTTAAGAAGTACTCACATTTTAAGAGAATATTTATGCATTTAAAGGGAATATTTCTGTAATTTTAAGGAAATATGAACCTGTATATTTTACATGTTGTTAGGACGTAAGGTTCCTAACCCTAATTATAAACATCAATAATTTACATACTTTATAAGGTTTTAATCACTGACATTGTAGAAAAAAAGATTGGTGCTATTTTGTGCTATCGAAAAGAAAAAGATAATTGAGAGACAAGATAAACCTAAAAACTGTGAAAGCTACATGCAATTTTGCAGTGTTAAAAAATATTTACGCCTAGTCAGGCTTATGTGTGCTCCTGGAGTCCTTATGATACTGAGCATACCCGTTATTTATCTGCTTATACAGGGTATCCCATTTAAATCGTACCAGGTAAATATCTCGGAAACTAAGCATTTTACGAAAAAATGTCCAAAATCAAAAGTGAATTATTTCGCGGGGGAAATTCATTAGCCAAAAAATTACCTGCCCCCCTTTTGAGGGGGGCTGGAAGGGGGGGAATGAAACTTTGACATCTTAAATAGGAACCCATCTTTTTAATGGTATATTCCGATTGTACACAATATTTGAGACATGGTTTATTCTTGCTGGTTTTTCAATGGATCCAACCGTTTAGGAGATAGAGGTCCTGAAAGTGTGGAACTTTTACAGTTTTGAACCCAATTTTATCGAGGGAGCCAAAGAGATGAAGAGTGGGTCTTACAGACATTCCTTTTCTACTTTTTAATGGTCTTTAAGAATCCAAAGTCAGAATTTCAAAAATCCAATATTTTTCAATACACACTCACAGACTCTGCCTTCATAGGAATGCAGCCCCCAAGATTTTGCTTCTGCACTAAAAATTTTCGAGTTTTTGAAATTCTGACTTCGGATTCTTAAAAACCATCAAAAAGTAGAATAGGAATGTCTGCAAGACCCACTCTCTAACTCTTTGTCTTCATCGATAAAATTGGGTTCAAAACTTTAAAAGTTCCACACCTTCAGAGCCTCTAAGTTTTGAACCCAATCTTACGTGAAGCAGTCCTATGAAGGCAGAGTATGTGTCTGTGAATTAAAAAATATTGGATTTTTGAAATTCTGACTTCGGATTCTTAAAGACCATTAAAAAATAGAATATGAATCTCTGTAAGACCAAATCTCCATAAAATTGGATTAAAAGTTTAAAAGTTCCACACTTTCTGGTCATCTATCTCCTAAACGGATGGATCAATTGAAAATACGCCAAGAATAAAACATTTCTCGAATATTGTGTACATTGCTCAAAACATTTAAGGGAACACTTCTATTAAGCAGCGTGCAGAAGCAGCTACGAATAATATGGACAAAATCGCTGTATGTGATCATTAAAAGACGGTTTATTTAACAATAGAATGCATTATTGAAACAACTGGTGATGAAACAAAGAAAAAACAGGAAACTGCAGAACCCCTGCCTAAAACAAAGTGAAATGTCCTTTGGACGTCGTGAGGAAAATGCCCTGTTTCTTCCAGTGATCAGTTTTTGCACCACTCAGTAATGTGTATGCCTACCATGGGCTGCAGTAACCTCCATGCACCTTCGAGGCATGCTCCGTATCAGTCGACGGATGTGATCTTGAGGAAGCCGCTCCCATTCCTCAGTAAGTGCCTGGATGAGCTGTTGTAGTGTTTCTGGAGCTGAAGGGCGGTTTCGAATTCGCCTGTCAAGCATGTCCCAAAGATGTTCAAGGGGATTTAGGTCTGGACTCATTGCAGGCCACCTCATGGTCTGAATGCCATGCATCCGTAGGATGTCTTGAGTGACAGCTACAGTGTTTGGACGAGCATTATCCTGCATCAGAAGGAATCCAGGCCCCATACAATGTGCAGCAACAATCACATGTTCTTCCAGAATGTCACGAATGTAAACGTCAGCGGTCATTCGCCCTCGGACGACCACAAGATCCGTTCAATGGTCTATTGAGATGCCAGCCGAAACCATAATGGAACGACATCCCATTCGGCCAGTCTCACAAACTGTTCCGCTGGTGTTTCACTCACCACGTCGTCTCCAGACACGCAGACGGCCATCACAGCGGGTCAGGCGGAATCTTGACTCGTCTGTGAAGAGAACAGAACGCCAGTGGCGAAGCTGCCAGATGACATGTTGATGTGCAAACTCTAGTAGCGCCTGTATGTGCTGGCGGGTTAGCCTAGGCACTCGATTTGGTCGTCTGGCTCTCAAGCCAACGTCACGTAATCTGTTCCGGATTGTTTGATCTGAAACAGCTACCCCAGTTGACATCTGCAGATCATTTCTCAGGTCTCTGGCCGTTGAGGTTCTTCGGCGCAGGGCACAAGTCCGCACATAACGATCTTGATTGGCGGTTGTTGAGCGTCGACGACTTTGCCCAGTTCTTCGTGTGTACTGGCCGGTCGCCTGGAATCGTGTCCACAGTCGGAAAATGACGGAGAGGACACATTGAGGGCATTTACCACAGTCCGAAATGATTGACCCGTTTGGAGCAATGTTACGGCTCTCGCAGCCTCTACTGCTTCAAGATGCCTTCGTGGCATGTCAGAGCACTAACAACAACGTTCCAGGAATGCCTGCACCTTCTAAGGTTCAACTGTTATCTCCAAGCAAAGAGTGTACTGGCATGTAACCACCTTCTTTTCCGGGGGGTTATATTGCTATGCAAATTTCTCAGAACATCTGGCAGAAAAATGTGTTACAATTTTTAAATTATATCTGAAATATAAAAGACTTTTCGGGAGTTGGCAAAAAATTGTACAACCACCAGAAAAAATAAAAAGGGAAAAAAATGTGGATAAAAGTAATAAGATCAACCATTTCCTATGAGGGAGATAGTAGGTTTCATGTTGCAGAAGATGAAATTGCTAAAAAGTATTAGAGACTTTTTGCAACCTCAAACGATATGCGAAATACGAAAGGCGAAATGCGAAAGGTGACATTTCGTCTTTCTCCTTTCGTATTTCGTTTTGAGAGTTTTTGCACCCGCGAAATAAGAAATGCGAAAAGAGAAAAGCGAAAAAGAGAAATTCCAGATTTTCGATACTGCCTACATCAGGTTTTTCTTCTACACTGCTCGCTCAGCTTACTCTGATACAGCTATCTAATTCTCAGCATCATGGCAGCAAGGAGAAGTAAGTACTATTAAAGTTTAAAGCTATTATAGTCTATAATACAGTATATCTAAATATAAGTATATTTTACCTATCATATGAGGGTAATCTAATAATGTATTTATTTATTTGTTTGTTTACTAGAGCACTATTTTGTGAACCTCTTTTTGGAAAATATTATCACGCTAGAAGATCTGCATTATTATTTGAACATAGGAAATGGAGAGAAAAGGAGATATGAGAGTGTGAGGTTCAATTGGAGGAGCATCGATGAGTCAGACTGCATCGAATTCTGCAGATTCAGTAAGTCTGAAGTGGAGTTACTAGCACACTCTTTGCAGTTTCCCCCTTCAGTAACGCTGGCAAATAGAATTAGATTCAATTCCATTGAAGCAGTCGTGACGCTTCTGTCACGGCTTGCTACTCCAGGGAAGTTGAGGACATTAACGCAGCTTTTAGGTCGTGATGTCTCAGGCATAAGCCTAATTTTCAATTGGGCAGTAAATTTTGTCCACACCAAGTGGGGCCACTTGGGCCAACGAATAGATCCGCCCTGGCTTCCCATTGAAAAATTGGAATACTTCAGCAAGGTAACTACCGGGTGTTTCAAAAATGACCGGTATATTTGAAAAATCTAAACGGGCAGCGATAGAAATACACCGTGAACTAATTTCGAAAGTTTGTCTGCCTGAAAATTTACTGTTGTCCCAAGCATATTGCAACAAACTGTGTATTTCTATCGCTGCCCGTTTAGTTTTTATTGATTTTTCAAATATACCGGTCATTTTTGATACACCCGGTATCTATTCATTTATTTGCTTAACATGGTCATGTTTTTATTTATTTTTTTTCCATTTAAGGTAACTGCTGAAGCTGGCTCACCAGCCCCGAATATTGTTGGTTTCATTGATGGCACTGCCATATCCGTATGTCGGCCATCAAGAAACCAACAACCATACTACAGTGGCCACAAGCGGCACCATGTCCTCAAATTTCAAGCCGTCACTCTTCCAAATGGGATCATCCTGCATCTCAGCCATCCATTTAAAGGACGCGTACATGATTCAAAAATGCTGATTGCCAGCAAGCTGATCGCACAAATGAGAAGAAAGTGGCGGAAACCATGTGGCCGGCAGTATCGTCTCTATGCTGACAAGGGGTATCCCCACACCACTTTCACGTTTGCGCCATTCCGCGGAAGAGGGAACGAGGCACAAGAACGCTTCAACTACCGCATGTCAATGCATCGTATACATGCGGAGTATGGCTTCGGCCGCGTTCTAGCTTTGTTCCCCCACATTGATTATATTAAAAAGAAAAAAATTTTATTAGCAAATGTAGGGAAAACCTACACAGTTGCTGTCATTTTGGCAAACATTCATTCCTGTGTCACAGGAGGGAACCAGACCAGCGACATGTACAATTGTCCTCCTCCTGACTTGGCAAGCTACTTGCATTGAGTAGATTTTTAACACTCCATTGTTAATTTTTTTTGATGAAAAATAGGAAAGAAAATTCCGCAGCCTGGATTCGAACCAGGAACCTTTGGCTCGAATCCAGGCTGCGAAATTTTCTTTCCTATTTTTCATAATTAATTCGAACAGCTGAGGTAGGCGTACCATTAAAACCCTCACTGACCATCTAACGATTTAATTTTTTTATCTCTTATTTAGGGTTATTTTTTTATCAGACACTGTGTCTGAAATGTAGCAAGAAATCTTTTTATGTTTCCATTTCTAAAATTTACCAAGCAAATTTTATGTTTTCATTTCTAAATGTAGTACGAAACATCAAATCTGTAAGTTATCATGTGCATGGAGTGTTAAATAAATAAAACAGGTTTTACATGAACATGACTTTTTATTTCTTGGAGAGCGCTTCGGCTAAGGATAACAGGGCTTTGGTTAAGGTGTCATCTCTTTGTTGTCGAGCAAGATCCAGTTGGAATCTTTCCCTTTCTATTTGTAATTGTTCTCTTCTTTGCTCGAGTTCCATGTGTTGCCTCCTCTCTTCCATTTCGAGTTTTTTCAACTCCAGACGCTCCTGCATCTGGAGTTCCATCTTGCGGAGCTCAAAATCTCTTTCGACTTTTAATTCAATTGCTGCCGAGCAATCATCGTGTTTTCGCTTCCTCCGACGCTGACGCCCAGGATCATAATGCATATCATCATCCCCAGTGCTTGATGAGCGTGTTGATGACTCTGAATGTTCTTGATTCAGGAGGTCATTTCGTTCCTTACAAATTAAAATAAATATATAAATATAAACATCGGGCCAATCTGTATTGTTAAATTTTATCTCTTCTTACCTCCACAGCTTCTTGCCGTTCCCTCTGTGTTACAGTGGAGATGCTAACTTCTGGGACAGTTTCTTGGATGGTCCTTTCTTGCTCTATTAGGCTACTGATTTCATTGAGAAGGGTGGCTCGTTCATCCCACTGCTCTTCCGTGCCAGTGCTATTTGGGTAGACAATTTGTGTAACCAGTAACATTATTTAATTATTACTTTGACTTTTTTTATTTATGCGGTTCACTTACGTATTCATTGTGGCCCTTTCTTCGGAATGGAATTTTTGGAGCAATGTGGTGACCCTTGCCTTGACTTGCCGAACGTTGCTGGAGAAATTAATAACAGCTAGTGCTTTCACCACTTCCTCCCATGCGGCAGAGTCTGAATACGGGTTAACAGCCACCACTGTTTTCAACATTTCAATGTCCGCGGCTATGTGGAAGTAATTGCAACGTCTGCGAACTTGTGGGGTTAGAACTCGAGATGGTCGCCGTGGTCCTTTTTTTTTAGCCCTCCTGCTCCCATCCTTATAACAAAATCGGTTACTTAAAATTTTGTAAAAAAATTTGGATAATACACGAAAAGTTTGTTCTTACCCCAGTTTCTTCTTGTCCCGTTTGTGCTGTATCAGAACTCGTAGTGGGATATAACATTGCGTTAAACAACTGCGAAGCAGTTTCCTCATCAGACGACATGTTGGTTAACGCACGACCTACTGATACTAAAGAACTGTTCATTTAGCTGATTTCCATTGTTATTTCAGGCAGACAAAAATGATTGTTGATTTCCCGAGTACTATCACCCTCTATCGGTAGATTTTAAACATTTTTTCTACCTGAAACAACAATTCGGAATGCAAATATATAATTTGTATTCAAAGAAAAAAATTATGATCAAAAATATTATTTCTCAATATTTAGAAAACAATTCTGAATATTAATTCAATTAAAAGTTAAGAAAAAAAGTTGAAATCTCCCGATAGAGGGTGACAGTTCTTGGGAAATCAACAATGATTTTTGCCTGCCTGAAACAACAATGGAAATCTGCTAAATGAACAGGTCGTTAGTATCAACACCTCCTAGAAAGAAAGCCAAACAACTGAAACGTCATACATTGTTACATCATCCTATTTCGACCATTGTTAACCGTATTTCTAACAATTACAAGCCGTAAATTTGGTCGACTCGAGGCCAACGAGAGACAGGCCAGGGCACTCAAAAGTCACATGATCATCGGGGTCCAGGCAACAATCCATCCTTCATTGTTTCCAACAAACGAAAAAATACTGATTGTTAAAATCCAAGATGTGACTTTTGAGTGCCCTGGCCTGTCTCTCGTTGGCTCGGGTCGACTTATGATGATGTAACAATGTATGACATTTCAGTTGGGCTTTCTTTCTAGGAGGTGTTGTTAGTATCCAGTAGGTCGTGGTTAACGCGAGGAACTTGCTGTCATAGCGTGGAGGTTGCGCGCAGCACGCATGCGCGACGACAGATTTGGTTACCAAAGGCGGCAACGAAATTTTTTAGAATTTTCGTATTTCGTTCGACAAAACCTGGCATGACCAAACGGAACATGGCAGTCACATGGCCAAAAAGTGAAGTCACATGACATGGCAGTCGCATTTCGCCTTTCGTATTTCGCATATCGTTTGAGGTTGCAAAAAGTCTCTATTGTATTATAGACTATAATAGCTTTAAACTTTAATAGTACTTACTTCTCCTTGCTGCCATGATGCTGAGAATCAGATATAAGAGTGAGCTGAGCAGTGTAGAAGTAAAATCTAATGTTGGCAGTATCGAAAATCTGTAATTTCTCTTTCTCGCATTTCTCTTTTCGCATTTCTTATTTCGCGGGTGCAAAAAATCTCAAAACGAAATACGAAAGGAGAAAGACGAAATGTCACCTTTCGCATTTCGCCTTTCGTATTTCACATATCGTTTGAGGTTGCAAAAAGTCTCTATTATTTACGCCCTCTGTAGGGGATTCTACAAGTGTTCCTTTAATTGTTTTGAGCAGTGTACAATCTCGATATACCATTGAAATCTTAAATAGGAACCTCTATTTTTAAAGTTACTCCCCCAGTTCCCCCTCCCAAGGGGAGGGGGGTAATTTTTTGGCTAATGAATTTCCCCCGTGAAATAATTCACTTTTGATTTCGGACATTTTTTCGTACAATGCTTAGTTTACGAGATATTTGCCTGGTATAATTTAAATGGGGCACCCTGTATATACAGGTAGGCCAAAAGTTACGAAGTGGTGGAAAACGTTAATAGCTTGTGTAATTAGTAAGAATTATTTATTTTTGATTCAGATTCTGACAGAGGAAGGACGGGAGATTGACTATGGAAAATTTCACCACTGTACAACGAACCAAAATTGTGGAGCTTTACTTTGAAAACCAAAGGTCAAGTGTTCTCATGCAACGAGCATATCGCAATCATTTCAGCAGCAGGACCGGACCATCAGAATTCATGATCCGTCGCTTGACTAAACGCTTCAGACAAGAGGGTTCTGCGATCGACTTCATCTCATCATCTCGAGAAACACTGAATTAAATTGGCCCTCTCGTTCGCCTGACCTCACTCCGCCGGATTATTTTCTGTGGGCTATCTGAAAGACAAAGTGTATGTGAACAAACCACAAACAATACAGCAGCTCAATGACAATATTCGTGCAGAAATACGGGCACTAGAACCAGACGTGTTGACCCCTGTCACGAATAATGTGCTACACAGGGCCCATATCTGTGAGACTCGTAATGACGGACGCCTAAATGAGATTGTATTCCACACATGAGTGTAACTAATCTGCCTCCCTTAGTCGTTAAGTCTGTGAAATATCAATGGATACAATTAATAAATTAAAAATTTATTCACTTATAACCTCTTCCTGAATTTTGGCCCACCCTGTACTTAGAGCACCAATGGAAAGCTAGCGCCAAATCTCGAAACGGGATTGGCTACTGTATCTAGATGGGCCTCGGTGGCTCAGTGGTTGCGTGATCGCCTCTGATACCCGAGAACGCGGGTTCGATCCCGGCCGAGGACGACGAGGATTTTTTCAGGGGAAAATCCTGAGATCACGCACTTCCTTCGGAAGGGAAGTAAAGCCATTGGTTCCGTGTAGTCGTTTGCCGGCTGCACATTAAAGAACCCTTGCGAGGCGAAATTTGCGGCCCCTATAACGCCGTCCTGAAATGGCCATAGCAGTTGAAAAGGACGTTAATACCAAATAAACCAAACCAAACCGATTACTGTATCTAGTCTGGCTACTAGACAATCCAGTAGAAGAGCAGTCATATGACGTAATCACGCCTGGTCCATCCCTGATTACCGTATTATTGGATAGTAGTCGAAGTAATCGATACCACACATTAGCATCGAGAACGACTACTGAACCTGGTATCAATGGAGTATAGATTACTTTGAGTATTCGATTACTCCATCACTACCACTTACATATAAATACAAAGAGTGAAAAGGAATACATGACAGGAATCGGTATGCCTACTATTTATTAAAAACAAAATTTATCAAATATATATTTATTTAATAAGTTCTTTCCTTGCTTAAAAGTAGCGGCATACACAATATAAAAAGATAAAACATTAAAGTATCTACGGGCGACATATGCAAATGTAGATTTTGCAAGGGCTGAGCGCACGCTAGGAAGACTAAAAAATATCTTGATCTCCCATTGTCCTTAGAAGCAATTAAATTAAAAGCAGGGAAGCACCAAAAAATTTCCATTTTAATAAAAACAACATACCTCTATAAATAAAAAGCTGCCTGTTATTCATAATTGACATAACAAAATAAATGAGCTCCGATTGTCAGGGAGCAAAGTTCAAAATTATTCTAACAGATCTCTTCTGAGCTCTAAGGACTGTCTAAATTATATTGAGACGTAGAGCCTGAAATATCGACACAATATGATAAAATAGATTGAATGTAAGCTAAATCAACCTGAAGTAATACTTCACGGGTAACATATTTCTTTAACACTTGTAACAAAAAGGTGGTTCGAGAAATACGCTTTAAAACCTAGTCTATATGATAATTACATTTTAAACGATTTGATATATAATCCCAATATCTTAGATGAATTAACATATTTTAAAGGCTTTCCACCCTAACAAACTACTACATCAGAGGAATCACCAAAAACCATCATAAAAGATTTCTGCAGATTAATATTTGACCAAATTTATAGTCGATTCAATGTACAGTTAGTCTGTGCTATACAATATTCCTTGCAGGGATTAGATATTACAATTGAAAGAATATCAGCGTGCCTTATCAGTATCTAAGAAGGAAAATAAATCACTGACAAATAAGATAAACAATAATGGTCCCAAAATACAACCTTGTGGAACACACTTAATAGAAAATAGAAAGGATGATATAACACCGCCATAATCTGTATGTGTGGGCCTTTCGTTTAAAAACTTCTTGATCCAATTTAATCCTTTGGAACGAATACCATATCTACAGGGTGACAATTACTGAGCTATATGAAAAAAAAAATTGTTAACTTTTGAACTGGCGAGGTTCAGTTAAAACTTGGCGGTTGAATGCAGGGCATGTTGGGAGTTTTTGAGTATGCACGCTCGTATTGTTGTTCATATTTTGTTGAAAATTTTAGAAAATGATCTCATCCCTATTATCCAAAGTAATCCAGATTACGAAAAGATGTGGTTGATGCAGGACGGAGCACAACCCCATCGGTCCAATAGTGTTTGAAGTCATGGAAGAGCACTTTGGCTTTGAAGTACCCAGAGGCCACTGGAATGGGAATCGCTTGGCCCCTATATACTCCTGATCTCACCCTTGTGACTCATTTTTTAGGGCAATATTTAAGACAAAGTTTACGCAAATAACCCCGGAACCATCGGTGAGCTCAAAACAGACATTCAGGAGGTCATCGAAAGCATCGATGTCTCGACACTTCAGCGAGTTATGCAGAACTTTACTCTTCGTCATTCAATTTCGCTACATCATAGCCATTGATGGCAAGCATATCGACCATGTCATAAACTAAATCCGAATATCTGTAGTTGAATAAAATTTTTGAAATCATTAGTTTTTGAAAATTTGATTTTTTATTTCATATAGCTCAATAATTGTCACCCTTTATAAAGCTTAGCAAGAAGGTTTCTATCTATACCAGACGCGGGCAAATGAGGCTCTGAGAGCCGCATGCGGCTCTTCCTTGAGTGCAGCTCCCATTGAAAATTTAAACCTGTTTTTTCAGAAACCTTTTCACTGAATCTTATCAAATTGACTAAGTAACTAATATTTTACTAATTGAGATGGTGTATTTAATACTATATAACTATAGTGTGGCTCAATATAATATACGAAAATCGGGAATGCGGCTCTCATTTACCTCAAGCGTGCCCACCCCTGATCTATACTATCAAACACCTTCGAAAAATCGACGGCAACTAAGATAGTAAATTTTTGATGAAAAATAGGAAAGAAAATTCCACAG
>JAHWFO010016848.1:0-14174 GCA_023313115.1 Rhysida immarginata
CCTGCAAGACCTGAAAGCCAACCACCGGACAGCAATTGCCGAATACCCCATGCAATGAGCAACGCCAGAAATCGGCTAATTCAGTTTATGGACCGGGGAGGGCGTCATCTACCTTATATGATTTTCAAGACTGTCTAAAACAAAACTTTAAATATGTACCTAAATTATAAATAAAATATATAAAACAAAATGGGTTTTATTGCGTTTTGAAATCAGGAAGTTATGTTCCCCACCCTGTATATCAACAACTTGGAATGATGTGTCATGAATGATGTGTAAAGTTAATGATAGTCAAAATTGGATCAAAGGCACCTGGTTTAGAGGAACCATTATGGTTCATTGGAATTTTCAATTCTAGAATATTGCATGTATTATATCAAACAACTTGATTGGTTAGTTGGTTTGGTTTGTTAGGTATTAACGTCCTTATTA
The DNA here is from genome assembly GCA_023313115.1 of Rhysida immarginata. NCBI lineage: Eukaryota > Metazoa > Arthropoda > Chilopoda > Scolopendromorpha > Scolopendridae > Rhysida > Rhysida immarginata. The sequence continues at coordinate 433 of JAHWFO010016848.1, forward strand.
ACTGCTATGGTCATTTCCAACTTTAAATGATGTGTAATGATGAATACAATGTAAAATTAATGATAATATAAATTTGTTCAAAGGTACGTGGTTTAATGGTATCATTATGGTCCATTGGAAACTTTTAATGCTAAGATACGGCATTTAATATATGAAACAACTTGGAATGATGAGGAATGAATGACTATAACCTTAAATTAATGATAGTAGAAATTGGTTCCAAAGCACCTGGTTTAGTGGAACCATTTTGGTTAATTGGAAGTTTCAGTACTAAGATATAGCATGTTATATATCAGAAATCTTGGATTGAGGTGAAATGATGAATACAACGTAAAATTAATGATAGTCGAATTTTGTTCTAAGGCACCTGGTTTAGTGGAACCATGATGGTTCATTGGAACTTTCAATGCTAAGATATGGCATGCAATATATCAAACAACTTGGAATGATGTGTAATAATGAATACAACATAAAGTTAATTATAGTTCAAATTTGTTCAAATGTACCTCGTTTAATGGTATCACTATGGTCCATTAGAAACTTTCAATGTTAACATAGGGCAGTTGAAAAGTATGGTTTCGCGAATGGTTTAGTCATTTCTTTATGGTTTATTAACCCTAAACGTTTTTCATGTGCTCATTTTGGCTGTGTATTAACTTTCAGATGAATCAAAATTTCTTCAAATTTGAGCTCGAGCAACGAAATAAGCTTTCAATTTAAATAGAAAAATTTCATGTTGAAAATTCAAAAAGATTTCTTTTAATATTCAAAAAGATTTCTTTTAATATTCAAAAAGCGTTCTTTTAAAAAGCTCCCAATGCACAGCGTCTCCAAATACGGCCCTTTATGATTTTCACCGAAATGCACCCAAATGGGTCGATTTACAGTTTCATGCACACTTTTGGCAAACGTTCATGATTTTCACTGAGAGTAGAACCTAAAACATGTATTTTTTCTATATAAATTCTGAGCTTTTTACATGTGTTCTTTTTCTGAATATTCACACACAGAAATTGTAACATTTCATAAAAAACAGCCCGAGCAACGCCGGGTAAACAGCTAGTCTATATATATATATAAAAATCAATTGCTGTTCGTTAGTCTCGCTAAAACTCAAAAACGGCTTGACCAATTTGAATAATTTTTTTTGTTTGTTTTGTTTCCTGTAATACAGGGGTGGTTTAAAAACAATAAGAATAGGGGAAACCAACCCGTAAGGGGGAGAGAGGGGGATTGAAAATATGAAATAGACTTGACTTATGTTTGTTTGCTTGCGTGTGTGAACAATCAGCCCGTGGTGTTTGCTTCAACAATCGGCTGGTCGTGTTTATATGTTGCGTCAACAATGGTTGATGAAATTAATACATGACGACGAAAAAGACAGGCCCCGGCAGTGAAAAGTCACCTGATCATCTTAGTCCAAGCAAGAATGTAATCTTCATTTCTATCTTGGATTTTAGCAATCAGCATTTTTTTGTTTGTTAGAAACAATGAAGGTTACATTGTTACTTCCACTAAGAAGTTCAGGTAACTTTTCACTGCCAGGGTGTTTTTCGTCAGCTACGATGCTTGCCTTAATTATTCAAGGGGGATAATTATAAAATGTAATAAATAAATAAATATATAAATAAATAAATAAATGTATATACAGGGTGTTTCAAAATTATGTACAATAAATTTAGTGACATATTCTTCAGATCAAAAGAAGACGAAAATGTTCTATAGCACTTATTCTGGAAACGATTTGTTTGCGAGCAATCCAATATCATACAGTAGGGAAGCACGGTAGTTAGCGGACGATATTTTAGCAGTTCCAGCGTTTCGATCCAACACTAGGTTGAGTGGTTTGTTCCATTTAAACCTACTTTAGGATTGTTCCATTAGTTGTGTACGGTTGTTTCCATTACTGTAGTTTCACTACTGTACATCCACTAGGAATATCAATTTCAGAACGTTTGCGTGCTTTGACATACGCATTACGATTTACGTAAAAAAAAGTCATGTACACGTATTCCAGTGCAGAATACACTGACATGCACCTAATGTATGGTCTTGCGGACGGAAATGCTGTGGAAGCAAGAAGACTCTACCAAAAACGCTTTCCGAATAGACGTTTGCCAAATAACCGAACATTTGTATCTGTCGACAGACATTTGAGGGAGCGTGGTTCCTTTGGCCGTCAAACAGGACAAGGGCGGCCTGTAGCATATTCTCCGGATGAGGATGTGATAATTGACATCATACATGATGAACCACAGACAAGCCCCCGTCGTATTTCTTCCATGGTACACATTCCGCACTCATCTGTTTGGCGCATTCTTTACCGTCAGCTTTTGCATCCATACAACCTGCAACTGGTTCAGGCACTGAACCCAATGGACTATCCACACCGACAACGATTTTGCCAATGGATACAACGTCGTCATGCTGCAGACCCTAGTTGTCTCAGCCAGATACTTTTCACGGACGAAGCAACCTTCACCCGGACAGGAATCGTAAATTCTCACAACCAGCACCATTGGGCAGATGCTAACCCGCATGTTACCAGAGCTCGAGCACATCAAGAGCGTTTCTCCGTGAACATTTGGTGTGGAATTGTCGTAAATAACTTAATTGGCCCGTATGTGTTGCCGCCACGATTGACTGGGCGAACGTATCTTTTGTTTCTGCAGAATGCATTTCCAGAATTACTGGAAGATGTTCCTCTTTTGATAATATCTAACATGTGGTTCATGCATGATGGCGCTCCAGCACATTTCAGCCATGTTGTGCGAGCACACCTTAATGCTGCATACACGAATCGATGGATAGGTCGAGGTGGACCGGTAGCCTGGCCTGCAAGATCACCCGACCTTAATCCCTTGGACTTTTTTCTGTGGGGTCATGTGAAAACGATCGTCTACAGCACAGAAGTTCCTAACATTATGGATCTGCGACAACGAATTGAAAATGCATGCCAAACCGTTCGTAATGCTGGCGACAAAGTCTTCCATGACATCAGATGGTCGCTCATGCAACGAGCCGAAGCGTGCGTGCGAGCTGGTGGCGGGCACTTTGAACAATTCCTGTAATTTGGAGCCACGGGTTTAGTTGGCTGTATCGCGTAAATAAATCGTTTTCAGATGCCCCCAGAAGTAAAAATCCAGGGGGGAGGGGTTAAGTCCGGTAATCGAGCAAGGCATTCTACAGGGCCTCCGCGTCCTATCCAACATCTGGGGAAGATGTTGTTGAGGTGTTGGTGAATAATGCGCTCCATCGTTCCTTCTACCGTGGCAACAATGCATATCTGGACACATGTTGATATGACCTTTTTAGCTCCATTTACAGTCAGGAACCGTTCCCTGCTGTTTGTCGGTGTGCTTAAAATTCACCCTGAATATTAAAAAAATTATAAACATCTCAACTGATTATGTGAGAGAGCAATCCTTGCAGCTAAACTGGTACTGTCAATATGAACAACCAATATGATTCCACGCTCTTTGACTGAATACAATTCTATTGAAACAATTACATGTTGGTGAAAGATGTTGATGAGGCTGTAGACAAAGTTCCTTTATGCTCTGAATTCATCTATGAAGGTAATCTATCTAATTGCTGTTCGTTAGTCTCGCTAAAACTCAAAAACGGCTTGACCGATTTGAATATTTTTTTTTTTTGTTTTGTTTCCTCAAATACAGGGGTGGTTTAAAAACAATAAGAATAGGGGAAACCAACCTCTAAGGGGGGGATAGGGGGATTGAAAATTTGTTAACACATTAACTGGTGTTGCATTGTTTACTCAACACATTAACTGGTGTGGCACTACATAATTAACCATATTAACCTCTTTTAGGGAGGGGGGTAACGAACTGTAGAGTGTGCTATCCATGTAGCGTGATATCTCCACCATGACCTACCTAAAACCTTCGCAGGGTCCATCGGAATTACCATGAAAAACTTCATCAAGATTGGTCTAGCCATTTTGAAATGCATACGCGAACAGTTAGGTCCATGTGTGTTTCTTTCTTATATAAATCTTTAGTTTAATTCCAATCTTGATGAAATTTGCAAATTTGATCTTCAAAGCAAGAAGAAGATCAAATTTCTTCACTGTCTACATGAAATTTCGTGAATTTCTCCTATCCAAACCATCAGAAAGTCTGATGAACACACAATAAGAAATATAGAAATTAAACTGGAGCAAAAACCTGTAAAGGTTACTTGGTTGTCTTTAAGACACATAGTGATATTTAAGACACTTAGTGACAGCATGGCTGTTCACGTGTTTGCGATAGCCCAATAAGTAGAGGTGTCGACCATGACAGTTGCAGTTCCTGGTTCGAATCCAAGTCGCAGAATCTTTCCATCCATTTTTCTAATTAATATCGTTTACCTCATGCTTGGAGTTTGCTTTAGTTTAATTTCTTTATTTCCTAACAGTTTATCAATTGTTGGAATTGTAGAGTACACAGACACAAACGATCATGTACAACCATCGCCATCCAAGAAGAGAATTTTGGTATTGTTGAATTTTTAGATAAACAAATGAATTTTTAAAGGTCAGATCACATAAAATAGAAGAACTACAGCCATAGCCAGGGCTGAAAAAAACGTCAGATCAAACTATTTTTTCATTTTCATTCTATTTCCTCCCACTTTCGTAGCCATACACATTATTCCACACTTTGTTTCTTCGGCACTATGGTAAACTCGCTCAGCTGTACACAACATTTCAACACGAACCGGAAAGGACTGTTAGAGGGCCATCCATTAGGAACATTTTATTAGATTTTTTTTCGGTTTTTCTATATGAATTTTTACTGTTTTAATGTGTTAATTTTTACTGTATATTCCCATTCAGATATTGCAAACTTTCATCAAAAAAGAGCCTGAGCAACGCCGGGTATATCAGCTAGTACCAAATAAAAAAACGAGAAAATTCAATTTCAGTTGTCCAAAAAGTAAAAAGCCAGTGTTCGATTTTTTACAAATATTTAAGAAAGGTTAGGCCCATTTGGTCAAGGGGGTGATAGGTATGCGCAAGTGATGGTAAAAATGCATAATTAGTTATACAAAATTTCTTAGTTGAGCTAACACATGCAGTTTAACAATTTCGTGTGGAAAACCATTGTCAGATTTTGAAAAGGGGCAAATTGTTGCTCTGCACGGCTCAGGTCAATTAGCTCGAGCTATTGCACGTTCCTTGAGTCGATCACACGCAGTGATTGACAATTATTTGAAGTTAGGTGACATGTACCGTCAGAAGAAACGAAGTGGCCCGGCCAACAAAACTTACCTCATGCCAGAAAAGAGCAATCTGCAAAGATGTGAGTGTGCATGGAGCATCTCTTCGAACACTAGCGAAGAAGCCTGAATTCAATGTCTCCAAATCCACCATTGCCAATGTTATACATGAGAAGAAGTTCCTCAAGTACAAGAGAAGAAAATCACGTCCTGCTCTTAAACACCGCCACAAAGTGCAACGTGTTGAATTTGCAAAAACGAAGATGTCTTGGAAAGATGAGTGGAAGAATGTCATATTTAGTGACGAAAAAAAATTTAACCTTGATGGCCCAGATGGGTGGCAATTTTATTGGCACGATTTGAGAAGAGAAGAGCAATTGTTTTCCAAACGACAGATGGGAAAGGGCCGTGTAATGGTGTGGGGTGCTTTTGGATGGAAGTCCAAATCAAATCTTGTTTTCGTCAGTGGCAGGATGACAGTCACAAAGTATCAAGATATGCTGGAAAATTTTCTCTTGCCATTTGCTGAGGAAATGGGAGGACCTTTCTTTCTGTTTCAGCAGGATAATGCACCAGTACATACCGCAAAAAGCACATATGAGGGGTTTCTTGAAAATGGTGTAGCCATAATGGACTGGCCCGCCATATCACCAGACATTAATCCTATGGTAAATGCATGGGCTCAGTTAGCACGTGCTGTTTATGCGAATGGACGCCAGTTCGAAAATGTTCAACAACTAAAAGCCTGCATTGTTTAAGAATGGGAACGATTGGATTCCAGTTACTTGAAACATCTTGTGGACACAATGCCTGATCGAATATGTAAAGTTCTGCTCAACAATGGAAGTTTCATAGGCTACTAAGTATGAAAATGTAACAATGGCTTTATACTTTTTGGACAACTAAAATTGAATTTTCTCATTATTTTATTTGGTATTTGTTATTTATACTTGTAATTATGGTTGGCAAGCAGTCAAGTTAACATGATGAACATTGTTGATTCTTATCGCATTTTGGTTACCCCTCTAAAAACTATTGTTAAAAAACAATTGGCTTTATACCTCTGGACGCACCTGATAGTGCTCTATAGAAAAGCTCCAATACTTACAGCTTTTTTGCGATTGCTAACTGCGTTTTTCAAAATACAAAATGCAGTTTTCAGTAATAAAAATGCATTTTACAGAAATAAAAATACATATTCCAGAATTGCAAATACGTTTTTCAGAATTAAAAAATGTCACTTCTATCATTAAAATTCCGTTTGTGAAATATAACTTTTTGCGAATTTCTTAAATGGATTTCCTAAGATAAAAAATCAGTTGGCAATATTAAAGGTTGTTAAATAAAAAGCGTATTTTTCAGGGTAAAAAAAAAAAATTAATTTGCAGAATTAAAAAGAAGCTTGCAAAAAAAAAACAGCTTTTGGTATTTTGAATCCCAATTAAGCAAGTTAAAATTGTGTTAAAAAACACCAGTGATTAAGAGAAGGTAAAAAGAATGGATAAATATATTAAAATTTCGGGGGGGGGGGACTTCTTATTATATATTGTTATAATTTCCATGTCATAATTCCACTACTGTAGGACAGTGATGAGACTTTCAGTCTTGTATCGATTTTTATTTTTTTTTTTTAGACAAAAATAAACGTTCTGTTTGCTTTAAATTTGAAATTTTTATTATTTTTCCCCTTGATCAAGAAATAAAACAAGTCTCAAAATAAAGATAATTTCAGTGGCTTCCTGGTAGGTTGCTCTTGAAATAGTAATCTGCTTTATCAGTGAGTTTCCTGGTCTTCAGCAGACCAAAAGAAGCAAGTGTAGGTGTTAGTTTCCTTAGAATCACTGTTTTCTAGGGTTTTCTCAAAATACTCGATACGTCGATATTGTAGAAAATCATATCAAGTATTTTATAGATATTTAAACAATTTCAATATACAGGCATATCAATATTCCGACTCGATATTATCAATGCCTATTTTCGAAAGCTGGAAACATTATTAGAAACAGACTGAGTTTTAAAAAGGGGAATAGTTTAGTTTTTTTGCAATGTGTCTGATAAATATTGGAATTATTAAGTGCTGTTTGTTTTCTGCATTTTTATTTTTTGTGAAAGTTTGTTATGAACACTAGTTGCTATATCTTATCAATGAAAATGAAAATTTTAATCTTAATTTTTTTATTGCTATTTTTAAAATATTTTCCACGATGGTAGTAATGAAACGTGTATATTACAAAATGTAAGCAAGACTTTCTGTTTTTTTAATAAATGAAAAATAAATTATTGATACTTATTTGCGTCATTAGCTATTACCATTAAAAACTGGATAATTAAAGTAATTGTTAAATATCGAGTGAATACTCTCGATATACTCTCAAAATCAAATACTCAATACGAATAATACCGATATTCTGAATATCGATATTATATTTTCCATATCGAAACACCCTACTGTTTTCTTTACAGTGACACTATAGTTTCCTTGGTACACAGCGCCACTTCTTCATGCGGAAATTATGAGAACTATATTTTCTTTCGACACCTATTTGGTGGAATGACCAGGCCTTTTACATATCCGGTGGATACGCTACAGCTTGCATACATCTTATATCTGAACAGTCATGGCTGACGCTAGTTACCACGACTTCATAGTGGGGGCACTGATGACCAGTTAATTTCCACTCTAATTATGGCTGTGGTCAAAAACCCTCACATGTGGGAGAATGATGACGTAATTTCTCACTAGGCTAACCCTCTTTTTCTCGGTGAGGACGGTTAAACTAATCGGTTAGGCATAACAGCGCTAACTGGCGTTTTTGATCACGTTAAAATGACGTCACAGTTTTCTCACCAGGATTTCTGACCGACCAAGCGCTAACTCTTCTCACTGGTGAGAGTTTTTGACCTTAGCCTATATTAATCTCGTTGGGTCCAGCCATGTTGCGCAAACGTGACTTTGCCAACAGGAAGTAAACAAACAACCTAGCAACTCCCATTTCCTGTTCGAAAGTGAAACTACTGAAACTTCAGTGGCTCCATTATAGTGGCTAGAAGAATAGTGTGGCAACGGCTACTACTCGCCATGCTACGTGGTTGATTCCCGATTTGATGATAGTAGCGGTGGCGCTGCAATCGACATAGAAGCGAGTTACCCGGGAGATGAGATGGAAATCTTAGGATGAAGAAGGGTGTTTTCAGCTATATTACGGGTGACTTAAGTTTATTTATAAAAATTTAGTATATTTTAGGTACTTGTCTTCCACAGAACTTGAGAATACTCTTTAACGTTAAAATAAATGAAAAATATCTGCCGTTATAAATAAGTTAAAATATAAGATCAGAGGTGGATGAAGGTATCCATCCCTAATAAGATAAAGCATGGAATATGAGCCCTTCTGACCCAGAGAAATTACATTTTGAGTAATTAATCATTAAACATAGATCTGCTAAATTAAGTCTAAATATAAACATAAAATCTAATAATATAAAGCTGTGCACAGCTGACTACCTTACAAATGTTAAAAAATGAATTTTCACAGATGTTTCAGGAGAAAAAATTTAAGAAATGAGGCGTTCGCCCCTGTAAGTCGGAAGGTCTCATATGTTGAATGCACAATATTGAAAAATATATAGATATACAAAGAGAATATCTTTTTTCATATAAAATTCATTTATCACATGAATAACAACCAAATTACTTTTTTATGTGATAAAATATTTAAATATCAGATATTTTAGGTTAATAGTTTTGAAAAAAAAAATTCTTATTATTTAAAAAAAAAGGAAGATATATAATAAATTTGTATTTAAAGCTGTTTTGATTGCATTTCATTATTTAAAAATAAGGAATTTTTAAAAATTATTCTGATTTTCTTAGATTTTACATAAATTAAAAAATAAATGAGAAATCTAGACAGAAAAGTGGTTCTTGAAATTTTAAAATGCAGCAGCAAGAAGGGAAGGGGTGCTATTTTATTGCAAAATTAAAATCAGATGAAGAAAATAACTCAGTGTTAAACGGTCGTAAGATAACTGAAAAAGAATAAAATCATTTGAAATTAAAAAATACTGCAAAATCATCTCTAAATTATAAACAAAAAGGGGAGAGTCGAAATATTATTAAAATGGTATATTATTTAATGTTCTGGAAAGAAAATGAAATAATAAATGAAATTTATAAATTTTACGAAGAAATTAATGGAGCATTATTAATGTAAAGCTCTGGATGTTTAGCTACTATGTTGGTGTAGCTGCCATCTGGCGGCATTCTAGCCACTATAGCTCCATCAGACGAACTGAGGAAACTTGATGAGCCCGTTGCATGCTGGGAGCCGTGAAACGCATTACAGGAAGTAAAAGCTAATGCCAAGTCTCCTTTTTACAATTGTCTCTAGTTTAGGCAACGATATGAAATGAGCAGATAACTCATGAGCTGCTTTCAGCGCCACCAACGCGTCACCATTTGAAAGCCTGTCGGCCATTGCTTTGGTTGGCAAAAAATGGCCTTCATCGTATGTTTACGTTTGAAGTTTGCGTAGACAAACACAGTAAAACCAAGAGCTCATAAGGGAGAGTCAGACACTTAACAGGATTTCTGGTCCCATCATCGAGCACGTATTGGCGACCTAGAGCGGAGAAATTTTGAACTGCGCTTGAAAAATGGCGCGATTGTCGCGACCCAATGCGTTAAAATCGTCACCTATTTTTTAGTTTCAGCGCCCTTGAGTGGCAGAATATAAAGCTCCCTATCCAGAGCTTTAGCAAAATGTGATCCATCGTAGAAATGCTACAAGAAGGAAGCCATCGCTAGTTTGACGAATACGAAAGGTTAAAAAACAAAAAATGATATGAGAATAATGCTATCGCCATTATGCATCAAAATTTTCGGAAAACTCATCATTAAATAATAAAAAGAATTTAAACAAGCAGTAAAATAACTGTGATACAGGTTGAATAATTAAATAATTACAGGCAGATTGATAATAATTGTGATTAATAAAAATTAATTATTCAATAAAAAGAGCATTAAGAATTTCGATATTGTACAACAATTAATTCGAGAAGTTAGCAATGAAATCGAATTTAAATATAAAATTTAAAAAAAATAAAAAAGTTGCCATCCGTGGATTAAATTTCGTAAAATAAAACAAATAAAATTAATTATATTTCTGCTATTTTTTTTGTACTAAAATTGAACACAGGGTGGTAGGACCCTGAACAAAAGTTGATATTTCGGATAGAGGCTACACTTTGTAAAAGTGGAATGACTTTTGACTAACAAATAATTAATCCTACAAAGAAGATTTTAATAGAATAAATCCAGTACTTCAGTACTTGTCACCTGCCTCGAATTTACATAGGATTTCAGGATTTTAATCACCTATCTCGAATTTACATAGGATTTCAGGAAACTATGATATCATGGAATTTATATCAGATCATTAAAAAGTGCTTGTGTGATTTCAGTATACTGAAAAAACATTCAATTTATTACAATAACCGTTTGTAATATCCTATAATATAACAAAATATTAACAATTAAAACGATGAATTTTTAATATCAATAATGAATAAGTAAACGATTTATCTCATAATTACTATACGTGTATTCAATATTGATATAAAAATTTATCTTTTAAATTGGTAATATTGTGTTATATTGTAAGATATTACAAATAATTATTAGATTAAAAATTCACAGTTTTTTTTCTTAGTAATTCAATTTATTCCTAAAAAAAACCTTACAATTAATAACATATCCAGAACGGCTGGGAAATGTAAATCCCATGTCTTTGGTAAAAACTTTGATTTTGGAGGTGAAAAAGTCTCCAACTCTATTTCGAGGGCATGCCGATCTCTAAACTGTCGTTTGCGCATGATTATCCAATGATCTAACAGATGATAATATGTGGGAGAGAATTCATATGAGTACGGAGAGATGAAGCACAGTTTCCCACCCAAACGGCAAGATCTTAAAGGTTGTATGCTATCTTGCATAGACCTGTAGTAGTACGGCCTTTGCGATATACTAATGAAAGTTGTTGTTGTTGAAGAGTTTCTGAAGAGTCCGTTGAAGCATATCACAGTACACATAAAAATGACATTGATCTAACAGTAACACCTCGAAGTGCATTACTCCAAGTGCATCCAGAAAACGATCAGCAACACTTTCTTCACGTACAGGTCCTGTTTGAAATATTTCTTGGAGGTTGGTTAGTTCGATAGATTTTATGGACGCGCCAATAACTAGGTCATTTCTAATATTTTTTCACCCAATCCAGAGTATTCAACATGATTATTATCTTTTTACATTCCGAGAACAAACACAAACATCCATACCTGCAACCCGACGGATTCTTTGTATGCTCCAGCGTTTTCGGCCACTGGGCTGGCCTTTCTAGGACGTTCTTCTGAAGATAATCATTGGTAAAAGAGATGAATATTATTGTAGAAGACCCACTTTTCCTGTCATGTGATGATTCAGTCCATCAGTGGCTCTCCGTGGTTGACGTTAAAGCAAAGAAGAGAAAGTGGGCCAGGCGTTGCACTTTAGCTTCTGACAAAGCATGGAGGCAGAGCCCGCTCTAGGGGTGGACAATCTGGAAATTTGTCCGGGCCGGCAAATCTAAAAGGGGGCATTTTGGTTGTGAATGTGACAAAATATTGATAAGTTAAATACCCAATGAATCGAAATTTGTTGATTTATTTCTTTGGCTTAAATTACCATACAATTTACCAAGGGCGCTAGCCGGCTCGGTGGCCGAGAGGGTTAAGGTACAGGTCTTTCCGCTTTCGACTCCAGCGAGTCGCGGGTTCGAATCCCGCCCAGGGCATGGATGTTTGTGTTTGTTTCCATAATCGTTCTTTCATCGTCATTAGGGGATAGTACAATAGACCTGAGGTCGCAGTGCTTGGTTCTAAGACAACCACCCCTTTCAAAGTCATACTCATACCAAGGGCGCTGCGTGAACTTGTTTGAAACAGGAATACCGGTAGGAAAGAATATCATGCTTTGAATTGAAGAAATATCATGCCTCAGATTACAAAGGGCCGCTCTTAGGGTGATTTCGTTACATAAAAGCATTAATTTTGCTAATAAGTCGGTGGTGATAACAAGTGCACTATTTTATATAACCCCTGGAAAGAAAAAACTAATATGTATTCCAACTCATTGCGATGCATCTAAACAAATTAATTAAAAACGAATTACTCGTAAAATCATTTGGAAAATAATTTATTGGTAAAGACCTATATTTGATTTTCATAACCAAATGGTTGGATTTTCATTAAAAGTTATAGAAGTAACTCTTCTGTGGAAAATAAAAACTAATACGCATAATCTTGAGAAATAAGAAACTAATATGTGCCATTTCACTCGTAAATTGCATTTTATATTCCTGAATCTTCACCTACCTCCCTTTTCTGTTAAATGAGCTATTCCATAACAGCAATTAACACATTGTATTATTCATTTTAAAGTCGACCCCCATTAATATGGCTCCAAAAAAACAGTTGTCCAATGATATGAAAACAAGAATAACTGAAAACTTGCAACGTGGCGACAAGCAAGATGTAGCCAAATGCTTTGGATGCACACAAGGTGAAGTTTCCAACTTATGGAAGAAATTCAAGACCACAGGATCCGTTAAGAGGCAAAAAGGAAGTGGCAGACCAAAGGCAACAACTCCGAGACAAGATCGAGAATTGAGGAAGCTGTGCAAGAACATGAAAAAACAGACCTCCAAAGACATGAACAGTGAATGGGCTAAATCAGGTGTGAAAGTGAGTGACAAAAAACTAAGAAACAGATTACATGAACTGGGTTATCATTATCGGACAAAAACAGCTCTCACAACCAAACAAGGGAGCACCGTACACGCATCCGCGTGCTCTTCGAACCATGCACGGACACTGCGCGCTGCACGGCACTGGCGCATTGTCCTGCTGGAAGATGCCATCGTGCTGAGGAAACACAATCTGCAGGTAGGGGTGGACATGGTTCGAAAGAACAGATGCGTACTTCCATTGGTCCATGGTGCCGTCCACAATGATGAGTGCACCCAGGGAATGCCATGAAAACATTCCCCAGAGCAAAACGCTGCCTCCTCCAGCCTGGACCCTTGCGGCACGTGTTGCAGGGTGATTGTTTTCTGACGCTGAACGCCATACACGCCATCGCCCATCTGTCCGATGGAACATAAACCATGATTCATCGGAAAAAAAAACATCTTTCGCCAGTTGGTTGCTGTCCAGTTGCGATACTGGCGAGCAAATGTCAGTCTTTGTTTCTGGTGAACAGCATAGGTGCACGAACCATCCGTCTGCTGCGGAGCCCAACTGTCGTTGAGATACACGTTTGGTAGCTACCTGGTTCATCTGGGAGGTCACTTGGTCCACGGTTGCACGTCGTTCGCCTGCACGCATCTCCGTAGCCGTCGTTCACCCCTGTCAACTATGGCCCGTGGTGCCACACATTTGGCACGTCGTTGATTTTGGGTATTGCCATTCTGCTATGCAAAGTA
>JAHWFO010016850.1:0-10060 GCA_023313115.1 Rhysida immarginata
AGTGATTAATACTGAACAGAGGATTATTAATAAAATACAAATCCTGAACTTTGAGCCTTTTCTGGAGAAACTTACTAAAACTGGTAAATTTGCGCTGGATATGGGTTAGGGTTTGCATATTGCTGCCATACCATATCCAGACGCAATAAAGAAGCTTAGGTACCACAAATGCTTTAAATAAAGTGATGAAGATCGAAACGTCTACAAAATAATGAGTGAGTCGTTTAAGAATTCCAAGACGCCGAGAGATGTCGCAATTAAGAGACTCTATGTGCGTCAAAAACGAGCAATTATCGGTAAACAAGACACCAAAATCCTTAAGCCCAGACTTCCTAGTAAGGAGACCATCACCAGTGCTATAATCAAACAGAAACGGAGCTGTTTTCCGGTTGAAAGAAACAACAAATGATTTCTGTACGTTTAGGTGGAGATCGTTGGCGCGTGGTTACTTCGAGACAATTGCAAGGGTTTGTTGGAGAGTCTCACAAGCCTCCCAACTATCTATCGAATAGAAGATTTTAATATCATCCGCATAAATCAGGACTTTGGTAGGTACATTTTTTAAAGCAAAAGGAAGGTCCGCAATAAAAATATTAAACAAAAGAGGGCCAAGCGGAGACCCCTGCGGAACGCCACTTCTGATGGAATAAGCGGAGCGCGATGGGTCTTGCGAACTAAGTTTAAAACTTCTGCCACAGAGCATCGAGGCAAACCATTGAGTTAGGTGAGAAGGAAGCCCTACGGAACGCATTTTGTCGAGTAACAATTTAAGGTTGACACTGTCGAACGCCTTTGAAAAATCTAGAAAGAGGGCGTCGACCTGAACCCTACGATCCATGTTTTGGGTGATGAAATGCAAAAAAGTGGCTAAGTTCGTTTGCGTTGACCGCTTTGGGCGAAAGCCATATTGCACATGTGAAAGAAAAGGGTCAATATAAGCGCCCAACTGATCGGCAATAAGTGTCTCAAGCAGCTTTGCCGGAAACGGAATTAAAGCATTTGGTCTAAAGGACTTAAAGTCCCCAGTTCCGCCCTTTTTCAAAATTGGATGAATCAAAACTTGTTTCCAAGCCTCCGGGTATATACCTCTTTCCAGCGAGATGTTAACAAATGCAACAGAGGAGAGGACAAAGCAGGGAGACAACCTTTAAAAATATAATCGGGTATGTCTGGGATAATTCAAACTTTAGACGCGGACACATTCTTTGCTTTATCAAGAAGCGTCTGAACCGTAACTGGAGACAATGTGAAAGAGGCGTCCGAACTCTTCCAGCATTCTGTAAGCAATAAGGTGTCGGCCTTCACAGAAACATCGTTACTCATTATTGACTCAAAGAAGCGGGCTACTTCTTCTTGTTTTTGCAGCTCTAACGTATCAGTCTTTTTAAGATTAGAGTGTAGTAATTTTTTTGTAATATCCCAAAAACACTTCGGGTTAGATTTGAGTTGAGTGCCCAATGAATTAAAATATGTAATTCGATCCGATCTCCAACTAACTTTAAAGTTCCGTCTGGCCTCCGTAAATCTGAAATAGTCCTCCAAAGCATTAGAACGTTTATAGTTCTTGTGCAGGTCTTGTTTTGACCTCCATTCTATAATGGTTTTATTCGAAACCCAGAAGGGAAAGTGCTTGGAAGAAATAGGCTTATGGCTGCGGCCTTTATGAGAGAACTTGTTGTAGGGTGTAGGAATGAACGTAGAGATAGAAGTTCGTAAAACTTTTACAATACCATTCCATATCTCATTAACGTCGGTGCATGGTAGAATCTCGTACCAATCGTAAACGTTCAAAAAATTAAACAGACCAACGTAATCACCTCTGCTAAATAAAAATTTAGATTCGCTAACTTTACTTATTGCAGTCAAAGAGGTCTTAATGTGTACTAAAAGTGGAGGGTGATAAGCATCCGCCGGCACCATAGCGGTATCTGATCTATTAACTGAAAAATCCGTGTTAGCGAACACTTTATCGAGGTTATCACCAAAACTATTTTTTATTATAAATTGCAATTCACAAATTGACCTCACTGAGCCAGCTCTGAGTCATTATTTTTCTCTGTTTAGCGTAGGAGCAGCTATCGAAATAGTCGTTAAAGTCTGAGTAGTTAAAATCTCCTAAAACAATACATTCGATGTCTACCAAAATGATAAAATGCGCTAGTTCTTCTAAAAAAATCTCATAGCTGGCTGACGGAAGTAGCGGCGGGATACAAATATTAAGAATACACATTTTATAACTTTTATTAACTAAGCCCGTCTGTGCTATAATTACTCCGACAACATCTATATCTTTAATAGAAGATTCAAAAGAACAATTAAACGTTGTCAGGAAATCAGGGACCGCAATAAGAGCGCCCCCTCCCCGCCTTCGGTCTGAACGCTCGCTCCTAAATACTTTAAAGTTGTCTCCGAAAAGCATAAAATCGGTGATTGTGTCATTCAACCACGTCTCGGTCAAGCAAAAGATGTATTGCGTGTTCTCGAGAGCAAAATCGAATGAGGAGGCTAACTTGGTTCTCAACCCACGCACGTTTTGATAATAAATTTTGTTAGTCATTCCGAACTAAAGCGCGCCTCCTCCGGAAGCGAAGAATCAATTTGATTTTCAAATAATCTACCGAAAAATGGAGATAAGAGAGTGCCAGAAGGCCAAATCTCCGAGTCGAAAAGAATATCGTAATCTTCACTGTTTACTAACAGTACGAACGAGGAATAGCTTAAATGCTTGACCTTTAGCTTTTCACATCTTCTCAAAATAATGGATGGAGAAGTAGAGGATAATAATAATAATAATAATAATAATAATAATGAATGGTTTCTATATTCACATTGAGATTTCATTAAGTATTTCATTGAGAGAAAACACTGAGATTTCTTTATAAGTCCTCACGGTGGTGTTGGTATAGTCTTCATTTTAGCCACTGTAGTGTTGGCTGGCCTGCTTGCTATCAGGTTATAGTTGCACCCAAAAGAAACGCATGCGCACAACTCCGTTCCATTGAGAGTCACTCCGGTCGCGTCGCGCCAGTCTAAACTACCGCGGACATGGAAGCTGTCGCTATCAAAAATGCCCTATGAGCATAGGTTAAAGCTCGGCTCCTTGTTCGCAAGCCAGGACTACCTTTACTATTAAATGGCGAATATTATAATACTACTACTACTACTGCTATACTACTACTACTACTACTACTAATAATAACAATAATAATAATAATAATAATAATAACTCTCGTGTGGTCCTACGTCCGCGTCGTGCGAGGGGGGCAACATCTTATAGAGATTGCCCTGGTTAACAGGTCTGATCTGCTCTACCCTTAGATTAATCTTGAGGGTCCAGATGACCCAGTACGGCTGAAAGGCTGTTTACATCAACCAAGGGCCTGCTGATGATGGAGATGGCTAACAGGACCACCCAGTTATTGGTGATCACTATGATTAGTGCTAGTGTGTTATCTGATACCGGCTCGGAGGTCACCCGGGTTACCAAGGTCCGCGCTCGTGGGTTAGGCAGAGGCTCACGTTCGAAAAATATGCCACAATCTCCCAGGGCCACTGGTGGCGAAAGCAGCACCAACCCCTGTTCGACTACTGCAATGCCACAACCTGTCCCTAGTATTTCAAGAGCTTCTTTGCCTTTGACCACTAAGGCAGGCAAGCCAACGCATGAAATGGACCAATGACATAATCTGTTTTATCATGCGAGCCTACTACGCAGTCACTAAATTGGAAACTGACTCTACAGCGTACAGACAACGCTTATATAACATTTGAAAAGAGACATATCCTCATATCACAGTCATTGAACAACGCATTGCAAATCAGCGTCGCACAATTGTTATGAACAATTTAATACCTTTACCCACGCTACAGAAAATAAAGCAAGAAGTTGCACAGCAGCTACAAGAACACGAGATATCTACACAAACCGACACTCAACACACAGAATCAAACACTAACATTGACATCACTAATGAACTTGTAGAACACACACTCAACAAAGAACTTCACCATGATATTCAACCACAACACAACATGAATACCAAACTTATTGAAACATTAAATGACACCCTACAAAGATACCTTACAGTTTACACGGGAACTTATCCCACACAAAGACCAGGTATACCTAAAATAATCATAAACAGCAAAACAGGGGAAATTCTATCTTACATGAACACATACCGGGTGGGCAAGAAATAACGTGAGGTGTTCAGAGCTCGCTAGCGGGAATTCTATTAGGCCAAATGCAGTACATTTTGGTGTATATACTTAGTGGAACATGCAGTTTCGATTTCTGCAAAAAAAAAAACAAACATAGTACCAAAAGTCGCCATAGGGGACGCTTATTTCAAGAAAACAATGAATACATTTGCATAAGCGCGTTCCGTGTTCAGCAATCATGACAATAAAAGGCAAAGCTGAGGATTTCCCATCATTCACGAACGAATGGCCTGACGATGACGCTTACTCTGCCTGACCGGACGTTATTAGTCAAGTTGTTTTATCAGAAGAGCAACAATGCAAGTGCTGCCCTTCGTGAATTCCGGCGATTGAAAACGTTACGAAGAGGACCGATGAGCATAACTAACTTACGGAAAATGATTGAACGATTTGAATCTACCGGAACTCTAGGAGTGCAACCAGGCCGGGGACGCAAACGAATCAGGCAGCAACACGTTGAAGATGTTGCAACTGCTGTTGTGAAACAGGAGATGACTACTGTGCAGGGTACCAGCAGTGCACACGCAATAGCACGCGAAACAGATATCCCATATTCGACGATGAGAAAAATATTGCATAAGATATTGACATTTTATCCCTATAAACTCACACCTGTTCAACAATTGCTTCCTGGAGATGAACGTACCCGAACTGACTTTTTGTTGAGATTTTTAGCACGTATGGAAGTGGATGATGCATGGCCATGGCAAATTTTATGGAGTAATGAGGCACATTTTTATTTGAATGGTGATATCAATACCCACAACTGCCGTATTTGGGCTACATCAAATCCACAAGTGTGTCTGCCAACTCCTATGCATTCACCGAAACTAACAGTATGGTGCGGCTTTACTGCTTCTTTCATCATCGGCCCGTACTTTTTTGAAGAAATCCGTCCCCGTGGACCGGTGACTTGTTCCGTCAATTCTGCCAGGTATGCCGATATGCTTGTGAATTTTGTGATACCACGATTGCAGGAAAAGGGTTGTCTGGATTCTACCATTTTTATGCAGGATGGTGCGCCATCGCACATCGGACGTCAAGTGCAGCAGATCTTGCGAGAACATTTTTCATACAACAATAATTAGTCGTGCATTTCCCATGGTATGGCCACCCAGGTCGCCTGATCTCAACCCTTGTGATTTTTGGTTATGGGGATATTTGAAAAGTCTTGTGTATCAAGCACATGTTCCTGACCTCTCAACCTTAAAGGATCAAATGACGTTACATATCAGACTAATTAATGCATATATGCTGCGAGCTGCCGTAGAAAATGTCGTGTACCGCATGCAGCTATTGGAACAGCACACTGGTGGTCATATTAAAACACATTTGTAATTAAAAATAAAACATTGTTTATTGTTGTTACTGAAGTTGGTTTGTACGGTATTTGTTCATTTGACAATTAGGTATTTATTGTTTTCTTGAAATAAGCGCCCTCTATAGCGACTTTTGGTACTATTTTTTTTTTTTTTTTGCAGAAATCGAAACTGCATGTTCCACTAAGTGTATACACCAAAATGTACTGCATTTGGCCTAATGGAATTCCCGCTAGCGAGCTCTGAACACCTCACGTTATTTCTTGCCCACCCGGTATATCTTACCACAGTACATTGAAGAAAATCTATCTTTAGAATACATACACCTACTTATTTACGCTGGGGCTCTTACAGTTATATCCACACTGGATAGGAAACCAATCCATAAGAACACACAAAAATTATACACCCAACAGAAACCTAAATGGCAAAAGCGGATTGAGTGTGAGATTGACGAAATCCGCAAGCAGTTAGGTAGACTTACACAGTACACTAAAAACAATACTTCATCATAGCAGAACAAACGCCTCAGACAATTATTTAAGAAGATTAAAACACACACCAGACATGAGCAGAAAAATCAACACATTACAGAATATATGGACACATTAAAACAAAAGTTAGCTGCACAAACACAACTCCTGAAAAGATACAAAACATGCACTCAGCGCAAACAGCAGAACAAGTTATTCGCAAACAATGAGAAGACATTCTATACGCAGTTAAACAAAGATTATACACATACACAAAATACTGGTCTGCCAACACAAACAGCACTCCAACATTATTGGTCGTCTCTTTGGTCTGTCTCAGTTGAACATAATAGGGAAGCTAGCTGGATCAAAGAAGAGGAGCAATTAGCATCCACACTATCAAACATGTCTTATACTGACATAACAGCAGATGAACTCTCACAAGTCATTAAACGTACTCACAATTGGAAGGCTCCACGTGTAGAGAGGATTCAGAACTTCTGGTATAAGCGCTTCACCTGTTTGCATCTGGCCTTTGCAAAACAGATCTCCAACACTTTGCAAACACCACAAACATTGCCACATTTCCTCACACAAGGAATAACATACATGGTACCAAAGTCACATTACACTACAGATCCCACACAATATAGACCTATCACATGCCTGCCTACACTTTACAAAATAAAAACTGCCTGTATCGCAAACAAAATTTATACACACATAGACACAAACAACATTCTCACTGAGCAACAAAAGGGATGCCGTAGAAATCACATGGGTTGTAAAGAGCAACTCCTGATAGACAGTGTGGTCCTACGACAAACTCACAAAAAACATCGACACCTCCATGCAGCCTACATTGATTACAAAAAGGCCTTTGATAGTGTCCCACACTCATGGCTTTTATATACACTACGATTATATAAAATAAACCCTACACTTATCACATTTTTAAAAGTACAATGCTGCATTGGAGAACTACACTACACCTCACACTCAACAGTGAAACCATTACGACTGACAAAATACAGATAAACCGGGGCATCTTCCATGGTGACTCACTGAGCCCACTCTGGTTTTGTCTTGCACTAAATGCACTTTCCAACAGACTGAATAGCACAACTTACGGCTACACAATTAAACATAATAAAAGCTGCCACTACACGCTTTCACACTTACTCTACATGGACGACATGAAAATCTATGCCTCCACACAAACACAATTGCACCAATTACTTGACATTACACAAACCTTTTCAAAAGACATACAAATGCAATTTGGGTTGGACAAATGCAAAACCATTCACATTGAAAATGGAGTAGTCAGGGAAGGGGGCTTCACTTTAAATGAACCAGATCACATTGCTGCTATGGAAAATGACGAATTTTACAAATATCTAGGATTTAAGCAAACCAAGCTTCTGGAGCACAAACACATAAAGAATACACTCACTAAACAATATCTTCATAGGCTAGAGACAAAACTTAAAACGCATTTAAATTCCAGAAATTTAATCAAGGCTATCAATACTTATGCCACGCCAATACTCTCCTACTCCTTTGGAGTCATACAGTGGACACACACAGATCTTGAGGGACTTACAACGTAACTGCTTACAAAGGAAACAACGTAAACTGCTTACAAAGGAAACAACGTAAACTGCTTACAAAGCACAGAAAGCACCATCCACACACAGCTATTGAAAGACTCATACTGTCTTATTGACATAACAGATCTACACCAGAAACAGACTCAGTCACTCAGAGAATTCTTTCACTCTAAACAACACACATCACCATTACACAAACGTTTTTTGCGAGAACGTTTTTCAGACAACAGAATAATTAGCAAAATTCGTAGTAACTTTATAGTATAATATAGGGACGACAGAGATTCCAACTAGTTTCGCCTTATATTCCCGGCTTTATCAAGGATAACACAACAATCGGCAATCGAACAGTGAAGTGTACATTCGTTAGGATGGGACGAAAGCAGCGCTTTCACAAAGCTCATCTAACCAGAATAAACTCCAAAGGAAATACACTGAGGTAGTCAAGAAGCCTAACCAACCCAAGCGGTCTTACATATTATACAAAAAAGAAAGTAAGATTGACGATTGTCAGAAACAAAAAACAAACGAAATAAAAAATACAAGGAGAAATAAGATTATCACATCTTCCAGTAGTCTGTTTAAATCGAGGTGGATGGATTGGTTTTTCACCGTCCTTCTGTCCAGCTGGGCAATGGTCCTCAGGGTAACATTCTGGAATGACTGTAGTTCACTCCATCTGCTTTTACAGATAGTCGCCCACGCAGGCATGCCATAGAGGAGTATGGTCCGGATAATCGATTTATACAGAAGTAGCTTGTTGTCAATGCTGAGGGCGCTGTTGCGACCCATAAGAGCTATGATACTGTACTTAGCCCTCTTCGCTTTGTTCAGAGCATAGGACATATGCTGGTTCCATGAGAGTCTTGAGTCAATGATAACTCCCAGGTACTTGTAGTTGTCCACCCAGTCCAGTTTCTTATTAAACAGAACAAGAGAATCTGGGGGATGCTTGAGCTTCCTATGGAGGTACAAAGCCTTGCACTTTCCGACGTTAAGGTTCAACTTCCAGCAGTTAAACCAGTCTTTGAACTGCTTCAAGGCGCACTGCAGCCGAGTGATAACGTGAGCCGGCTGATGTGCCCATGTCATAATGGCAGTGCCATCGGCATAAAAATACAGATTACAATTATCGGGTTTAAGGAAATCATGTACAAAGTAATTAAATGGCATAGGCCCGAGGACAGAACCCTGAGGGACACCGGCCTTTACAACACGGGGTGTGGAAAGATTTTCTCCAACCTTGGCTTGATAGGATCTGCCGTCAAGAAAGGATTTCACCATCAAGATCAAATCGAGATCAAATCAAGATCAAATCAAGATCAAAAGGGAACCCGTCTCTGATCATTTTGGAGACAAGGCCCTCGTGCCACACTTGGTCAAAAGCTTTAATGACATCGAGAAATACCACCCCACAGTACCTGGATAGGTTCAGGGGGGTGCTCAGGTCTTCAACGAGCCTCCATATCTGCATCGGACAAGAGTGGGCAGCACGAAAGCCAAACTGCTCTTCCCTTAAAAGGTCATTTGCTAGACAATGGGTCTAGATCTACGGGTCCCGTTTCTTTCAGCAATTAGGCGTTGGATTCCAGGAGAGAGTTGGATTCGATGAGAAGGTTTTTTCTCTGATGGATACTTACTGACTTCTATGGCACTGTTAATACATCTGGTGATGTCATCAACAAGTTGATCGATGTCCTCTGTACAGTAAGCAACGTCGGGATGGTAGCCATAGTCCTTAAGAATATCTTTGTAGAGCCTCCAGTCTTGATGATGTACAAGTTCCTCTCGGAAATTTATGTCAATATTGTCAAAGTACAATGCCACAGGCTTGTGGTCAGAAGAAAGGTCATCAATCGTGAAAATATTGTACGGTTTGAAGAAACCCTTCAAGAGCGAGATGTCCAAAACGTCACTACTAGGGGAGTGGTCACAGTAGTAGGTGTCCTCCACAGGTCCAGCAGCGATGATATCATCTCTACCTTGTATGTACCTATAGAGAATCATGCCGTTGTAATTCTGCGTTCTGGAGTTCCAGCTTGGATGCTTGGCATTTAGGTCACCAGCCAGGACGACTGGAGTGTCACCACTGAAGAGTTCATCAAGCTCGCAAATGTCCAGATAATGTTTAGGTGAATTGTAGAGCGCTACGAACTTCACTTCACCACAGGAGACGTCATTGATAATGATGGAGGCTGATTCCATACCTGCATAAGACTTGGATACTAATTCTTGGTGTTGAATTCCCCTCTTAATGATGATCGCAGCGCCCCCAGACGCACATCTTGCAGCATTTGAAGCTATTCGATCCTTACGGTACACACAATAGCCAGGTAGCTTGAAGTCTTGGCTTGGTTTGAGGTGAGTTTCACAGAGGAAAGCCACGTCAATTTCGTGATTTATCAGAAAGTTGTGAAACTCGATACGCTTTCGG
>JAHWFO010016853.1:0-16250 GCA_023313115.1 Rhysida immarginata
TTCCATTGCATTGAACGGAAGGCGTACAAGGTTGCACTGTACGTAGCCACTGCGGTGATAAAATTTCAGATAAAATTGAAATATTTTTAGGTAAAAATGTAAAACTATGAAGAACGGATGAAGATAGGCATACAAAAAGTTAGTCTGCAATTGCTCTCAAGTACAGAGTAGAAATCTCTGTTGAAATTACATTATTTTTACACCAAATTTTTAAAGTCATTTTCTTTTAATATGTGTTTATTAACATAAATTGTTGTATAATTGTTGTTATTTTGTATAATTGTTCAGAGCTCGCTAGCGGGAATTCTATTAGGCCAAATGCAGTACATTATGGTGTATATACTTAGTGGAACCGTGGCCTTCGAGATATACGAGGCGTATTCGGCAACTCAGATCTGAGTCAGATCTGACTGGATCAGAGGCGCGAAGCGTTCGGCAACTGATTCTGACTGACTGACTGCTCCGAAAACGTGTTCGGCAAAGGACTTGTGACAGATTAAATCCAGTCAGAATCGTGACGTTTGCTCAGTCGAAAAATTCTTGACTGAGGAAGTCAGAAAATTAATCCATGACGTAGCCTCTCTTCTGTCCAATTGTAGCAGGGGTCAAGGATAACAAAAGATAAGGAAAAAACGGGTTTTAATCTGTTTTCAAAAGGGTGTACCGCGGTACAGCTATGCATTGTGAAATTGCGTAAACTTGCGCGAAAAAAAAATCTAAGAAAAAATAAACATAATTAAGGTGTACTATGAACAAATAAAAGGTTGAGTACCCCTGCACAGGCGAACGTTTCGACACGAAAACTTTTCCCTCCTACTACAGGACAATGATTGTATTTTTATTCCGATAGGATTAAAAATATTTCGTTTTCTTCGCTCTCGAAAATGGCAACAGCTGATAGTAGCCTTATTGTCGTTAACGCTGTTTTAATGGGCTCGGGATGGTGAGGATTCATTACTAATTGTCATGTTTATTTTCAAATTAGCCACGTTGGGTTGCTCCATGAACTATCTAATGATCTATTCTGCAGGTCGATGTCGCTTCATTCTTCAAGTCAGTCAGATTTTCAGATTTTGCGTTCGGCACTTCGACTCAGATCAGCTCAGATGCAAGTCAGAAAATCGTGATAGGTCACATGACCTAGTCAGATCTGACTCAGTCAGATTTGAGTTGCCGAATATGCCTAGTGCCAATATCACTATCCGGATTTAGCATCATCCGACTTTCACTTCTTCAGTCACTGAAGAATCACCGGTGAAGGAGCTCTGTCGGGAGGTTACCAGCTGGCTACGTACGACACCAATCACAAACCTCCTTCGCTGCTGGCTTTGAGGGACTCGTAAAACGCTGGGACAAGTGCCGAAATATTCATGGAGATTACATTGAAAAATAAACCAAATTTCATTTTGCGACTTATATATTAACTTGCCCTCGTACTTTCTTGGCTTTCTCTGAATGCCCACCATGGTGCCAAATGATTTTTAACTTCTTTAATTGAAAACGTGTGGAAAGTGATATCCGAGAAGTAATGAACTTTATGCCGTTTTTGATTGGTAAATCTTTCCGAAGTTAAATTTTCTGTTAGCTGTTGCAGTCATGCTCATCTTTATGCTGAATACTAAATAGACTAAAGCAGATAATATACTAACTTAATATTTTAGATTTTCAATTTAAATTTTGTTGCAAATATTTTTTTCTTCTAATGGATAAAATGCTTTTTTGATTTTTTTCTTTTTTGTAAAACGTTGACAAAGTTTTTATTAGAAATTTTATCTAATAACCAGCGCTTTTATAGAAAGAAAGTAATAAAAGAAAATGAATACAAAATATTGAGAAAATAAATACATTTACCAGTCTAATATAACCAAGCCAGCAGCAGATAAGAAAAGGGTTTCATTGTAAGTGAAGTTTTAAAAAAGTGCACTTTAGCATTGAAATCCTACATTATAGGATTGCAACCTACTTTCTTTTCGAAAATTTAATCGGGAAGTAAGCGAGTCTAATTTTCATGATCTGGGTGTGCTTTTAACTGCAGAGTGAATAACAAATATCAATTACTCGTATATTCTACTCCATAGAGAATTTATCTTATAAGTTATCTATCCTATAAGAGTGACCCATTTGGCTTGAATTTCTACGAGACTTATAATTTTGAGATAAAACTTGCTAAACTTCTGAAGAAATTTTTTAAAGCTTACAATATCCTTCTTGAAAAATAATCCACTGAGCTTGCCGATTGAACAAATGACATTATTAGATTCACTGTTAAGACTGATATGACCTATATTATTTATGAGGATATAATGAGGTGAACTTAATGTTTTGAACAATTTTCACATTTTTTTCTGAACAATGCTCATTGAAAAAAATCCATATGAAACTTAGAATATAAATCACCTAAGGCTGCTAGAACTTTTAACTGGCACACAAAATTTAATTACCAGCGTTTCAGAAGTCTTGAAACGATGAACAAAAAAGGACATTTCTGTTCAGTTATTTTTTTTTTTTGCCATTTTTTTGTCGGAGGAGCACGACACTGTGATAGTACTCCATCATTTAAAGTATTTTATTATTTTACTGGCACTTATTCTCTACCATCTTGTCCCCCTTTAATATCGCGTCGAATCTACGGAGTCCATCGTCGCACCGTCTTCCCAAGTTCTTCTTACGCTGATAAATATTTAAAAGGAGCCATCTATCTCCACACTTCAAATTAAAGGCTCATAAATAAAAATAAGATTTTGCATTTTCTCAGGGAAAATTTTCCACAAAAAGCCAAAAGGGAAAAGTTTTTTTTTCTTTTTTTTAAGTGTTTGCACTGTATCAGACAGTTGTGAGCAAATCGAGGTCAGGATGAAATTATGAATAAAGAATTTAACTTAATATTCACGAATACAAGATGGCATGTCTACTCTTATAAAAAAAAGGGGGAAATTCAACATTATTCCGATTTTTAGTTTAAAGGGTATTCTCTCCTTTTCTCTTATATAGGGTTATGTCATATTACATTTTTAATTCTAATATTAGTATCTATCAGAATTGGCTCAGTTTCTATGAGAATTCCGCAACTATTTTAAAAACAATTCCGATATTCTATTGTATATATTTGGCTTTTCCCAGTACTCTTTAAGGATCTTGGTGTCCATTGGATTTTTTAAAAAAATGTATTTTCCATTTTTCTTTTTAATGTCTTCAAGGTTCTTTTTCGGTTCAAGTATGAGAAATGTCTCGATCGCTTAGGAAACGACGACCTT
The DNA here is from genome assembly GCA_023313115.1 of Rhysida immarginata. Classification (NCBI taxonomy): domain Eukaryota; kingdom Metazoa; phylum Arthropoda; class Chilopoda; order Scolopendromorpha; family Scolopendridae; genus Rhysida; species Rhysida immarginata. The sequence continues at coordinate 3,255 of JAHWFO010016853.1, forward strand.
CGAAAGTCGGTGAAAGGAGCCAAAAAGTCTCCACCCCCGGCTCCTCCATTTCGCATTTTTGTTCGGTTGGCATTTTGCTTTTCCACGACTACAAGTGACAACAGCAAACAGCTCACGGCTCCTAATCGACGACCTAGAAAGGAAAAATAAAACAGACAAAACAACGCACAAACATTGATGACGAATGGCAACGGTATTTCCGTTGATTTAAATTGTGTATTCTTTCAAAACACAAGGATTGTCCTGGTAGGTGTTTCTTTATACAAAATAAAATTCGACGTTAGGACCGTATCTTGCAAAGTGCAACATAAAATATTAAATTTGTAAATATACAAAACAGGTTTTTCTACCTACGTACAATATCAGCAACACATCTTATTAAAAAAAAAAACACATTCGAGTGTAAATGTATAACATACAGCAAAAAGTTTTTAGTACCATTTTTTATTTCTATTTCTTTTCCACGTTAAAAGTCGCATTGGCCTCTTTTTCTTTATCGGGTATGCTTAATTTAACAGCATCCGACCTAAGTCATCTAACTCTTTTACATGCGAGGCACTTTATTTCGGTGAAGAAAAAGAAGAGAGGGAAAAAAATCATTCTAAGAATAAATGCGCACCGCTTCCTATTTCTTCCATTCTTAATGTAAAAAAGGAGAAAACCTTTTGTGTGGTTTCCTTATTCTTCTGTCAACTTCAGACTCGTCTAATGTTGTGTGTTCTTATGACTCCGTTTACCTTTAAATATGACAGTAATAAATATCATTAAATCATCCCATCATAATAATATTTTTACATCAACGACTTGCCATTTATTTTTTAAGTTAAAAAAAAAAGAATTGTTTTTTTGTAAGAAATACTTATATTCTTAATGCTGAAGTGAAAGAGGAAGGGAGGAAAAAGAATAGAAGCTATCCCAAATGATAAAATGACTGCTTTATTGCTTTTCTTTGGAACAAGTTCTAGTTTCTTCCTGATATTTTATTTTCAAAACGATTCATGAGTAAATGCATATTGAGAATGCAAAATAATCTGATTTTTCTTTAAGATGGTTTTCTTAAATTATTTATTCTTAACAAATATTTTTTTCTCTTTTCAAGCCTGTAAACCTCGTATATACATGTAAGTTTATAACCATTTAGTAAAAGAGCGCAATTGCTATAAGAAAATCAAAATGACACACGATTCTGGAAGCCACAAATTCGCTGATATTAGCGAAAGAACAGTTTTATGACTTCACAAAGTACGGCGTCATTCCGGATGGCTGGAAAATAAGAGAAAAATGTGATACAAAGCTTTGACGATTAAATGGAAACAAATTTCAAGGACGACAGTGAAAGATAACAGGCACATTTCTGAATGGACAATACATCGGAAACAACCAATAATACTTATCCGAAGTAGGATGAACAAAAGGACAAAAAATACAAGAATCTCAAAACACTATTATTAGTAAATGTTGGAAAACTTTGTACAGCTTGAAGATAGATTTCATAAGGTTCTGCGAAATATTTTATCTTGCGACGTCTCTCCTCTCCAAAGTGGACGATGGCGTCGTTCCCAGGATCTTAAGTGTTGATAACTAGAATGACAAACGCTTAGGACATAAATTTTTGTTTAAATTTTATTGCTATCAGGTTTGCATCACAATAATTATTACTATATTTAGTTGTTAACTACATTTCCATCAACTGGTGGACGATTTGAACATACAATTCTCATAAAACAGATCTAGCCACACCATGTGAACTGTTAATATTAAAATAAATCAAAGACAAATAATTAGTAAACGTTCAAAATCAACTTTATTTTGCTTTATACTCATCACATAACTTCAGTATCATGTTACCAACTTTATTTACACTACTATTGGCAATGCTCATTCATAATCCTCTGAAATTATATAAGATTTTGGCCCTTTTTACACTCCGATATACCTTAAACTCTCATTACATCAAATTGTCCTGACATAAGATTATTTAAGCTAACCATTCAAAGTTCATATATTCATTGGATTGTGTGATTTGTTTCATTTCAAGACAAGAAAAGGCAAATTACTACAGAGTCATCCTTGCAACATTAAACAGCACTCCAACTTTTTATGTATCAAGAATGATGTATACACATGACACAGTATCATCAGTGGCCATCAATTATGACCAGTACCAACATAAAAGGTTCTATCAGGAAACTTGTTCCGGAAACCTCAAAAATATGCATGATGGAGAGGCTTTGCAGGGTTAGGTCTCCTTTCATCTTAGGCCAAAATAAACGCTTTCGGGAGACTCTTCTAATCTAGGCCATCCGTCATCAGATGCGTAATCTTTGCACACTGTCAATTCCAAAACTATGCTGCTGTAGGTTTTCAAATCATCTCGCCAAAGTTCACATTAGAACACCCCTAATCTGTTAATACAAACTAAGAGTCACCGGACTTCTTACAATCACATAACAGACAGTGCGACCCAACAGTTTGACGGTCTGCTAGTTCAATTTCGATGCTAGGCGCTATGAAGACTGTGGGACAACATCAACAGCGTCCCACAATGCTTGTTCGTCCTTCACCAAATAGGCCATCTCTGCATCGTTCGATCCAAAATTATCCAAGCTTCAACATGATAATCGGCGATCAAGTGTTCGAGTCCCCATTTCCCTTATTGATTAAAATAAGGACTCTTTAACATGTGGGTTCACTCATTACTTTATTCTTTTAAAGTCCTTCAGACCATCCTAAGCCTTAAGTTCAGCGTAAGAGAGGGAGTAAAAAATTTGCCCCTTTCTCTACACTTTGTTTCCACTGCAAGTATCTCCAGGTCATGTGACATATTGAGCACATTCATCAACAATAAAGAAATAAGCTTACATCATAAAATATATTAAGTAAACAAGACATAAATATTTAAGAGATAAGGAAAAGATTTGTAAAATAATAAAACTAACAATTGCAAAACCAGACGTCAATTGCTTGATCATCCTATTCAGGCAACCTTCCTGATGTACGTCACAATCTCTACTATGCTTTCCCGATCGCAGGGAGAGTTGCTATAGATTTTCTAGGTCCCAAAGTTGGTCGTTCAAGGTTTCGAATCCAAGAATTAATTCTTTCGCACTGACAATTGACCCTGGAAATGTTTTAATGAAATAGCTAATTTAGATAGATAAGACAGAATGATAACATGGAATTCGTAAATCATAACCAAGTGGTTAAAAGAGCATGATAAAACTCTTCAATATTTGAGCATACCAATCAAATCTTTTATCGCAAAGAGAGTTGCAGTATAGATTTTTTAAAGAATAACTCAAGAATGGCCAATAAAAGTTTATCCTACGCCACATCTCAGATGTTTAAATTATTGATGAAAATTTACCCAGCCTAGATTCGAACCAAGAACCTTCTTTCCTATTTTCATCAATAGATTTTTTTAGCTCACAAAATCTGTTGGTTCAAGGTTTCGAATCCAAGAACCAATTCTTTCGCACTGACAAATGACCTGGAATTAGATAATGAAGTGTTTTACTGAAATAGGTAATTTAGATAGATAAGCCAGAAAGACAACAATAGGATTCTTCAAACTTATTCTCCAAATGGCTCAAAGAGCATGATAAAAAAAACTCTTCAATATTGAACATATCAATCAAATCTTTTCTCGAAACTATGTGAACGCATCTTTAACCTAATTCAGCATCTTAGAAATCTTTAAGAGTTTAATGAATCTTAGAATAATTTATTTTCGGCATCAGACGAATAATCTAAGAATTAAATAATCTCTTCTCGTATTTCGTACTCGCGATTTAATATTTTTTTGACTGGTGACCTTATACAGTTGTCCCTAAAGTAACCATCTATTTGGTGAAATAGAGGATATTCTGAATCATTGTTTTAATGACATAATTGTATTAAATGCAATAAATGCAAATTTATAATGTTTCAATTGGTTCTCATATTTAATGGACTGTTCTGAAGATAATCATTGACATGCCTGAACATGTATCCAGAGAAACAGCAAATCGCTTTGTAATCTAGGGAGATATTGATGGCTCACAAGTAGAAATTTGTTATTAAAGAAACCTTTTTAGTTTAAATATTTACATAATATCATATCATGGCGACTTCTTAAATGATTCATTTTTACTTTGCAAAATAAATGCAAGTATACAGGAGTGACAACTATAGGATTCTTAAAACATTGTTAGATTTGGTTTGATTTATTAGAAATTTTGGCGTCGACTACTAAAGTCATTTTGCGCCTTTTACACAAGTTATATCTATACGCAGCCCGGGACAACCACAAACATCCATGCCCACGGCGGGATTCGAACCCACGACCAGGTGGACTCGAGAACTAGAAAGCCTACGCCCTAGCCCCCTCGCCCACCTGGCCGGCTAAAACATTGTTAAGGTGAATAGAGAACTATAATTCGATTTCTAGCTTTAATTTCTTCATTTGACATTTTTGTTTTTGATTTGATAATCTGATATGTCATAAGTAAGACGTCTAATACTTGTTTCAAATAATGCACGAAAGTTTTTTAACGTATCATGAAGAAATATTTACTGGAAATCCTTACGTGTAATTGATGGGATTTCGAAATGAGACAATCCTTCGTTTCCATGAAATTTTAAATGGATTCCCAAAAACGAGGAGAGAAGGAAGACGTGGATTTCTGATTAATATTGCATCGAGCGGAATCACGGCGGGTGGATAAAATAGGCAATGATTCCTCGAATGATTTCTTAATGGTCCTCGATCGACCCACGTCGGGGAGGGAGGGAGGCTGACGACACGGGCCTTTTCTAATTGGATAACCCTTTCTTCCATTCCCTGAATCAAATGTTCGACGACTCTCTACCTCCAGCTCGGTTCCGTGATTGGCGCTCTCAGGTGTCTGTCGGTGTTGATTAGTTTACTCAGAGCTCAGAACGATTTTCACGGGCAAAAGGAAAGCCCCAGAGAACGAGAAAGGAAAAGCTGTTTGGCGTGGCCCACGAAAATTCGCAGTTCAAAATTACAGTCGATATGCGTCCCTGTGGGAAAGTTTTACGAGGAAAAAAATCCCAAAGCTTGTTAAAATCTAGTACCTTTGCTGAATGACAGAAATAAAAAGGGAAATGAATTATTAATTACGGTTCTCTAAAAATATATAAATAGCGGAAGTGCAAATAAAAATTTTAAATTAAACAAGAAAATAATCTAATTAAAACTTATATATCAGTGAAGTTTTTAAAATCTTAATTTATGCTGGAAAATTTTAAAAAGATGAACTAGAAGAAATATATTCCCTTCAAAGGTAAAAAAAAAAATATTTTGTTAACCGCTAAATAGAGTGCTGGAAATGGTGATGGTTCAGTAACGAGGTAGAAACTAATGATATTATAGCCAATGCGAGTTGATGAAACTAATTTGCTTTATTTTTCTGGAATAAATTATGAATCTAGTTAACTACGCATAATATTAAAAAAAAAAAATCAATATCAATACTTTAATCGTTGCTTTTCTTAAAATTGTAATACGTCTCCGCACCTAAAGTCACCTTTATAAAAAAATTGAAATTTTCCGTAATTATACGAAAATATGCTCAAAATAATACAGAAATTATGAAAAAAATAAGAACTTCATAATCTAGGAATCCCAAAAGCTAATCCGAAAATATGTATGGTTTCATCTGCTGGTAGGATCGTTCTATTACGAGTAGCGGAGGAGGAGATGAGAGACGCGCGTTCCGCAGATTAGCGCCTTCTTCTCATTAATATCATTGCCGAAGGCTGCATACAAATTAGCGTTGCAACCATCGCCCTTCTTTAAGAAGATCACTTTATATAAGAAGTAAAAGGATATTAAATTTTTCATTAACAAGCATTGAATTCAATAAATAATAAACAATAAATACAATTGTAACCACTGGGACAGTAACAATGACTGGGGAATCAGTTAAATAAACCAATGACATCAGGATTCTCAAAATATTGACCCTTTCGAGGAAAGCTCTATGCAGGTGGCGGCAGCGACATCCGTTGGCCTGTGGAGCCCAGCCACACTTCCGGCGTCGCCATTTATCCATGCTAGTAGTGAAGTGTTGTGTTGTATCAAATAGATTTAATACATTTTTAAATGAATTTAATACAATTTTATCCCTTCAATACAGAAATACGGAAGAATAAATATTTTTAGTATTACTGTATTTATTTTAGTTTAATTACACATCAGTTAAGTGTTACTCTTGTTAAGTTTGTGTTATTTGTTTATGTTACAAGCTTGTTTTCTGTAATTGAATTAAAATAATAAAAAATTTACGGTAAATTGACTAAAACAAAATTACAGTAAAAAAAATTTTTTTTTTACTTAATTTAATAATTAAACTCCTTTTACACTGAACTAAAACACGCTTTATATTTATTTAAAATCGGTAAAAGTCCCGTGTATCGTCCCCTAATCTCGGCTGACATCGATCAGCCCCGTCGCGTTTATGCTCTGAATTTATTATTGTAACATACCTAATTAATATGTAAATGTTTTGTCATATTATCGAAATTATATTTTAAGAAATTTATGTAGGAAAGAATCACGAAAGTTCCATGACGATGAACTTCAGCTAACGGGCAGTCATTCATGTCGGCCTGGCCGCTCATCATTCAACAAATGAAGAACTATAAATAGATGATTATAATTATATAGTCTTCATTAGTTGATTATAATTACATACTCTTCATTAGATGATTATAATTACCTTGTAAGTGGAAAAGTAAAAGAAATCCTTGTGTATCATGTCAAGGAGCTACAGGTGAGTGAACGATTTAAGCCTAATGAATTATCATACTAATTTTAATACAGTTTTACAAATTGGGTTCATACAGTTTTACATAAATTTCATACATTTCTAAATAGATTTAATATTATTTTGAATGAATTTAATAGGATAAAATGAATTATATTTTAAGAAATTTACCCGAGAAAAAATCACGAAAATTTCGTGACGATGAACTTCAGCTAAGGGACCATCATTCGACGTACACCGTCAGGGTACTTTCGTGATTTTCTTCTCGGGTAAATTTCTTAAAATATAATTCATTTTATCCTATTAAATTCATTTAAAATTGTATTAAATCTATTTAGAAATGTATGAAATGTAAAACTGTATGAACCCAATTTGTAAAAACTCTATTAAAGTTAGCACGATAAATCAATAGGCTTAAATCGTTCACTCACCTGTAGCTGCTTGACATGATACAATAGTATATTCTTTTACTTTCCCACTTACAAGATAATTATAATCTTCTAATGAAGAGTAGTACTTCATTTGTTCCTTTGCGTAGAAACATATTCGTTTCACAAAGAAATCGTACAGATCGAGTAATGTTACTGTAGGCGACGAATTCACGTCGTTCTTAAAAAACGTTTTTAACACATGGGATCTGGCAAATCGTGCCCTTCAAACGTTAATTTCTGCTTATATCGCTCGCTGGCTACGCCGTTCAAACTTTTAAAATATGTGCTTGACTTAATTTAAACAGAAAAATCGCCTAATAATTGTATAAACACTTGTAATTTAAACTACACTGTAGTTACACTGCACTAAATCCTTTGATCCTCTCTGAAACGGAAGTTAGTAAGGGCTCTCGTAGGATCGGTCACGTCATTTCCTGTGACGCGTTGTTTTCTTATCGAAACGGTCAATAGGTTTTGCATTCTGAACATTGCATCCCGCGAGGAAGGCCAAAGCTTCATCACGGGCTTCCTCGTAGTATGGGACGGTACTCGGATGAAAATGGACTCGAAAAAGATTCGGAGCATTAACCTTCCCTACGAAAACATTCTTAAGAAAGGCAAGATCAGTCTTCATTCTAATGTCTGAGAGTTCACACAGATCTGAAAGTATATCAAAATTCGGGAATTTCCGCTTCAGAAACCGGAGGAAAACATTTTTACTTCCTGTCCAGTTTACAAGACTGCAGATTTGAACCCCCATTCCATAAAACAGAACAGTAGAACAAAGTGGGTAAAACTAGATTCTACAGTAATAGAGCCGAAATGTAGAAGGGCACCGAAAATCAACAGCTCTGTCACACAGATCAACATGGGAATTATAGGGACGTGTGCTGTCAATGATTACGCTAAAATTACGGACAGAGAGCTTGGCGACCTGCACATTTCCACAAATAGAGTGGGAGAACTCGATAAAATTGATCTTTTTTGTCACAATAAGAACAGAGCATTTGATTGTATTAATTGCAAGTTCATTCTGCTCACATTAAGGACATAACCTATAAATCATCACCTGCTGAAGCACGTGAGCATCGAGACTATTCTTAATTTTACCAAAAGGTTTCACATCATCGGCATGCATCAATGCATCGGGGAGGTCAGCAGTGAAGATGACAAATAATAAAGATCCTAGGACAGAACCCTGTGGTCTGTAGGGGCAGTGAGGTCTGTGAGGTCTATAGGGCAGCGATGAATGATGTCATATACATACAACACACTTTCGATCCAACAGGAAAGAACGCATTATCCTAAGGAGCTCATCAACAATCCCATACGCAAACAATTTTTTAATTAGTAACTCATGATTGACAGAGTCGAACGCCTTTCGCAAATCAAAGTAAACCACGTCAAGTTGCTGGCAGTGCTTAATGTGTATCGTGAGTGTTGAGAGAAAAAAGACTAACTTATATACCTACGACCTAGAATTTTAATTTCTACTTTAGTTTTGGATAAATCTCCATGTCTTACTCCATACTCTGGAAAACGCCTCTAAGTTACGAGTATACAGTAGCTAAGTCTCACAGAGCCACCAGTCTCGTTGAATATATAATTCTGGGATATTATCATATTCAGAAATCAATGCAAGGGATGGAAGATTGGCGTTTTTTTTTTACATAAGTGAAATATAAAATCAGGGCATATCCATAATCGGTGTATTATTCAAAGAAATACCATGCTGCATGTGGAAAATGATTATTTTCTATTTAATTTATTGTACGATATCATATATTGTAAAGAATCCTAACTAAAGAATAGATTTATAAGGCACAATAACTCTTTCTGCACTTGATATCTCTGACCTAATATTTCTTATAATTTATAGTGGTCTTCTGAAATATTTTAGCAGCGATAAGGTGTTCCGTGACGAAACCGATAAACTTCGTTAGCGTGCTCGGAAGGCTTGTCTAAATATGAATCGAAATGGCTTCGTTCTGGAGATATGGACATTTTATTGTAAGAATCCCATAATAAAAATATACGACTGCCACGTAAGAACAGTAGAGGATTTAGGGAATGATAAGAGCAATCTCCCTCCCCTTTATTTATAAATAAACTTGTAAGCATCCTCCCCAGGTTTATAGTCTGGATACGCATGATTTATTAAAACTGAAAATCACATGAATAAGAAAATTGTCAGACTCTTTTCACTGTTATTCAAAGTCTCCACTTCTTTTTCGCTTACATGTTATGACTTTTTTCACTAGTGATCTCCTCCAATAAACCTCAGCAATGCCATGAATGCTAATAACTGTTTCCGTTATTTCTTGCGCTAAAATGGTCTCCTGTTTCTGGTTTTACTTTCAAGTACATTCTGAATTTCATACACTCCCACAGATACAAATCTAATGGGGTGATCAAGGAAGCCAAGGCACTTGTATTTCTATCCGTCGATTTGGAAATGTCTCATTTACCCATACAGTTGCATGTCTGTGTATGTGACAGAGCTCTGTCGTGGTGCAAACTCAGTCGTCGTTTTCTTACTTTTGGCACATCTTATAAGTACAGACGCATGTAATTTTCACACATACTACATATCGGCCCATATCTCGGGAAAGCCATAACGAATTATAAAATAACCATCTGAATAAGCTAGCAAGGCTTGTCAGTTACATCACTGAATTTTCTGTATAAAAAATATTTATAATTATGGTACTGAAGGCCACACCGGAAAGTGCTATAAGAAGTGTTTCGACAACTGGATTATTCATCAAATAGGGCCTACAAACCAATATTTTGTGATTAAACCAATATTTTGTGATTTATTGATTAATTCCCGGTATTTATTTGACTGAAGGTATAAATCGTTCGAGTTAATGTGTTAAGGAAAATCTTTATCAGACTAAGATATTTTGTAGTTAGCGTTATTTCAGCTTGATCTTTTTAAAGCCTTAAACGGAGCTCAGATAAATTTTTTCTTGATGTTTCAACACCAAGATTCAACAGTTCATGTTTCTGTTAACTTCCGGTTGCAAAAGTTTGCAAAAATCACTATTTGTGTATTTAAAATGTCACTACCGGGTTAGGATTTAAATGCGGATCACGACTACTTTCCCCAGCTGAAAGTTTCACCCAAAGCGTTCATAACTTCCTCTTTAGAGAGTTTTCGGAGATAACTCGGAATGTCGTCGAGTCGCAGCCACCGACGTCGGCAGCTTCGTCGCCGGGAAGTGATCCGCCGTCGCCTCTTCTCTCTCTCTCTTTCGCGACTCCCCCTCAATCCACTGTCACTCTTCAAAACGACGAACGTCAATCAATCGAGTTGTCATAGTAACCCACGATCAACCGACGTTTGGCGACTCCATCAATTCTTTATCTTAAAATGCGTCGGAGATCGATAGCGAATTATGTTGCCATGGGAACGAAACATTTCAATTTTGGGTTTTTGGAGGAAAAAAAATTCGTGTTCCAATGAATAGGACGAAGATAAAAGCGAGATTATTGACCGCCTCAGATGTCGTATCCTAGCTATTAGATTTATCATCAGATATATTAGAAGGTTCGCACTAAAAATAAGCGCTTTCTGATTCTTAACCAAAAGTGAACTCATGAGAATCCAACTTATCCCCCCCCCCCCTCAGAGATACTGTTGTTCAAATTAATTATTGTCTAAATAATTAAACGTCAAACAACTTAAAGACAAATTCTCCTAGCACCAACTCCAGAGAAAGAATTCTAATTTGAATGGAGTCACGTTTTTTTGAGGCGACAGAAAATTGGATAATATTGATCCAGATTCTAGTTTAAAGGATTTCGATCTTCGGCAGAGAGAAATTTTTTGCCCATTCTTTACAATAGAGTGAAGCTTTCAATAAATCAAATTTATTCATAAAAATTTACAGAGATGAAAGAAACAAGAAAAGTTTCGAAACATTGTCTTCTGTATCATCTACAAACAGTAAAATTTTTACCGACTCTACAGAGAAAATACAATGAAAATTTTGTCGCAGTGCCATGCAAACTTCAGTGTATGTTAAGAGAAACAAGCGATATGCATTTTTGCCGTTTCTGAAAGTTGGCGTCATTGGAAAGTGCTTTAAAACAGGACTGTTAAGCTAACTTTTTGGATTTTTGAGAAAAAGTGATTACTTATGCTGTTATTCATGTAAGCTTAAAGTTTAAGGAACGAAAAAGTTTATTCGTTTAGGAAGCCGACGACGACAGTTTATTTATAAGGCAACGTTTAGGCGGATGGTCATTGCATCGTATTGCGGCAGAACGTGGTCGAATTTGGAGTCAGTGATATAAAAAACACGTAGAATCTAGGTGTAGATGAACGCTACAACGCACAAGTCAATGCATCTGACGTTAAACCATAATAGTTCCACAATCTAGAGCTGGCGGCATTTTGGAAAATGCAGTGATCTCTTTCTAGAGCTACCTGGCGTGTTGAGTTGACGGGAATATCTACGACTGGAATATCACGAATTTCGGCCTCTTCTTCAATTCGTCGAAAGTAATTGACGGTGGAGCGTGCTGCATGACCCGATGCTCTATCTTGGTAAATGAAGGCGTTCTTGATATCCATTCTATATAAAATTGGAATTCCCTCTCGATACAAAGGTTCCAAAATCTAGTCTGATAATCATTTGCGTTAATCTTGGCGTTTGCTGCTGGGAACAAATTTTTAGGCGTCCTTTTGAGCAATATCCTGCCACCATCAAGTGCCGGCCAGGTGGCGAGAGGGCTAGGTGGTAGGTTTCTAGTTCCCGAGTCTACCTGGTCGTGGGTTCGAATCCTGCCGTGGGCATGGATGTTTGTGTTTGTCCCGAGCTGCGTACAGATATAAATTGTGTAAAAGGCGCAAAATGACCTTAGTAGTCGACGCCAAAATTTCTAATAAACCAAACCAACCATCATCAAGTTTTTGGGAAAACTTTCACGGCAACCTGATCCGAAGAAATATTAGATCTGAAGATGTGATCATCGTCGAGCAGTGAATTCACAGAATAAATGGTAGCAGGTTCGAGAAATACTGTATCACTATGAGCGAAAATGTCACAGATCGTGAAATATCGATCTTCACTAATAATAGGAGTGAGAGACAGCAGAGAGAAAGAAGATGCTCTAATATTTTATTAAAACAGTACAATATCATCGTAAAATTAAATGAAAATGTTAAAAATCGGTATACGGCAGCACGGTATCGCCATAGGAACGATGCGTCATGGCAGTTATGATTAGAACACCCCGCAAAAAATGCCATTAATATCTGTCACAAGATAACCAAATTTTAGTACGATTTGAATAGGCGTATTGGTAAGCTAATTACCACACGGTGTGATTCACGCTCGATTGTATCGAGGCCAGATTGATTCCTCTTACTGTATCATTATATTTTTAATCTTACTAATGTTGTTCATCGATCCTGCCAAGTGATCGACTCTGTTGGATCACGTGGTAGTATCGTAAAATACGTTGTTCTTAATTCAATTTAGACTTGACATTTGAGTTTACTATTTTTTAATAATTTATTTCTTTAAATTTCAGTTTTGTTGGTAGAGAGATGATGGGATGAAGCACGGCCTTCTAGAAACTACCAGGCCTGAACATGGAAAAGATAAAACATTGTTACGTCAAACTGGTTGTGCTCGAGGCCTACGAGATAACAAGGCCGGGAAGCGAAAAAGTCACCTGACCATCGGGGTGCTAGCAACAATCCAACCTTCATTGTTTCCAACAAACGAAAAAACACTGATTGTTAAAATCCAAGATGGAGACAATGAAGGTTGGATTGT
>JAHWFO010016857.1:0-11653 GCA_023313115.1 Rhysida immarginata
AGCCTCCACCAGCCTGAACAGTGGAAGCCAGACAGGAGGGGTCCATCACTTCGTGTTGTTGTCTCCAAATTCCGTATGATTCAGCCGACTAGCACACTTCCACTCGTCGACGATCCAGTTTTGGTAATCACGGGCAAATTGGAGAGTTTTTTTGCGGTTTTGGGTGGATATCAAAGGCACCCGGACTGGCCGTCGACTGTTGTAACCCATCCTTGCCAAAGTATGTCGTGTAGTGCGTTCAAAGATGTTATTCTGCGGTCCAGTATTATACTCCACGGTGACCTGACGAGCCGTGACTTTTCTATTCGCACGAACAAGCATTTCCATCCTAGGCTCATTCCTTGAGACGACGAGTCGTTTGCCACCTACAGGCTTATCTCTGGCTGGATGTTTTTTGGTTGTTTAAGTCCAAATTTTTGGTAAACCTTGAAATGGTTGTTGGGGAAAAGCCTAGAAGACGTGCGGTTTCGGAAAGACTCAGTCCACCTCGCCAAGAACCAACGATCACTTTGCGCTCGACGTCGCTCAGATCCTTTGTTTTCCCCATGGTGACGGACAAACCACTTGCATTTGACAGGTGTGTTCTCGCTTTATATGGGTACCGAGTGTCACGTGACCAATGATGCGTAGCCATTGCTCTGCCAACGGATTTGTATAGTCATGGGTGTTCCTAATAAACTGGCCACTCAGTACATGTTGAAAAGACTCACAAACAGTATTTTCCCACAAAATCAACAAGTCAATTCAAAAATTTGTCTGCCGATTGAGCAGTTTGTTAACTCCAGTAAAATAAATATCAAGTCTCTGCCAAATGCTGTTTCAGGAGCGGAAACAGGTAAAAATCGCGTGGAGTCAAATATGAACTGAATTTTTGAAGTATTTACTGTGTGGAGTGAGCTGTGTGTGGCCTGGTTAATATGCCAGTTTGTTTGCAAGGATGGCTTCATGCAATCTTTTCAAAGTTGTACAGTAACGATTAATCTTAGACAGTTGTGGCCATGACTTTACCAGGTGGAGTTACTTTAATCTTTTTTGGCGCGGAGATGAGCGATGTTTTCACTCCATACAGACTTTTTTGCTGCTGGAAACAAAATGGTGGAGCCAAGTGTCATCGTCGGTGGCAGTTCGATTAATGAAATCCTGGCCATCAGTCTTGCAGCTTTGCGATCAACAAAAAAAGCGCGTATGCCAAAACGTCCATCACAAGATGTTGCACAACTCCATAACTTAATTCCAACTCGGATGCGATAGCTCGCAAAGTTACTCTTCTGTCATCTTGAATCATCGCTTCAACAAGTCATCAGTTGAGATCTGTTGTTGATGACTTTGGACGCCCATTGTTTCATCAATATTCTGCCTGCTTGATCACGTCTTCACCATAGACTTCAATAAGTTAGCTGTGAATTTCCACTGGAGGAATTGTTTTTGCTCACAACATCTAATGACACTTCGTACTTCAATCCGAGACCATTTTTCAAGTTGTGTCGCCATATTTAACTGTGATTACGCTTCTTGCAAAATTGTGGTATCACCCGTCCAAGCACAATCAAAATTACTGTTATATAACGTCATTTCATAAAAAAAAAATCAGCTTTATGGAATGTGGCGCCATCTCTTGAGACGTCTGGGAACCTTTTTTTCTACTGATCGACTCTCGTACAAGCTTCTTTTGAGTCCATGGTCATGTTTCGAAGAGGACCGCCTCAAAGTCTGCGTCTCTAGATATCTTCGCAAATCCTCGATGTTCTCACTAGCAAAACTCTTCTAGTGAAAGTAACAGACCATGCAGTCTAGAATGTGCATCTTGTCAGGCTCCATTTCTGAGCAACATACGAGGAACTGATAAAATAGGAAACAAAATATTTTGAACTTCTGAAAGCTAATCGACATAATTATGTAGTACACCCGAAATACGAGGGGCGGTCATAAAGTCATTACAATCAACATGAAGGAACGATCGCTTTTCAAACTGTTTGGTGCAGTAACGCTAAACGCTGCCAGAGCGTCGGAAAATTGAAGGTGCGAGCCGTGATAAGGTTTCTGTATTTGAAGAGGAACAACGCCAAACAAATTCGTGAGGCGTTACTGGCTATTTATGGTGTCGATGCCGCCAGACAAGCGTGGAAGACGAACCTCGGAGTGGACACCCCTTCATCTGTGACGAGTCCTCTCAGACCACAGTGCCATTGTGGAATTGATCATGGGAAAGATCAACTGTTTGCAACATCCTATAATACGTAGAACTCCACATGGCAAAGGTCGCTGCCAGGGGGGGGGGGGGTGGGCGCAATACCACTTGTGCAGGAATGTAGCTTCCGAGCTTTTTAACCTATGTTAGGCTGACCCTGACGATTTTTTCGAGCGACTTGTCATTATGGACGAGTCCAGGCTCTATTATTACGATCCTGAAACGAAAAACCAGAGCAACCAAGTGAAAACACGCCTCTTCTCTACAGCCGAAGAAAGCGAAGTTACAGCCATCTTCGGGAAAGGTCATGTTGAATCAAGTCAAAACAACGCACCAGCACATTCAGCACATGATACCATGTGCGTTGCGTGGGAGCTGGGATTGGAAATATAGCCTCATTTGCCGTATTCACCTGACATGGCCCCAAGCGACTTCTTTTCCCTCGTCTGAAGAACCCGCATCGTGGATGGCATTTCCAAAACGACGACGAGGTCATCTTCGAGGTGGAGCAGTTTCTTAACAGCTAAAATGAGTACTTCTATTAAAGTAGGCACCCAGCAAGGAAAGGTGTGTGGCCCTAGGAGATGTATTTTTGGAGGACTGACGCTATCCTCGTGGGGTGTCACCCCATCTCTCAATCATCCGGCTGATTCTAATGACGTTATGACTGCCCCTCGTATATATATTTTATCATTTCACTGGATTGGATATTTATAGGCTAAGTAAAAGCGCAGAGCTTATTGTTATCTCGCAGGCTCTAGGGAATTCCTAAGATCAGTTGGGGTCTACTTTACCTCAGATTTAATTCCTGTGGTGTCTGTTGGGGATGAGTGACTTTATTGGGAGTACTCTTCCGTACCACCCAAATAAATGTACACTCACTGTTCGATTGTCGATTGTTAATTTGCTGTTGAAAATGAAGGCACTTTTTTCAAAATATGCGTTTCAGAGTTTGTGATTTTTTTTCATGTTTTTATATTTTGATGTTGTTGTTTTTTGTGGTTAAAGGTGTTTTGCCTATATTTCTAGTACATGCTTAAGTAGTACATTAGCAATAGATTATGAAGAAATAATACATGATTACACATTGAGCACAATCGCTGGTAGCGGAAAGGATTCTCAGCTGGTCAGGGACAAGTTTAGTTCGTTTCCGTAAGATCCCTAACGACCCCTGTGCTTCAGGCACAATGCCGAAATATACCGCTTAGGGCACTGTAAAGACTCTGTGCCCGGGTGATGACCCTACCACTTACTGAATTCGAATAAATCCTGTTTTTCCATTACCGCACAGTCTCCCATTACTTTTTCCAAAGAGTGCATGACAATATTACATACATCGATATATCTTTTACATTGAAAAAAGTAAAGTTAACAGAGTTGAAGTTTTCATGCACATTGTATTGTGTGTACATTGCTCAAAAGGATTAGAGAAACACTTCTGAAAACTTGTAAAATCTCAAGATCAAGACCTCCGATAAAATGTTTCATAGTTTTTCGATAAATTCGATATAGTCTATTGAAATCAGTGGGTGTTTTTTCGAGTTTAAAGTGAAAATGCCAGAGACCTTCAAAACAGAATGGTCATAACCCTAGGACAAAGGTCACATGATCTTCAAACAGCATTAATTTCCATGTTAGAGCTTTGATACAGTATTCGGATGTTTAATTGAGACAACATGAGACACCTCAGTTGCAAGAGCTGTTACGCTGCTCCAAGAAGGCAACTCGATCAGGTCCGTCGCCAGACAGCTTCAAGTGTCACCTTTAGTGATCTATCATGCATGGAATCGTTTCCAACAGACCGATCGTTATTTGCCAAGGGCCGGACAAAAAGGCAGACGCATAACGACAAGAATGCAGGACCGCTATCTTCAAACTTCTGCTCTTCGCCGACGAACATCAACTGCTAGAGACTCGCAAAACGACCTGAGTGCGGCATCTGGAGTGGTTGTTTCTGACCAAACAGTCAGAAACAGACTACGGGAAGGTGGTTTGAGAGCCAAAAGGCCGAATCGTGTGCCTCATATCACGCGCCGACACCGAGAAGCCCGACGTCGGTAACAATGCAACAGACAGACAGACAGGCAGAACGGGTTGTAGTTCAGTCATGTTTTGGGGGGGGGATCTCTATCGACAGCCGTACTGATCTAATTGTTGTCCCAGGACGTCTCAATGCTGAAGTCTGCATCAGGGACATTCTGGAAGATCACGTAGTGCCTGTTGCTTGTGTTGTGGGCCCTCATTTTGTTCTTATGCAGGATAATGCTCGTCCGCTTACGGCACGTGCCACTCGGTAATTTCTCCAAGAACATTGCAACATTGTGTGGGACATGCTTGCAAGACGCATAACGCAACGTCCAACAAGCCCACAATGACTGCGCGATCTTTTGCAGGTCCTCATTGAAGAATGGGAGCACATTTCTCGAGCAGACATCTGTCGACTCGTGCGGAGCATGCATGGCAGAGGCGCAGAGGTTCTTGGAGCTCGTGGAGGGAATAGACGTTGCTAGAGAACACTTCTAGGGAGACGCGTATCCAGAGATGTCTTCTTGAGAACAGTTTTCCCACTTTAGTTTCACCAGGGGTTAAGCGTGTCATTTGGTTTTTTTTTTTTCGAAAGATGCTTGTAAGTTACTAAGCCATCCACTTGTTTATTTGAGACCGCTTCATGTGTCATTCACTTAGATAACATCAGCCTTCTATATTGTGATCCCCTAATTCTTTTGAGCAGTGTACTTCATTATAGCGAGAGCCGACTGTGTTCTAGTTCATTATGAAAAAAAAATAAAGATGTCCTTAAAAATAAGATTTTTTTTGCTGTTTTTCTATAGATTATTGAAGCCAACTGAGAACTGCCAAAGGAATAACTAAACCGAAAATATAAATTTGGGCCTAAATTAATAAATAAAATTAGTAACTAATTAATTAAAATTATTTTCTCTGTTGTTCTCGTGAAATTATTATTATTATTTTATAATAATATTCAAATTCTGTTAAAATCAAAAGTATTTTCAAATAAAAATGCCTGATACAAGAAATCGTAACTTTAGCTTTTTTCTCCTTTAGAACATTAACATAAAATTCTCGAAATATTAAAAACCCAAAGAATCACTAATCCATCCTAAGTATGAGAAGGGACTTTAGAAGAAGGGACTAAAAAATAATGGATGGCTTCTTCTGTAATTGAATGTATACAAAAACTCTAACCACAAAAACAACAACATCCGATATATGAAACGCTTGATACATACAGGGTGGTTATAAAATAAGTTTGCCTACTCATAGTCCTCTAAAGCCCAATCTGATGAACCGATTTTGATGCAAATTGAAATGTAGGCTAGTCAGACCACCAGGTGAAAATGTGGCGCTTTGGAATGCCAAATGGAAACTTTATAAACTAGTTTTATTGTTTTAAACAAGCAGGCAAAGTTTTTGTTGGATTCCAGTTTCATACAGGGTGATTCAGTCAATTTCTGACCATTTCAATACTGTGATTTATTGACCCATTAATGTTTACAAACTTAGCATTTCTGTATGATATTTTAGGCAGTTCGGAGTTTTTACTCCCGTGGAAAAGTCTTGATGATATGCTCAATGTGGCCACCACGAACGTTTTGAACTGCTCGTAGCTGAATGGTGAAGTTGTTCATAGCTCTATCCAGGATTTCTGCATCCGATGCTTTGTCGCAGCTGGTCTAGGGTTCTTGATTCTGTAGTGAACACACTGTCTTTAAGGAACCCCCAGAGATAAAAATCACATGGGTTTAGGTCGGGACTCGTAGGGGGCCAAAGAAAGCCACCCCCGAATCGATCTGGAAACCTGTTTGAAATGACACGATTTCCGAATTTCTGATTGAGAAAGTCTAGCACTTCATTAGTGGTGTGAGGCCTAGCCCCATCCTGTTGAAACCTTTGATGTCGAAGCGGTATACGCCTCCTTCGCAGCTCGGGGATGAAGAAGGTTTCCAACATGTTAAGCTAAGCCTGTGACGTTACGGTGCCCTCAAAAAAGAACGGACCAATGATGCCTTTTTTTGGAAATCGCGCACCAAGCCATAACCTTTCGGAAATCGCGCACCATGAAGAGGTGACTTATGGATCTCATGAGGGTGCTGGGAACCCCTAAAACGGACGTTGTTTTTATTAACGTCACCTGACAGATGGAAGAAGGCCTCATCTGACACCCACAGGTTGTCCAAAATGTCCTGATGGGCTTCCATTTCTGCTCCAAACTCTATCGCAAATTGTTGTCGCTTCTGTCTTCCAGTGTCTGTTAACTCCTGATAAACATGGATCTTATACGGGAACAGGTGTAAATCCTTTCTCAAAATTCGCCACGTCATGGTATACGACAGCCCTTCTTAAATGGATGGGCGGCGAACAGATTTTTTGGTAGGGGAATCGACCAACCTTGTGCGAACATTTTCGACAACTTCGGCCGTTCGAACACGAGCTTCGCTCCTGACTTTTTTCTTGCCTTTAACACATCCAGTGGCACGAAATTGCTTGACAAAATCCATGATTGCTTGCCTGTCTGGTGCGTCTCGATACTTATACTCCTTCCGGAACTTTCTTGGCACGGTTACAGGTGATTTAGTCTCGAAATACCATTCGTCAACCTTGCATTTCTGCTCTGTTGATAAAGCGGGCGCCATTTTTCAACAATACGATTTTCATGCAGTGCCGTTGCAACAATACAAACTCCAACTATTTAGAAATTCGATATGGCGCTCATATTCTTTCAATTGTTTAACCCTAATGCACGTCATTCGAGTGAAATGGTCAGAAATTGACTGAATCAGCCGGTATGTTCAATATGTCCGCTCCCTACGTCAATGACATGTTGGAACCGTAGCACTGCATCATCAATTGTTGCATGAAGCGTTTCCCGGGAAATGTCTGAGATATGTCGTCTAATACTGCCTTTCAGCTCAGGCACAATCAGTACGCGTGGTTGATAGACCCGATCTTTCAAATCGGGCTTCAGATCCACGCATCTGGAAAACTTCCAGAGATCACACGAGCATCTCCAAAGCTGGCACGAAGCAGTTCCTTCACTCGTCGAACAATATGAGGAGGTGCTTCATCTTGCATGAAACAATGGTTTCCCAGCATCGTTGTTCTCGCAAGCAGGAAATGTTCACAATGCCGTGCTTTTGTCACAGAACATCCTGCAGGATCTCGTTGTCATTTCCTCAAAGAAAAAGGTGCCTAGAATAAAATCAGCCGTGAATCCAAACCATACGTATTCAGAATGCAATGGCTTTTCATAGGAGAGTGAGGCACTCCATATGCGGCGTGGTTTTAGCTGTTGTGCCAGATGAATCTTGTCTGGGTACCAATCAGAATGGACCGTAAAACCTTTCGCACCGTGGACCATGGATGGAAAATTCGTGTGCTGTTGCTCGAGCACTTGTTGCAGAATGTTGAGAAGAGAAAACTCTGTCCACCACTGCAACAGCCACGTCCTCAAGTTCGTCTGCTATCTTACGCCGTCCTCTACCTGGGGCGACAGCCAAAACGCCAGTCGATTCATATTTCTTTATCATTTTTCGCAACCCAGTATCTAAAATGGGCTCTTTTCGCAGTCCTTTTAGACGACGTTATGCTCGCAATGCAGCTGGTCTGCTTCTATCATTCTGGTAAAACAACTTGATTCAATATTGCGCGTTCTTTCTTTCTTAAAACCATGATCTTTCGTGAAAGGTTTATATTAAACATTATGTAATGAAGGAATCAATCCATTCCATTCTGAGTGTATTGACTTTCTATTTTGCATAAGCTTTCTGCTAAGACTAAGGCCAATATTGAGAAGGAATAATGAAACTGTAATCAAACAAAAACCTTGCCTGCTTGTTTAAATCAATAAAACTAGTTTTAAAGTCTTCATTTGTCATTCCACAGCGCCTGATGGTGAAAATTTGCACTAAGTTTTTCCTTTCCCGAATTATCTTCCCCCTGCTCTGAATAACCTACATATCAATTTGCATCACAATCGGTTCATTAGATTGGGCTCTAGAGGGCTCTGAGTAGGCGAACTTATTTTATAACCACCCTGTATTTCGAAGGTTTTCATTCTCAATGGCAAAATTAAGACTGACAATACACATTACAAGGGCCTTTAAATAAATAACCAGCACAGGCTCTGGAAAGTGCACTTCCAAGGTTCCTCCATATAAAAGACCAGTGACAGTTGTTTGCGTGCATCTGGTTGGCCATGGAAGTCTCCGCAGTTGAGCAACGCAGCGTAATTTGGTTCTTAGTTGTAAGAGGAAATGGCCCACTGCCATCCGTTGACGTTTGATTCAGGTCATTACTTAAGCCAAGAAATGGGCGAAGAACAAACTTCCATTCAAGACGTGGAAGAGGATTGAAGACCTTGTGAAGGTTGCCAGGTAACTACAGAGGAAGCTTGGGAAGAAATTATCCCAAAATTAGCCTAACCTTTAAGAACTCCGAATCAACAGCAAATGGCAATCATGACAATATCTGAATAACGTTGCTGTCACCAGGCACTGATGTTTATCCATCTTTTCAATTCATTATCCGTTTTCTAACTAAGCTGTTAAGTTTTTTGGTATTTCGCCCACTTGATACATCATTTGCTTGTGCTATATCATTGGCTTTATCTACCATTTGTTGTGGTTTCTGGACATGATTCTAATTGCAATTAAAGGTTCTTTTTTCTTTCTCTCATACATGGGGGGCGTTCAAATTTGACCTGGACTTTATTTTTTATAAAATAAGGAAACTACAAAAAAACACACATACACACACCAGTTCTTTCTCAAAGAACTCCTCTTGCTTATCTACATACTTTTCCATCGTCCTGGAAGCATCTAGAAACCGATTCTGTAGAAATTTTGAGGCTGATGTCTAAACCACGTGAGGACAGCCTTTTTCACTTCTTTATTGGAGCCGAACCTCTATCCTCCCAACAACTCTTTCAATGGTCCAAAAAGGTGATAGTCGAAAATGAAGAGATCCGAGTTTTATGGAGGATGTAGTAAAATGTTTCATTTGAGTTCCGTCAGTGTGTCCATAGGCAGTTTCACTGTGTGTGGTCTGGTATTGACTTGCAGAAAACAAACACCACTGGTAAGGAGTCCTTGTTACTTTTACCTTAGCCCTGGCTTCAGGGACGTCCTCAAAATGTCAAAGTTGCAGGGTCCATTTATGGTTCGACGTGCTTCCAGAAAATTGACATGAATGATACCCTTAATATCCCAGAATACCGTCGCCATACAGTTGCCGACGGTGTCATCTTGAATTTCTAGTGTCGTAGTGAGTCAGTGTGTTGCCACTCCATGCTCGCACGCTTACTTTCAGGAATATGGTGATGAATCCATGTCTCGTGGTGATCAACACACCTTAGGAAGCTGTCATCTTCCCTGTCCTATCGCTGTAGCAGCATGGAACAGATTTCCACCCTGGTGGTTTTGTGATCCTCGGAGAATTGCTTAGGGGCCCATCTGGCACAGATCTTGTTGAATTTCAGCTTATCGTGGAGCATGATCTCCACACAGCTAGTTTAGTATTGAAGCCAATTCTCAGACATGAATCCGACTGTTGTCCCTTATCAGTTGCTCATTTGTTCGTCCGATGGTGCCATCATGGACAGTAGTTGCTGACCTTGCCTTATGGGGTTCATTGCCGGTGGATTGTCGCCCTCCTTCAAACTTTTGGCACCGAGTAAAGATGGATGATCGAGACTAACATGACTACTCGATGAACTGTCTTTGAAGTCTCTGATGAATTTCAATGCTTTCACAACTTTATTGGGAAGAAAGTTGATGATTATTCGTTTTGCCACTTTGGTCGACACATCGCCATCCGCCATTTTGTTTAAACAAACAATCTGTTGTATGGCAACCGGATGAGTAGTGCTGCATTTGCATGACAGGCGGTCGTTGCCATCCCAACAATGAAAGTTTAGATTTTTGCAACAATGAAATTTACAAAAAATAAACTCCAGGTCAAATTTGAACGTCTCTCGTACTTGCTTCATCAGTCAATGAGAATGTTTTTTGCTTTGATTCTTGTACTTTATTTGTAGCCATACATTGTCTTTTTCTTGAACTCTCACCAGTTGTCTCCAACTCTTTGAGGCTGAGAAGAAATTTATTTGTAATTTTAACTTACAATTTGGTGTCGAGGCTGTTAAATAACCATTTTATCTATTTGAAATTGAAGTTAGCACGGAATGATCCTATTGAGGTTTTGCTTAATCTCCCAAGCTTGATAGTGAAGGGAGAAACATAAATACCCATGGACTGAAACCCGCGGCTCGCTGATCTCTAGAGCAAGAAGAGCTGTATGCTAACGACCATTGTTTACATGCACATAAAAGTTTAGTTATTTAATTTAAACTTAATAATGAAATACTGAAATAATGAAACATTTCTTTATTTACGTTAATTAATTTATGGTTTATTTGCAATAAACTTCTAAAATCATTATTATATATGTCAAAAACAAGAGCCAATTTGAAAAAACTGATCTCATATTCGGAATCAGTGCAACAAATTTATCATAAAATGACTTTAAATGATTGGCAACAAAATGTGTGTTGACCAGTGTTATTATTATTATTTTTTTAGAAAACTTGGAAGTTCATGTGACTTTAAATTCCACGCCGGGGGTTTCTATTCAGCTTAAAAATCCTCTAAGCAAAATTATGGATAATTCAGGTTGCGGAATTTTTCCTTTTCTACAAGGTTCGACAATTAATAAACAAGATAGACGCTACTTTGAACGTGTTCCAGCACGTGCGACCACGACGATGCGTGTTTTTGATCTACAGAGTGTCGCAAATGGATGTATACACGCTTTCAAACCAACGAAATGAGATAGAAATATAAGGTTTGTTGTATTTTACTCCTTAAACTTCCTTAAGCCCGTACATGTGCAAAATATCCACCTCCCAACCCCGAATATTGTATCATTGATGAAATGTTCAATCTGATCTCTTAATTCCGTCAGTGTTTGCGGCGTACATCGCGTTCTTTAAAGTTCCTCAAAAATAGAAGTCATTATCAGTGGAACTTCTCTTTCTTCTGCACCGACCTTTTAACATATCTTTCACTGTTCCTTCGGCTTCAAACTTGTCTCGGAGTCAAATGAAAGTCTCACCGCCATTTCGGTTTATAAACAAATGAACATTAATGAACGTGTTGCTGTGCTTTTCCATCGCCGTCTGGATCATACACAACAAACCTATATTTTATCTCATTTCGTTGCTCAGCTACAAAGTTTCAAAGACTGTATACATCAATTTGGGACACTCTGTGTAAATCGTCCTTGATGCCCCGTGTACAAGTTGCAACAATAAAGTTACGCGCGCCTATACAGGGTGTAAATTTTAAGTTGACCAAGCAGAATAACTCGAAAAATAAGCTTCACACGAAAAAATGCGTATAATCCAAAGTTGATTATTTTCGAGGGGGCATCTGCTGGTGCTAAAAT
>JAHWFO010016858.1:0-13283 GCA_023313115.1 Rhysida immarginata
TCCAATCCTCCATGCTCTCCATACACTCCATTTTATGAAAAAAAAACTTTTGCGTCAAGAAATTATCATATTGTTTATGTGGAATTATAAATTTCATTAAATGTGTTTTATTTAGATTTAAACTCATTTTATTATTTTTTATCCATTTAATTGTTAGAGCTAAATTTTTCTGCGTATCTCTTAAAACTTTTTCTTCATTTTTATGCATAGTTAGTAAAGCAACATCATCTGCATATATATAAAATTGTGCATTAGGGACATAATCGGGTAGATCATTTATAAAAATGTTAAACATTAATGGACTTAATATTGACCCTTGAGGAATACCATTTGTGATTTCACAAACTGAATTTTCAGAATCATTTACCTTAACCTTTTGCATTCTAATGGTATACATTCCTTTCAACAAATTTAAACATTGTCCTCTTATACCATATTGTTCTAATTTTAAAAACAAAATATCACGATTCACCAAATCATAGGCTTTATTTAAAGCCATAAAAATTACTGTTGAATTAACACCATGATGAAAGGATTTGTTTAATTTTTGTGTCAATTCCATTAATAAACTTTGGGTTGACATTTTTTTTTTCTATATCCATATATTTCTTTACCAAAAATATTGTTCTTTTCCCAAAATTCCTCCAGTTTTATTTTAATCCAATGTTCAAAAATTTTTGTAATTATAGAAAGTATAGATATTGGTCGATAATTATTTAAATCTGTCTTTTTACCTTTCTTATAGATTGGTCTAACCTTTGATATTTTCATCTGCTCCGGCCATTCATTTGTCTTCAATATTACATTGTATAAATGAATAAAAGGTTTTACAAAAATTTTACCATTACTTCTAATGTCCCTTGCCCTAATTCCATCAATTCCTGAAGACTTATTTATATTTAGACTTGCAATAATTTTTTCAATTTCTTTTTCTTCCACAGAATTTATAACAATAGAATTTTGTAACGATATAATTTTATTTCCATCATATTTCTCATCCTTAACTCCATCTATAAAGATCTTAACTTGTTCTTGAAAGTTATTATTAAACCCTTCTACATGCTGTTCAAGGAATTTATCCTCATTTTCTATAGTTTTGTTATTTTCCCACTAAATTATTAACTAGTCTCCATGTTTCTTTAATATTCTTTTCATTTTTTTGAAAGTTTTTAATGAAATACTCTTTCTTTAATTTTCGTATTTGGGTATTCACGATGTTATTTAATTTTCTATAATCACTCATATTCTCATCATTATAATTATTTTTCTTGCATTTTTTCCATGCCTTATCTTTTTCCATTATTAAACCCATCATTTCTTGAGTTATCCACGGTTTTTTTGCTGTTTTGATTTTTTTACCCTGAATTTTTGATTTTTTATAAATATCTTTAAAATTTTCAGCAAAAATTTCATAGATTTTATCACTTTTTTTATATTCTGAAACCCTGTTCCAATTTACCTTCTTAATATACTTATTTACTAATTTTACATCTATCATCCAATCTTTGCTAACGTTTTCAACAATACTGTTTCTACCACAATTTAAATTAACCCAGAGAATATTATGATCAGCAAACTTTTTTGTAATTACTTTAACTTTGCAATCCCAGTCGAAAACCCGACTTATCACATGATCTAAGATTGATTTTGTAATTTTTCTACCATATTTTTCAATTCTTGTTGGCATATTGACTTTTTGAGTTAACCCATATTGGCTTAATATGTTCAAATACCTATTAATACCTGGATTTGCACTGTCAAGTATATTCAAATTAAAATCTCCCATTATAATTAACTTTTCATTATCTCCAAACATTTTTAGTAAATTATTAAACGAATCGATAAACCTATTAATATTACAATTAGGTGGTCTATATATTATTATACAATACAAATATTTTTGAACTTCTTTCATATTTATACAAGGAAAAAATATTTTTCCAGTAACACTTTCACATTCTTCAATATTTTGTGCATCATCTATCACAAAATTTAAATTTTCTTTTGTATAGATAATAATGCCACCCCCTTTTTTATGTTTTCTACAAAACGGAAATTGCTTAAATCCTTTAATATTATATACTTCACTTTCCTCCTCACTAATATCCACTTCAAGTAAGACAAAAAAATTCACTTCTCCAACCATTTCAACACTTCAACACTTATGCTCCTAATATTCACCATAAACCAGTTCAACTCATCCATTTCCATTTGAAAAAAAATCATAATAATATTGATAATAATAATAATAATAATAATAATAATAATAATAATAATAATAATTTATAATAATGTACGACATCTCAAAAAAGAGTCGCCCCCAACAGGCTGAAGCCCAAAAACGGGGTTACTAAAACAAAAGTGATTAATAAGAAACATCAAGCCCAATAATTGCACGATTAAAATAATCGGCAAGATTGAGCCTGAGGTCAGAAAAGTCAGAGAAAAACTTAACTATCTATATAAGAAGACAAAAAAAATGAAACTTAACTATCTATATAAAAAATAACACATTAGAACAAACAAATAATAATAATTCTATGATGAGGATGACCTCCAAAAGACAGCTCCCCAATAGCAGGATCATTAAAAAAGGAAAGATTACAACAAATATACTATTAGGCTAAACATTTAAAAGATTCGAACAAGGAAATTTATAATGTCTAATTAAAAGGATAAAAAATGTTGGGTTTAACACTGGACCGGTTATAACTATCGACAAGTTTCCACCCTACATCGATGTATTTGTAGTTTGATTTGTAATGATCCCATACAAGTTTGGCGCCAGATCGTTTTGTGCCGACATTGTAGGCGATTCTTATTTTATTTAAAATTTCTTTACAGACTATTTTGCCATTGCTTAATTTTAAAAGTAAGCATTGATAACTTCGATCTGCCAATTCAGGTAAAATAATACT
Organism: Rhysida immarginata; assembly: GCA_023313115.1. Classification (NCBI taxonomy): domain Eukaryota; kingdom Metazoa; phylum Arthropoda; class Chilopoda; order Scolopendromorpha; family Scolopendridae; genus Rhysida; species Rhysida immarginata. Next base: position 2,919 of record JAHWFO010016858.1, read on the forward strand.
AATGGGTTTAATACTTTTAAAAGAATTTAAAAATTTCTTCCAGCTATCAATTTTCTTCTGTAATCTGAGTGTAGCATAATTCATAATGGTAAATCATATCTCAAAGCCATAGAAAATTTTGCTCATTATCAGCGTTTCAAACAATTTCTCAAATGTCCGAACTTTTTTTTTTTAATCTTTTTATCGTTCCCGTAATTCTAGATAGGTGAACAATCAGATAGTTGATATGTTAAACAAACGTTCCATTATCACTATAATGTATTCCCAAATCACAAATCGTATGCTTCTGAGTTATAAAGTTACCATTCACGCTATAATTATTGGCAAACGGTATGCTTTTTCTAGTATACCTAACATAAACAGTCTTGTCGATGTTCATCTTCATCCCATTTTTCCTGACCCATCTCTCAAGATTTGTAATATCAGTTTGTAAAACATTAGAGTCTTCAATTTTACTAATTTTCTTAAATAATTTCAAATCATCTGCATATGCCAAAATTTTCACATTTCTAAGATTAACATAACAGTCCACATCTATCAGATATATGACGAATAACAGAGGTCCCAAAGAAGACCCTTGTGGAATACCACTATTCATTTTATAGTCGGAAGAGGTATAAGATTTAAATTTTACTCTAAATTTCCGATTCTCTATTCTATTACGTAGTAATTTCATGGCTTGATTGCTGAAGCCGAGTTCAAGAAGCTTTGCACATTATTATAAGGAACTCGATCAAGAGCCTTTGTGAGATCAAAATAAACCACATCAAGTTGGCTCTTTGCTTCTAGTGTTTCTGCAAATTTTCGATTAAAAGACATAAGATTAGTTATTGTGGATTTAGTTTTTCTAAACCCGTGTTGCCAATCCGGCAAGACTGAATGAAAGTACTTTATGATTTCATTGGAAATTAGTGTTTCAAAGATTGTTGCAGGGTAAGCAACTATATTAATTGGTCCAAAGGTCTGTGGGCCTTCTATAATTTTTTGTTTTGGCATAAGAATACAGAATGATGTCTTCCATCTCTTAGGGTAGTTACCCGAATCAATTATTAAAATAAAAATGTACATCAGTGGTTTCAATATAATCTCAAGGCAACCCTCATAGATAAAGTCTGGTATACTGTTCGTATCTACGCTACGGGAGCATGATATCTCCCTACTAATCTTGAGAGTAGTGTTTCCGTTGAAATAATCAAAATTAAATTTGCTGTATATTGTAGCAGAAATGTTTCTCAAATTTTGTTTTTCATTTTCATTTAAGTGACACATTTACATTTATATTCATCATTTCAAAATATTCTCCAATGTTATCTAAATTCTTTTTAGTTGATAGGTAGTCATCATTATCGTTGTTTTGATTGTTTCTTCCAAGCAGTTCATTAGTACTTTTCCAAAAACTTTTTGGGTTATTTAAAACCTTATCTTCAATACCCATGTAGTAATTATTTCTATCTTTTTCAAAACTCCTTTTAAACTCCCTACACGATTTTTTTGAAATTCTTCTTGAAAACATTTCTCCTTAGTTTGTTTATATTTCCTATGAAATATATTTTTTATTTTCCAACAGCCAATAGTATGTTTTGTGATCCATTGTGGAAATGTTTGACTATTTCTCCTTGTTAACTTTCTATTCTTAGGAATTACCATATCAACACATTTCAGGAGCTTATTTGTAAATATTTCAACAGCATCGTTTACATTTTCTCCTTATACATTTGAGTCCAATCTATCATAGATATCAAATTATAAAGCTGCAAATAATCTCCCTTATTATATTGATAATCATGTTTCTTTTTAATTTTGTCAGTATCATAGTTATATCTGCAAATTATACTTAAACATGGATGAAATTTATCTTCAGTTACTATACTCGCATCTTGCTTTTCAACCATAATATCCATTGATGATATAACTTTGTCAAGGGTTTTTCCTAAACGATTTTGTACCAAATTATAATCTTCGGCATTCAGTGTGGCTAATGCTTCTCTGATTTTCAAATTTCTAAATTTCTGATAATAATGTGCTACATTAGACTCATCCCCAACATCATTCATATAATTGAAGTCTCCAACAATTATAAATTCACAATTCAATCGAAGTATTAACCGTGTCTGGAAGTATTAATCGAAGTATTTGAGAAATTAATTCATCAATAAAATTCTCAAATTCCATATTAACCGTGTCTGGTGGTATACACTATATGATCAAAAATATCCGGACACCCCTCACAGATCATCGATTGGCCCAATGTCACATGATAATGACTTGCACATCATTTAAATAGCTTCCCACACCTTCAGACACAACTCTGCTTGAACAACCAAGAAGGGGTCGTTGGCAGAGCTCAGTGAGTTCCAACGTGGAACCATCGTTGGATGTCACCTATGCGGCAAGTCCGTGCGTGACATTTCCAGCCTTCTTCAGATACCCAAGTCAACAGTAGGCGATGTCATTATGAAATGGAAGACCCGGGGATCAACAACAGTTCAACAACGAACCGGTAGACCCAAGAAACTAACGGACAGAGACCGTCGAGTGCTTCGTCGTGTCACCCGCAGCAACCGGAAGTCCTCGGCGGAAAAAATTGCCACAGAGTTTCGAAACGCCTCTGCAAATGATGCCAGTACCATGACAATTCGTCGGGAACTGCACACGATGGGATTCCATGGCCGTGCTGCTGCCCACAAGCCCCACATCAGCAGGGTCAACGCCAAGCGACGTCTGGAGTGGTGCAAAGCCCACAGAAACTGGACAATGGACCAATGGAAACGTGTAATGTGGACAGACGAATCTCGCTACACACTCTGGCAATCCGATGGACGAGTTTGGGTTTGGCGCATACCTGGAGAACGCTTCTTACCTGAGTGCACAGAGCCCACAGTCAAGTTCGGAGGAGGAGGAGTCATGGTGTGGGGCTCATTTTCATGGTACGGACTGGGCCAGCTCGTTCCTGTGCAAGGAATCATGAACTCCGACCGTTATCTGAATGTTTTGGACATCTGTGCACTTCCATCGTTGTGGCAATTTTTCGGAAACGGGCCATTTCTCTACCAACACGACAATGCTCCGTGCCACAAAGCGAGGCGTGTACAGCAGTGGTTTGCGGACTCAGGGGTCGAAGAAATGGGTTGGCCGGCACAAAGTCCCGACCTCAATCCTATAGAGAGTCTGTGGGATGAATTGGAAAGACGCTTGCGGGCCAGATCACATCGGCCAACTTCTGTACCTGAACTGATTCTCGCTCTTCGGGAGGAATGGAGGAACATTCCGGAAAGTACCTACCAACATTTGGTGGAAAGTCTTCCCCGAAGGGTGGAAGCTGTGATTCGGGCAAAGGGATGTGCAACGCCCTATTGATTTCCATGAAATCGTGGCTAGAACGCAAACGTGCATGTGTCCGGATATTTGTGATCATATAGTGTATATACTACCATAATAAGAATTTTATTTTTAGTCTTAAACGAGTCAACTGGAATTTTTGTTTTTAATTGAACTTGAATTGCAATACATCAATTTTTATCGATGTATAATTAAAATCTACTTTTCTTGATTCCAAGTTATATGGAGTTACAATCATAACTCCACCCCCACGTTTTTCCAAGGACCGATCTCTCCTGAATATAATATTTTCATCATCTACGATCATTCTATCCGTAAATGTGCTATTTAACCATGTTTCCGCGATACAAACAATAGATGACTTCTCACAGTATAAAAATTCATTAATTTCATGGATTTTTGTCCGAAGACCCCGGACGTTTTGATGTACGATATTAAGCTCCATTTATAACTTATTTTCTATCTTTGATGCCTCCGTATCATCCATTATAATAATAATAATAATCAAATACAGTGAAAATCAATTGAAATTTTAAGAAAATATGGAGAATAAACTAGTTGAGATTAAGCCCGATCGAATGTTTCTAAGAAGATGTTTAAAATATTGAAGGGAAGGTGCACCATGAAGTTCTTCAATTAATTTGGACCAACGGATTAGGATTATTTCAGAAATTGGTTTGGTTTGGTTTGTTTGGTATTAACGTCCTTTTCAACTGCTATGGTCATTTCAGGACGGCGTTATAGGGGCCGCAAATTTTGCCTCGCAAGGGTTCTTTAACGTGCAGCCGGCAAACGACTACACGGGACCAACGGCTTTACTTCCCTTCCGAAGGAAGTGCGTGATCTCAGGATTTCCCCCTGAAAAATCCTCGTCGTCCTCGGCCGGGATCGAACCCGCGTACTCGGGCATCAGAGGCGATCACGCAACACACTGAGCCACCGAGGCCGATATTTCAGAAATTGAAATTGATACCGGTCTCTAAATAATTTACGCTATAATATGGAACAATTATTTTATTTTCTCTCATGTGGTAGTGATGAGAGGAATTAGTTAATATACGGGGATTTTTAGACAATATATGTTATGTGTAGTCCTATATACTTGGTGTGTCTAAAAGGTTCTGTGAAAGGTGTCATATCTGAATGGCAACTTGGTGCATGTGCTTGCGCATGCGTAAGGTTCTTCAGAGACTTGGGGAGAATCGATACATAGCATGCAATGCATGTGACTGGCAGTGTAAACAGACTGCGACCAGTTGAACTTAGTCAGTGTGAGAGGAGAGGTCAGAGCGCAATGGAGCAACGTGTAAACATCAAGTTCTGCTACAAATTGGGGAAGACTGCAACGGAGACACATGAAATGTTAGTGCAGGTGTACGGGTTGGCCAGAGTTGCACAGGGCTGGAAAATGGAGCATTAATGGTTTGACTTGCAGGAACAAATTCCTTGTGGATGATGCCGTTGTTGTCGAAGAAGGCGATCAACAGTGTTTTCACTTTGGATTTTTGCAGATGGCTTTTTATTGGTTTTGGTTTCCCTCCCGTACACATGCACCAACATTCCATGTATCTCCGTTGCAGTCTTCCCCAATTTGTAGGAGAACTTGATATTTACACGTTGCTTCATTGCGCTGTGACACCTCCTCTCACACTGACTAAGTTCAACTGGTCGCAGTCTGTTTACACTGTAAAAAAAGAGATAAACGAGTTTGTTTTAAGGACTTTGTAATTTAGCCCATTGGGGTATTATACCTTTATCATTGAACTATTTAATCTTGGCATTGTATTTTAATTCGAATTTGATAGTTTATTAAATTGAACCTTTTTGTTTAAACAAAAGTGTGTTCCCTCCTTTTATTCTCCCTGCCATGGCTGTATCTCTGGGTTCATATGGTAATATTGCTAGTGTTAGACTTATTTTAATTATAGGTCGCAAACGGCACGTGACAGGGAGAGGAAGGCGCTTAGAATGCAAGCTTTATAACGACACGGAAAGAAAGAAAAAAAATTTTCTCGGTAAGCTTGCACATAACATTAAGGACTACTCAAATGATTAATGATTTTTTTTCTCTCTGTTCTCCCTCTCTCCTATAGTTTTTCCTGGTGTCGAGCTGGTTGGAGTTTTATCTGGAGGGTACAGGCAAGGAATTAAATTCAGTCTGTGAGGGTGAGGCGCTAGTTTGGCTGGAAAAAGTAAAATGCTACAGTGGTTGTAAGAAACCTAGAAGTAGATTAAAAATGGGAAAAGTGCTAAGAAAATGGTTAGCTAGGCAGCACTTTAATGAGAGAGGACTAAAGATGTTAAAAGACTATAATGAAAACCTATAAATTATTGGCGGAGTCAGTGGAAAACTGGCCAGAAGCAGGAAAGATTTAGGCTTACTACGATAGTTTTAGTTTGGAGGTGCAAAGAACCGAAAATCGCGACAGTGTGCTTCGTTGGAGCAGGCAATGGAATGGGCAGAGGAATGCCTGGGGAAAAAGAAAAACCACGAGGTCAATACGGTGTGTCAAAAAAGAAAGAATTAGCAGAACAAAAAGAAAAAGAAATAATGTTAGAGACAGTGGGGGTATCTACCAAAAAGGCGGACGAGAACCCTTGGTGGGGAGAAGTTAAAAAGGCTGCAAAGGAAGATTTAGAGTACAAAATAAAACCTTGAGAGGCCGCCCCGTGGATGGGTAGTAGAAAAAGGCCTATTAGTTAGGAAAATAGGATGAAATCGGTAAATTGTTATACCTTGTCAGAAGGACATGCATCAGAAGTTACTTGCAGAGGCCCATGATAACCCGTGTGGAGGACACCTAGGATTTACCAAAATATGGTATAAAGTCTCTAGGAGGAGTTTTTGGAGACGAATGAAGAAAGATATTGCCGAAAACGTGCAACGAGTGTCAGCAAAATAAGGCGCTGCGGATAAAGCCGTATGGGCAGCTGCAGCCCCTGCCAATACCCACAGGGCGTTGGCAGGTGATCACGATTGATTTTGTGGGACCCTTACCTACGTCACCGCGGAGATACGATACCCTGCTAACTGTGACTGATAAACTCACGAAGAGGGTAAGATTGATGCCCTGTCACGCCGAAATTACTGCGGAAGGAACGGCTAAGCTACTGATTGACCAAGTGTTCAAGGTGCATGGCTTCCCCTCCATGATCATCTCAGATCGAGATGTAAGATTTATCTCCAAGGTATGCAGGGAAATTTTTAAAATGCTAAAGATTGGACATCGGATCAGACAATTTGGGTAGAGAAATTACCCTGTCTGATCTACAAGGAAGAGGAGTGAAACCGAGGCGACATTTAGTTCTTTTAAGACGCAGCTTTGGGAGTTAATGCAGCAGGCACGCCATTGAATACGAAAAGCCAATCAAAAATATAAGATATTCCACCGTAAGAGGCACACGCAATGGAAGTTGAAGTCGGGGAACATGGTAATGGTGCAGGCATCAAGATTAGTAAGGCAGAGGGGTCATGTAGGGAAGAAATTATTTCCTAGGTACATAGGACCATTTATGATAGAAAAGGTTATCAATGATGTTACAGTGCGGCTGAAAATAGGGCCTAGGTGGAAGGCAAAAACGAAGATGTTCCACATGTCATTTCTTAGAAAATATTTTCCACGAAAGGAGAAAAAGAAACCCCTGGGGGCCCATTAAGGATAAAAATTTTTAAGGATGTTTACAAAGTGGAGAAGTTGGTGGATGTGAAAAGGAAAGCCCCAAAAAGAAAATTTTTAGTGCAATGGGTGGGGTATAAGACCCCGACATGGGAACCCGAGAAAAATTTGCACAGTTGTCCGCAACTTATAGCTAAATTTACAAAATAGTTAGGTAAGGAGAGCAAAACGCTAAATTGTATTGAGATAGGAAAGGGGGGCTAAAGGTCTTAGTCCGCAAAAAAAAGAAACAGAATTTTGTTGCGGGTTCACAAGGGGGATCATGTCATATCGCCAGATTTCTCAAAAAAATCAGGTGATAGGCCAAAAAAAATAATAAGAGGAAGCGAAGAAAAGTAAACAAAAAAATGGAGATAGACAAGCTCCAGCCTTCTCCGGATAATAGGAGATCCTGGTGGAGAGACGGATTGCGTAAGAGAGTTGGAGTGACAGGGGAGGAGAGAGCGACCAATGAGAGAAGAGGGAAAAAAACGGTTTTTTATGAAAGAGAAAGAAGAGACAAATTGGAATAAGGCGAGGAATCGAATGAGCGACAGCGGTGAGAAGAAGGAGACGCTTGGAAATAGCACGCCCAATTCCGTGGAGGAAGCCCGTATTAATTCTACGCAGCAGAATTCGAAGATGCTTAGAAACTTCTATGCTCGTGGACCGTCGATAGCCCGAAGGAAATATCGCCGGAAGGTTTCCACAGGTGGGACTAGTTTAGATGTTAATGCTAGAAGACATAGGGCTGAGAACGTGAGCGCCCGACATAAGTTCGACTGGAACAGTAGCATTGAATACGGTAAACGTGCCACTGATAATTGTCGAGGAGGAACTTCATTGAATAGTGAACTCTTATCAGCGGAGCGCGCTACTGTGCATACAATTGGAGCGAGTTACCGCAGATGCGAAGAGAAGCAAGGAATAGGGCTCCTTGTGCCGTTTATGCCCGCTAGCGAGTCTAGTAACCCGGATAGGATAAGTTTGGATATTGGCAAGGAGGAAAGAGGAGCTGTTCCACCCACTGCAAGTGACGGCATGTTGTCATTTTCGAGTATTGAACCGGCACTTCAGTGTGAGGCCGTGGAGAGAAAGACTACGGAATTATCCAGCTTGATAAAAGATAAAAACCCAACAGGATCATATAGTGCAAAGTCTACTCCATATTACAAATTGCGAGAGGGAATTTCTCTGGCCCCCTTGAATCGTCCATTCCTTGCAAGTGCGCGCTCGCTTAACGAGATCTCAGGCGGTGGGCCGCGCTTGGCTTGGGAACTTGCAGTGTGGGGTAGGTGACTAGTTGGATAAGTTTATAATTTTAAGTGTTGGAGTTAAAACTGTGCTAGTTAGTGGGAACTTGGGAAGGGGCAGTATTTAAGCTGTATATTAATACTTACGTGTTTATCCATGCTGTAGGTCAGCCCCTCTCGTGACAAACCTTTTAAAGTCGCCATTTTCGTGTATGATGGTGGCCATTTCAATGACCCAGAGTATGGTTGCTTCAGCAGAGGACGCCCACCAGTAAGGCCGTGGCGAGTCACTCTTGGACCAGCGGACATCAGCGCAATAGAGCGTCAAGCAACTAATTCATTATAAAAACGAGATAACTGAGCTTGTTTTAAGGACTTTGTGATTTAACTCATTGGGGTATTATACCTTTATAATTTAACTATTAGATCTTGATAATGTATTTTAATTCGAATTTGATAGTTCAATAAATTGAACTTTTTTGTTTAATCAAAGTGTGTTCCCTCCTTTTTTCTCCCTGACACGGCTGTATCTCTGGGTTCATATGGTAATATTGCTAGTGTTAGCCTTATTTTAATTATAGGTCGCAAACAGCACGTGACATATTGAACTAGAACAATTGGATCAGGATTAATTAGTTATTTAGAATGTACAATTCAAATATTTTACCCATTGCACTAAATGTATGCAGCCAATGAGCTGTTGCTACTCAATAAAAACAAAAATTAAAATATTTGTCGCACTTACTTAATTTTCAAACCCGCTTATCCGTTAGGGTCGCGGGGGCAGCAACCCTGTAAAGGATCTCCTGCGATCGCGATCATCCGCCATCAGGCGCATGTCCTCCCTTGTAATATCCGAGCGATTCGTACCCAGATTCTCCATTTAGTCTAGCCACCTGGTTCTAGGCCGGCCCCTTGGTCTCTTACCCAACAGCTTGGAAAATAACAACTACCTAGGGAGACCAGTGTGTAGCATCCGTTTCATGTGGCCATACCAGCGCAATTGAGATCTCTCAATGCAGAGAACTAGCTGCTCTACACTCATAGACTCCTTACTGAGCTGCTGTGCACTCTATCTAGTAGGGTAACATCTGCCACACCTCTCAGAAATCTCATTTTGGCCGCTTGTACCCGCTATGAGAATGGCGACAAACATAGATTTGAAAACGGAAAGTTTGACTTTGTTTCCCAGCTCGCGTTTAGTTACCACGGATCGCCACAGTTCACGTATGACACAGCCTACTGCACCGATCCGAGCATCCAATTCTTTATCCGGCCACCAATCAATCGTGAATGCAATCCCGAGATACTTGAACTTCTCCACCTGTCTTAATAGGGCTTCCCTATCTTCATCTCAGCTACTTCACATTTGGCTGCAAAAAGGTCTAGTACATGCTGAAGGTTACCGCGAGAAGACCCAAGAAGTACAAGGTCGTCAGCAAAGAGCAACCTCTCCACCAAGCAATCGCCCACACAAATGCGCCCATAGTCTCGGCTGCCCATGTCTATCCTGTCCATAAAGAGATTGAACAAGACGGGCGACAGTACGCACCCTTGGCGAAGTCCAACACACACGGTAAACGGTCTTGACTTAATGCTATTTTTCCGGACACATATCTCAGAGCTTTAGTACAGAGACATGATAGCAACCGGTAGACACCATCCACTCCATACTCTTGCAACATATGGCAGAGCTTCTGCCAAGGAACTCTGTCTTATGCTTTTTCGAGGTCCACAAAGCAAGCGTAGACAACTTTTGCATAGTCCCAGGATTTATCAAAGATTTGCCTTAGAGCAAAGACGTGATCCGTCGTGCTTCGGCCAGGTCGAAAACCACACTGATCCCCCGAGAGTTTGGAGTGGACCTCGGACTTCCCGACTTCTCTTCTCCAGACTCTTAGCGTACACTTTCTCAGGAATGCTGAGTAAAGAGAAGCTTCGATTGTTATTGCAATCTCCCTGCTCTTCCTTTTTGAAGATATGGATCACAATTCCATTGCTTAGGAGCCTGTTATACTGGTTCGAAGGAATAACCGTCCTCAGAAAAGCAATTAAATCTGTTAAAATAGTTTTTTCCGCAATATTAGCGGACATCAATAAAATTGAAATAGGGCGAT
>JAHWFO010016883.1:0-11945 GCA_023313115.1 Rhysida immarginata
TAGAAGCATGAGATGCCCTACTTGTGAGCCACTCCATTGGATGAGAAAGACCCCCCTCCAGCCAAGCTGTGGTAGCAGAAAAGAAGCAAGCGATATCTGAGCGGACAGATGGAGAAGACACGGTACTGCCTAACCTTTCATATATGTCTCAAATGGCCATTCTTTAATTCGTACACACATATCAATATACACTGATATTATTTTCTTATTATCATATTTGGGAACGAACTAGAATTAATTTTATCAAACAGTGGGAAAGACAGTTACGCGTATTTAAGCATTCATTTATTTCGTAGAGAACCCTACATATCTTATCCTAAATTCTAAATTTTATCTAGTAAACCATTTGTTAGCATGTATTAACGTTTTAGACTCAATCCCCTATTCTGTGACATTATAAGAGAAATTCTAAGTCGGTAGTCTACATTCATTATTACTTGGTAGATACTAGAGCCATTATTTCCATTGTACATTCAGAACAAGTTGGAATATTTACAGTTCAGAGTTCCTGTTTGAACATTGTAAATAACTTGAAATGATTATTGCTAATATGAAATTATTGTTGCACCAAGAAATTCCGATCATTATTCAATAAGCTTTAATCTAAATGAATTCTTAATTGTCATTCACTTGTTATACACCTCACACCATAATCATTAGGTCTTTACTAGAAATTGTGTTTAATTACTGAAACATATAGTTAGTCATATTGACACGAGTCATCTTTTAAATACCTTTGAATCAGTATAATTTAGAACCTTAAATTCGAATGCAAACCAAATTGAAATTCCTGTTTTAAACTTAACTTTTACTCATTAACATTTATTTTGCAGTTCCATTTATTGTTTTATATACCTTTTGTTGACTGTTAAATAAATCTTATTTTGATTGTTAAGTCAGTTCAAGTGCCTAATTCTTTTCTCTTGGGCCGACCTGATAGCGGGAGGTATTTAGTATGTAAGCAGATAATACAACTTATTATAAAATACTTTGTGAATAGTAAAAATCACTGGCGCATTCTCTTATCAATTATAAATATAATTAAGTACTCGACCATATTATCTATGAATATTATCCCCCAGAACCTTACATAACTGTCGCAGTCAGACAGGTTAGTGTAGCGATTAAATTAAGCATATTCAAATGAGAGAATTTACATAATTTGCATAGTTATTAGCATTATTTGTATGTTTAACCTTTGTTAAGTAATCAGTAAGATAAAAATGAAGTAAAAATAAAGTGGGTCATAGAATTAAGACCTGAGACGAAAGAAAGGCACTGTCGGTAAATTATTATATTAGAGATAAGCTAACAAAATATGTCAAGATGAATCAAGCCCCTGTGTTGCAGTCACTTGCGCTAGCAGGCGAAATAAAACCATATGATGGATCTACGGATCCAGAGGAATTTTTTTGGCGAATAGATTTAGTTGGAAAGGTAATGAATTGGGGAATAGAAACTAAGTATAACGTAGCCAAAATTAAGCTAGCAGGGGTTGCACATTTTTACTGTAGAGAGGATGAAGAAATGCAAACAGTTACAACAAAGATTATTCAGAGAATGTAAACAAGGTGTACAAGAATCAGTACGTCACTATGGAACGTGGTGGCAGAGTCTGGGAAACAAAACGAAGCGCAAGATAATAGGAGGAGTGCAGGTAGATATAAAACGCGCTTATGCGCAGGAGATATTAACCGAGCAGATTTTGGAACATTTTGTTGAAGGATTGTTATCACCAATAAGAAGGGTTGTTATGTTCAAGAAACTGGAGAATTTGAAACTGGCTGAAGAAGAGGAGGAAATTGTAAAGAAATGGGGTTTAGAGGGGTATGTTTTGAATCCAATTGGGAAAGAAACAAGAGTGTCATTGAGCCCATAGGCCGAGGAACAAATTAGTAGACGTATAGAGAACCGGTTGCATAGAAAGGAAAGCACGAATACCTACCGAGAGTGCAGTGTAAGCAAAAGAAGGCCGAGCGAATATGACCGACCACCCGCACGGAGAAATCCGCCGCGACTAGGCCGAGGTTCGACTGCAGAGCGAGGGCGAGGCATGCGAAGAAAGCGTATAGAGATCATCTGCTATAATTGCCATTTATTGGGGCATAAAAGAAAGGATTGCGTAAATAGGACGTTGGACAGGATAAACTGTTATTATTGTTTAAAGGAAGGGCATTCGATCCGTTATTGCAAAGAAAGGTTACAAAAAGAGCAAAAAAGGGGAAACAAATTGCTAAAGAAGAACATTCTGGTAGTAAAAGGGCAGGCGACTCAGCCACATGAGCGTGCGAACAGCCTCCCTCTCAAAGGAAAGGAAGAGAAGGAAGAAGATGTAAGAGAAACGTTACAGATGGCACACATTTTGGTGGATCACGGAGAATTAATGATTGAAGGCACATTAGGAGAGGTGAAAGTAAAATTCCTGGTTGATAGTGGAGCAAAAAAATTACTCTATTAGGTGAGGATATAGTACAAAAAATAATTGAATTGGGGTATAAAGTTACCGAGGTGAAAGAACCCGCTATAAAATTGGTTGGAGTAACGGGGCATAACTTCCCCACTACTGGAATATATTTAATTAAATTCAAGTTTGGCATTAAAAAGTATGTGTTAAAATGTTACATTTGGCAGAGAAGAGAAGAAATACCATATCAAGCTATATTAGGCAGAGATGCACTCTCCAAATATGGATTTGTCATCAATTTTCACGATAGATTGTTACAAGCGAAAGATGCGGACATCCCATTCGTGGGCATCCAATCGAGAGTAGATTGTAGGGCTGGTGCCTCGGAGATTACAAACATCAGAGCATTTATGGATACTGTTCTTGTTCGTAGTAAAAGCAAAATTTCCATTCCTCTTGAATAATCAGAGTCTGTTTGTGAAGGCAGGTTGGCGAGTCAAGATTTTAAAGAGCGCATAGGAGTGTTGGAGCCAAAAGATCTTTCAGAGCCAGGGTTGTTAGCAGCAAAAGTATCGCAAAAGGATACCATCCCAATTCGAATATTAAATTATTCAGGAGAGACCATTACAATATAGGCAAATAAAACTATTGGGCATCTGAGCGAGGCAGAGGAAGAGAAGGTGGAATTAAGTTCCTCCATAGAGGAAGGAAAAGAAACTAAATTAACAAAAGAAGAATTTTTGAAATTATTCCATTTAGATCATTTAACCCCTGACAAAAGAATACCATTGGAAAACTTGTTGTATAAATTTAATGGCGCATACTCGTATTATGAGTGGGACCTGGGATGCCGTAAGATTGAACACCACAAGATTGATATTGGTTCCTTCCCCCCTGTAGCTCAGCCCGCATACAGAATTCCTTATTCACAGCGAGGTATCATGAAGGAAATGATAGAGAACTTGTTGAAACATCAGGTCATTGAACCCAGTTCAAGCCCATTGAATGCACCAACATTTTTAGTTAAGAAAAAGGATGGGTCTTATCGATTCGTAGTAGACTATCGTAAATTGAACAAAGTTACCACGGTTGATTCGTTCCCCCTACCCAACGTGAATGAAACCTTGAGTCAGTTAGGAAAAGAGAAATTTTTTAACGTATTAGCTGCGAAGCAAGGTTATTTTCAACTTGAAAAAAATGATTCAGAAAAGACATCGTTCAGTACCCCGGACGCAAAATTTCAGTTTAAGCAATTGCCTATGGATTTAAACAATTCACCAGCGCTATGGCAAAGAGCCGCCAATTTCATAGTTAGAGGTCTACAGAACCGTATTCTCTGTTTCTTAGATGACTTCATTACATTTAATGAGACATTCACTGAGCATTTAGACAGTTTAGAGATTTTGTTTATAAGGTTACAGGAAGCGAATCTCAAACTCAAACCTCGTAAGTGTCAATTTCTCAATGACGAAGTTAAATTCTTAGGTCATGTTGTCCCGGAGCATGGTATTGCTCCTGATCCAGAAAAAATAACAGCTGTAAAAAATTTCCCCAGGCCAAAGAATGTTAAAGAAATTCTTTCTTTCTTGGGATTGGCAAATTATTACAGGAGGCATTGTGAAATCTTTCAGTGCCATTGCAAAGCCATTAACTGAATTAACTAAATTTGACACACCTTTCATTTGTTCCGATGAAGTAGAGAAAGCATTCCTAAACCTTAAGCAACTCTTAGTTTCAGCACCAATATTAAAAAGTCCGGATTTTTCTTAACCATTTATAGTCGCAACAGATGCTAGCTCGTATGCACTAGGTGCAGTTTTATCCCAGGGCTTCGATGGAAAGGAACACCCTATTGCGTATTGCAGTCGTTTGTTAAAAAAGAGTGAACTGAATTACTCGGTGATCGAAAAAGAATGTATCGGAGTAGTGTATGCTGTTAAGCAATTTAGAGTGTACTTGTATGGGTTTATATATAAATTCACATTACAAACCCATCATTGTCCTCTTTCGTGGCTATTTAATCTCAGAGACCCTGCTTCGAAACTTGCCCGCTGGGCGTTGGCGTTATCCGAATTTAATTTTGACATTGTACATAAACCCGGCATTAAAAACACAAATGCCGATGGTCCCTCACCAGTTCCTATCTCAGCAGTGGCAGAATACGAGCCGCTGATATGTAAGCAGGAAATAGCCAGGGAACAGCCGTTAGAGAAGGAGTGGAGAGGGATTCGAGACTATTCAAGGGCATTGGCGTGAAACCATCCCCTCCCGATTGGCTGGAGAAGGAAGAAAACTTTTTTATGAATGAGGATGAGGTGTTGTACCATATAAAAAGATCACAGAATGGAAAGGAGATGTGGGAGCAAGTTGTCATTTCGAATAGTTTAAGAAACCACGTTTTGTATCTTTTTCACAATATTCCATCCAGTGGTCACATCAGATCAAAGAAGATATTCAGAAATATTGTGCTGAATGTGAAAGTTGTCAGCTTCATGCAGCTCGACCTAAACGTAAAGAACAGCTGTTACAAAGTTTTCCACCGGTGAAACATCCATTCTACCGTATTGCTGCCGACATTTTGGGGCCAATTACAACCTCTTATGAAGCTTATAAGTACATTTTGGTTGTTACCGACCATTATTCGAGATATTTGAAGCTGTTCTCTTGATGGATCAAACTGCGAAAACAGTGACTAAGGCATTAGTCATAGGTGTCTTTAATCGCCATTCCATTCCAATCCAGCCGAGGGTCCAACTTTAGTTCTGAACTTCTACGAGAAGTTTGCAAGATATTGGGTATTAAAAAACTGTTCACCAATGCATATCATCCTGCCGGAAACGAAATTGTCGAAAGACTGAACAAGGTTTTGATACAGATGATATGTCACTACGTGAAAAAAAGTTAAAGAGACTGGCCACGTGGCTATCGTTTTGTATGTTGGCGTATAACTCAAGTCCACATTCGTCATTAGGAGAAAGCCCATTTTTATTATTTTATTGGAGAGATCCCATCCTCCTGGTGATATCATCACTGCACCGAGAAGACCATATTATGGATGCGAAATCGAAGCTTGCATCAAGTATGTGTTCGATTTGGCAGACAAAATTCGAGGAGAACAGGACGAGAAAAAAGAATATCACGATAGGTGGTATAAGCCTTATTTATTTAAAGTCAACGACCTCATGTATTTAGCAATTCCTCAAATCAAGCCGTGATTGGTGAAGAAGTTACACCCTACCTATGAGGGACCCAACCAGATCATTGATCAGTATTCACCAGTCAACTTCCTGATTAAATATGTCAAAACGGGAAAAGGTAAGGTCGTCCATGTGAAGCGAATAAAGCCGAAGATAGGAGACCTGCCCCAAGAGCCACGCCGCAGGGAAAGACGAATCCGAGCTCCTGTAGCCGCGCCACCCGAGCCCCAGGCGCCGTCGACTTGTCCCAAAGAGGATTCGTTCCTACCACACCATGCGATGCCAGAAGCTGAGCCGAACGTGGAGCCCGCGAGGCCACCACCCGTCCCAGGAGGAAGCAATGAGGCTGGGAGAGCAGTAAATGCACCCCCCTCCCATCCTTATATGTTGCATTCGCAAGGAAGCGTTCCCAAAGTGCCTTGTGTTTTGCCGTCCGTTCAAGATAAACGAACCACTGAAATGTTAGAAAGAAACCCACCCGGAGATGGCACTAACATAATAGACAAGTTATTGAGACAACCAGCACCCGTGGAAAGTGAAGAAGATCGTCTGAATGAAGACAACCGCATACCAAGCTCCGGCGAACGTCTTAAAGTCGCTGATCTGATAGAAATCCTTTCTGCCCCAGCCTCTACGGAGACTTTTGGTACCCCTCCCCTCTCAGAACTTATCTGTAAGATAATTAGAGCCATAGTCTGCGAGCATTTAGGATAATGCGTAGAATTAATGAATAAAACAGGGGTAGAGCATTAGTGCGTCAGAACAGTAGTTGCGTTGTAGTTTTTTTATGAAATTTACATTATGAGAAACTAACCTTATAATTAACAATATTATGGCCATTGGATTGACTTTAAATCGTATCGATTCCAGAGAGTTGAAGTTTATGTCTATGGAATATTTAGTGATACAGAAATTGTAGTACACAAGTAATAGCAACATTCTGTGACATTGATTTTTAGAATATTAAACTGTTTAGTTAAACATTAAGCCATTGCCTTCTGGGGTTGCTTGTTACCTACTACTAAGGTTAGTGGGATACATGTGCATACTTTTGGGAGGTAGCGACATGGACATGGTATTATATATAAATTTTTTTTGAGAAATTGAATTACGATCGATGCCCCTTTCATGGTCATCCCGAAGAAGCTGTTGATTAATGTTTTTTCAGACTAGTTTTGGCATTTAATAATGTTGCTCATTTGAGCATATGCGCGTCATTATAGCTTAAGAGACAATTTAGAATTAAGTCACCGTATTGTGTCGAAGGGGTAATTCCCGAAATTTTTCCTATGTTTGGAGCGAGTATTGTGAGTGCAGAAACTCGTAGTAGCAGCGAAATTGACAAAACCTATGTTTTGAAAAATTTTGGAGGAAGAAATTTCTGTCCTATCTGTATTATGTAATTATAAGGCCTTAGTACACAATTAATATAGTGAAGTTATGATTAAGCAAATCTGAAGGCCCTGAGAAGTGTTGAATGTTTAATAGTTCCTCATAGACTGCAGCTATGGAGCGGACCTGATACGTTATAGAGAGGTTGCAAGACGTCGCCCCCCCCCCCCCCAGCTCTTCAACCCTCTTTAGCGTAACGGAGAGCGAGAGAAAGCTAACCCAGAATCAGTGAGTAGATTTTATGACGATGAATTCCATAGTCCGGAGGTAGGCTTAGTACCCTACCCCAGTTCTTGAATTCTATTGTCCGTTGATATTTATAATTACTCTAATGCTTATGTGTAAAATTATGCATAGACATTATGAGAACAATAAGAAGAGCCGATTGCTATAACATTTTAGAAGTATTTTAGTAGCAGACATATCATCATCAACACTTCAATTAACAGTAAAGTCACCTACTTAATAATAATAGATTATTAATTATACGATAGTATTTTGTATCTTTAATGAACCCTATTACTTTGTATACACATAGATAAATTGTAGAGGTCACTCTTAAAGGAGCTAAAGATCCTTGTATCATATTTAAGAAGTTTCAAAATTTTGTTTTGTAAGACAAATTGAGGAGTTTTAGCCCATTTTAATGTTGAGTTATAAACTTTATTATTAGTTCCCAACATGCACAGACGCAATTGAAACAGAGTTGTATTTTTCGTTTAGATCTGAGCCACTCCAATCTTCATTCCTGAGAAAGATCAAAGAGACCGTTTTAGCATTGGAATAGTAATATTTTTCCGACTAGTTAAGCTGAAATTAAATCGTGGTAAATAAATATTTGGCCTACCTGGATGCCTGGACATCAGAATGTGTTGATATCTTGAATAGAAGAAACGATCCATAGCGATGCGTCAATCGTTGTTGTCACTCGTGAGGCGTGGACTGATCACCCCTGCTGCACGACTTCGTGGCATTCCGGCGATTCACGTGTACGATCGAACATTATCCATATGAAATTCCTGAAGAGAAGTGAAGAAATCCAGCCCAGAACCCACAGTATACATTATTCCAGTCCTTGTTACAATAGCAGAGGTCGAAGTGCACATCGCAGATACAATCATTTCGATGTCTTTGTTCTCTACTCGCCGCCTGGCACAAGATCGATCTTATAGTTATACAAGCTTCCATTTCTTATTATTAAAAACTATATACACGAAACAAACACTTCATTCCTAATAGAAACGTCTAATAGTGATGGCAATATTCCTTGTGGCAGTGTATGAATAATACGTTGTTTTTTTTCGGATGGTCCGAGTAGGAGAACGTAATGGAAATGTTTGAACAAGAAGAGCCTCAGGAAGTAACGCCATATATTGAGACCATATACAACTCAAGTTTAAATTTTCTTTTAGTTTTAAGAGAAATTTCCGATTATGAGACTAAGATAATAATCCATGTTCTAAATAGAAATTTAATGAAGAAATCTTCACTCCTCTAGAGTTAATTGATTATTATTATTTAAGAAAGAGTTTTGAAAAATTTTATTTCTTTCAAAATTTATACCCGACATTTCATTTGATAAGCTTGGCCAGCTGGTGACCTAGAAAATCAGAGAAAGCTAAACAAAACCAGTCTGACCCCTTTTTCCTTGTGAATGGAACTTGTCTTAACTATTGTACCCGGATTAGCACTGAAGGGAAAATCTAACTTCCTCGAATAAGAAATAAATAAAGAGAAATTTTATCAGAAGTAAAAAGTTTTGCACAAATAATAAATTACATGAAATTATAATGATGTTTAACTTTTATTCCAGACAATATACGATACACACATAAGATAAATAATAAATCTTTTCAATTTAATACTTTTAAGAGTTGATTCTTTGTTAAACTATGGGTTAGCCTATCTACTCTCTAGCTTAATAATAAGTAAATGTCTCCCCCTTGTTCACTACAGATGACAAGACGGGATGGCATGTGCTTAACTGTTAATATGTTATTGTGGTACTTGAGCTATTGTCTAAGAGTTGTGTAAGAGCTCCGAACCCCCCCCCCTCCTCGAAACAATACTGATATTGCGCTGCGAATACATTTATATAAAAATTATAACTATTAGAATGTTACATGCACATATTAATCCTTTTAATCATTGTTTTGAATAAAAAATTCAGTATTGAACATTAATAAACATTAAACATAAAATATAGTTGGGGATACAACATTATTCTATCCAATTTCTATTTCTTCTATTTTAAATTTAATTGTGTCTGAGACATTGTGGATAAATTGACTTTTAGGAAACTGTGACGAATCTCCCGAGTCAACCGACACGTCAACTGATGCTTGAGGACCACACCTTCAGGGCAGACGATGCCAGTGAAGGAACAGTGTGAAAGAGTCATGATATTGTTCCTGATCCAGAAACCAGAGATCCAACGCAGAAGAGAAGAGACTTGAACTTTATGACTTTCCATGTTCAGGAAGCAAGACAGTGATACATAGTATCAACTACTCTATGAAATTAATGTTGTTTAATTCCCAGTGCTTTAGTGAATTCACGTGAGGTTTCAGAAGAATACTAGTAATTATTTTACTGTCACATTTTGAATTACCATAAGTAGTGAACTATCAATGACTAAATATTGTGTTTTAAACTATGAACACTGAACTGTGTTGTTTTACACAAATTACTTGTTGCAAAATTTGAACTGAAAGAACTTTTATAGAGTGTGGTGATGCGAATCAAATCAATTATGTTGTGCACAAAATTTTCGTTAAGAAGGCCTATAGAAATCATTTATATTTAAGTAGTAATTAAGTTACATATTATTGGTACCCTTTATACACTTTATAATACTTTAATATTGAGTATTTCATGATAGTTAGAAACTGACTAACCGATTTTTCTTATTAACCTTTTCCCAGCGGAGGTGGCCGAATCAGGCCATCTGTAGCTATGTCAAGTCCATATAACACATTACAAAATTTAAATGTATATAACTGAAATTCTATTACAGATAAATTGCTCATTTTTTTTTTATTTTTCTTCAGATGCACTTTAATACTAGTATATCTCTTCAAATTTTAAAATTAAATGATAAAATATAATAAAAAATGATTTTCCACAGGTGTTGTCAAAGGAGGGGGGGGTGATATCATGACTATAAAAAATGCTTATAAGAAATTTTCTATTATCGATAAAAACTTCAAACTGCATTTGTTGAATTCTTGAAAGCTTCATAATTAATTGCAAATAAATTATATATCCCAAATTTATTAATAATCAATAATATTCGATATTTTAGAAAGCTTGTGTATCTGGAATGGAGAAACTTAGCAAAATCTAAAATTACGAATTTATTAAAAAATTCCAGGACACAGTTGAACCATTTAATGAATGAATTATATTAAAATGATTCCTTGTGTTTATGTTTTAAATTTTTTTTTTGTAAATTATGTTTTATATCTAATTTTTTTTCACAAAAATTAAAACCATTGCGATGGTGATCGTTTTCTGATGACGTCATTAGAGATTAGCCTACAAGGAAGTTACATAAGGCCACGCCAGTGCTTTATCAAAGGGCTGGCTGAGAAAGAGATTAAAATCCTATTATGTGATTTTCTGGCTATTGTCATGCAGGTGTGAATCACTTAACAACAAATTACGTATATCTTCTAAAAAAAAAAGTAAAAATATTGCACATACAGTTATATAAAAAATCGTTAAAAAAAAGAAAATGGAGATATTAAAAAAATTTTTTTTGCATTATTTAGAAAAGATTTTTCCCTAAATTTTGGCAGTTTTCAAATTCGAAATTAGTATGTTTGTAATTTTTTAAAAAGAAATAAAACCAAGTATTTCAAATAGAAAATATTATTATACATTTTAATGTATAGTTTATAAAAAAACCATTACTTTTAATCGTTCAAAAAAATTACTAATCAAAAGCAATTATATTCAAGATCACAAATATAAAATTTTAAACAAAATTATCAGTTTTTAAAAAAATATCTTCTGTCCCTGTGTAAAAAGAATCATTTTCCCAAGAAAATAGCTGGCTGGGAAAAGGTTAAGGGAAACATTGAAATTGTTTATATTATACATTATCAGTAAATAATTTCTTTTTGAGTATTATTAGTTGCCATTTGAGATGTAGGCTTGCTGGCGTCAACTCGATCTGTCTTGCTTCACCATGGAAGATGATGCGGAGAAGCAAGACCGTCCAGAAGATTTCAGGTAATAGTACTGCCTTGGGGCGAGGCTTTTCTTGCAGGGGGAGATATGTGTAAGGTTTTGAGGATTATTTAGCCAGAATTAGAATATTGGATTATTTATGCAAATGAGTTATTTTTACTCGCGCTTGTAATTGTTTAGCTAGTTTCAGAATTTAAGATTTAATATAAAGTTTTAGAAGTGTTTTGATGCAGAGAAGAATTAAATAAAGTTATTAATTGTTTAAATATTTTTTATGCGTGGGTGTTAGGAGTTGTTAAAAGGGAGCCAAGTTTTAATGTTTGACAGAAGGATAAAGTAAGAATCAGTTTGCACATCATTGTTTTGCTTGCTAGAATCATATTCAAGGCCTGAAAAAGAATTGAGGGAGATAGCTAGTGGAATAAGAGAACTGGATGACAGAAGGTAGAAAAAACAAGAAAGAGAAGGTAAGATTTGAACTTTGAAATCAAAGGGGAGCAAGAGACAAGATGTGATCACGTGAAAGCAAAAAGTTTTATTAGCTTAGAATCAGTTAGAGAGGTGGTTTTAAGTTTGATTGACAGACAAATTCACATTTTTTGAGATGGTTAATCCGCGTGTGATTGGTTGTTGAAAATCGAAAGTGTTGTTAGCAATTCTAAAAGAAAGCAATAGGCAGAGAGAGAAATGTAGCGATTCAATAAAGCAGACGTAAGGAGCCATGACTCCCTGGATTATATCTAATTTCGGCTTCCATC
>JAHWFO010016887.1:0-16460 GCA_023313115.1 Rhysida immarginata
GCAGCCAAATGTGAAGAAGCTGGGATGAAGATCAGTGTGGCTAAAACCGAGGTTCTGGTCCTTTCAAGACAGCCTGCTCAGTGCGCTCTCCATGTTAGGGGAGCCTCATTGAGACAGGTGGAGAAATTCAAGTATCTCGGGATTGCATTCACGAGTGAAGGACGGCAGGAGAAAGAATTGGATGCTCGGATCGGTGCAGCAAGCTGTGTCAGACGCGAACTGTGGCGGTAACGAAACGCGAGCTGGGTAACAAAGCCAAGCTCTCCGTCTTCAAATCTATCTTTGTCCCCATTCTCACCTATGGTCATGAGGCTTGGGTAATGACCGAAAGAGTGCGATCGCGGGTACAAGCGGCCGAAATGAGATTTCTGAGAGGTGTGGCAGGTGTTACCCTACTAGATAGAGTGCATAGCAGCACAATAAGGGAGTCTTTAGGTGTTGAGCCGCTACTTCTCCGCATTGAGAGATCTCAGTTGCGCTGGTATGGCCACGTGATACGGATGCCGCAAACTGGTCTTCCTAGGCATTGTTATTTTCCAAGCTGGTGGGTAAGAGACCAAGGGGTCGGCCTAGAACCAGGTGGCTAGACTACATGGAGAATCTGGGTTCGAGTCGCTTGGGTATTACCAGGGAGGACATGCACCGGATGGCGGAAGATCGCGATCGCTGGAAATCCTCCATAGGGCTGCTGCTCCTGCGACCCTAATTAAAAAGCTTTTCTTGAATTTTTTTTTTAATTTTGAAGCTTTCTTTCCTTACGGGAAAAACCCATTGATATTGAGTACATTTGGAAACTTCTGAAGGTCAAATGATATTAGAACTTTCGTATATATGAAAATAGTACAATAAATTAGTTTTTTCTTTTTTAATTTCGTTATTTCTGAAATTACGAAATTTGTAAAATAAAACGCGAAATATAAGCGATTTCTGGAGAAATTATCCTCCAGCTTGTTTAACGAAATGAAATTTATTATTTTTTCATTTCAAACAACGAGAAAATTAAACACCTGTTTTTAGCAGTGATTTCAAAGCCCTACTATTTAACAAGCTTGCGTTTTCTTCATGAATCATTTTTTCCTACGTCACTAAAATACGATTGCGTGTTTCAACGTCATTTCACAACCTGAAGATTTAAAAGAGCAACTAAGATCATGGCAGATCAGCATTTACAAACTTTCCAACAAATGGTAATTAGCTCCCCAAGCGGCAAAAAAGAAAAACATGTTAACGAAGAAAAACCGTAATTGTTGCGAAAACAAAGCTTCGGCTCATGATTATTCAGCTCATAACAATGCTTTCAAAAAAGATGCTTTTAATTAACGTAATATGTCTCTCTTTTGAATGTTTCTTTTGAAGCTGAATCACCTCGGGAAAACGGGTGCAAAGGAGTAATGTTCGAGCAGGACAAGTAATTTTGGTTCGAGCCAGATTGAAAGGAGGAGGAATGTTCTTGTGTCAGTATTTCGAACTAAGCCTTGGGTGAGCAGCGAAGGCGGAGTGGTTTCTCTGTTCGCTGTTTTAGAGTATCCTTTCCGTAGAAGAATCTCGTTGTTTGACGGCAGGGACAGCCGGCAGCATTAACAGCGCTGTGAATTGTTATTCTCTCCTATTTTGTAAAGTTTATTGAATACAATGACAGATGTTGATTGGGCTCGTTTAGTTCAAGAACAAGAACGGAAAGTAACATCAAAGGTATATTTCAGTTGAAAACGGTAAAAATTGTCAAAATGTAGGCAAAGACTGTGTTTTATGTTAAGCCTAATATGAAAGTTAATAGCAATGCGGTGCGATCATAATATTGTAACAAATCCGTACTCAAAGTGGTTGTCGTCAGCGATACATCTTATTTTTTAATTTATTATTTTTAATTTTTATTAGTGTTATTATTGTTATTTGAGTGTAATCAAAATTCCCATGTTGTTTAATGGCTTTTTAAAAAAAATTCGTGAATTTTCATCTAAATTTATACTGAAATTTATAATAATAATATAATAATAATAACCAAGATTGTAATAACTATCTAAATGCCAAATGTCATTGTTATTACATTACCAAACTAATAGTACATGTAGTAACTCCCATTCACTAAATTACACCGTAAATAAGGAAGGAGAGGGGATGACTTGCTTTTTCATAGGGAGGGAGGGGTGAGAAAGTTTAGTCAGGTGATTGTCAACCTTGCAGATTGACCCAGTTAAAGTGTGCATTAACATCTTGTAGCATATCTTGAATTGGTTAAACGAGCAGTATGGATTAAGACTTCTGGAACCCATCTATTGCTTTATTTGGGGTCAAGACCTATGGCCATTGCTCTTTATTGCACAAGATGTGTGATCCTTAGACCGCAGAATAAGGAAACACAGAAGCGACACTTACGTCAATTCCGATGCAATCGTGTGAGGCACGAAAACCATACAGCACTCACAGCATCAGTAGCGGCAGGGCTGTACTAGCAGTGAAGAGCGAGGTGACACAGGATCAATGTTACGGAAAGGTTGGAAATGATTCGGTTAAGTACTAAAAAAAAGTAACGAAGAGGATTTTGTATGTTGTGGAATATAGAAAACACATAATTTTTGTAATAAAATATATCTTTTGTTTATAATATTTTTTTAATGTTTAATCTTTTAAGCTACACTAAAGCATCACATAATGTTTGGCATGAATTAATGTTGTATCATTTGCTCTCATCCTTGGGAAATCTGAAAAATTATATTTTTTCACTATTCCCACAATTATTACTCCATCCAATTACAGAACAGTAATTTACTTTCGTGATACGCATATTGGTGTTGTGAAAGCTTTCAGGATTTCTCTAATTTGCGCCAAAATTATTAATATAACTAGTGGTTATCCTATCACACAATACAGGGCGATTCAAAACTCAACGTACTTTTCGGGGTGGTAGTATCAGTCACAGATTAAAACAGACAGATCGGAAACTTACTACAGGGTGATTCTGTCAATTATGTGCGATTCTAATGGTTTATTACTCGGGAACTAATAAATATAGGAATGTCATATACACCTTACATTACACACTGGAATCTTACACCTCATGAACAACATGCTTGATTGTGCTCCATTCATCTGTACAACACAATGAAGCCTTAGGATGAAGTTTTGCAGCACTGCACCTTGCATCTCATTGTCAACCAGTGCACAAGATTCTGTGATTGCCTGATGGACCTCTTCTGTGGTGAGGGGGCATGTGCTGAATACCTTCTCCTTAAGGAACCCCCACCCATCAATTCATCTCCAACTGTTTCCCAAACCTCTTCTATGATGGATTCAGCTGGCCACCTACCAGTCCTGACTCCAACCCCTGTGACTTCTTTTTGTAATGTGTATCGTAAGATCTATATGACATTCCTATGTTTATTAGTTCCTGAATAATAAACCATTAGAATCGTATGTAATTGACTGAATCGCCTTGTATATTGCAATGTTAAATGTTTCTGTGGGAAAATTTAATGGCAAGGAAATAAAGATCTGAACAGCACCATGTATTGATTTTGTCTTCCATTCTGCAGTCTGTATAACAGATTAAAAAAAAAGGACACATTGTTCTTACAAATAAAACACCATATACAGTACCTGATCTGAGTAAAATAGCTTAATGAAGATGGGCGTTTCCCAAAATTCATAACAATGGAGAAAAATTCAGGAAAAAAAATTTGGATAAACGTTGAAATAGTGACGATGTTGATAAATCTCTAGATTTACGGAAACTATTGCCTTTATAGAAAGTTCTTTAAATATCCTCTGCATTCATAAAGCCATAGAGACCATTGCTATGTTAATATTGGGAATGTCAGCTTTTTTATACGGTTCTCTTTTCTCATTTGTTTATAATCAAACTGAAGAATAGCCAATAAATCCAATATTCTTAGGTTGATACAGATACTTGAGAATAACTTGCAAATGAAACAAAAAAATAAAAAATAAAAAACATTGGTCATTGTAGTGAAGTGTATCCCTCGTTTCTATAGTGGTCATTGCCAATGGCATGATGCCCCATAATATCCATCTTGCAAACATGTTAATTGCCTTTTGTACAATATGTACACGGCAGATAAGACATTAAGCATTTGAATGCTGGAGCACCATTTTTCTAATAGAATACTAATTTGATTGCTTATCCCATTCATAGTTCGTTATGAGTTAAAAATTTTATTAAAAAAAAAAAAAAATTAATTTATACTATGCGACCACGGCTTGTGCTGGAGGGCTGTTCGTTTTGCGTTTTTCCCTACCTTTTTTCGCTAATTTCTTACTACTCTCGGCGCTTTGTGCCTTATTGGTCACAGTTTTCCATTTTCTGTTCTGTCTACGAGATTGCCTCCGGAAGCAAATTAATGATACATATCCCAAACCGTTTTGGAAAAGTTAGGGAAAAACACAAAACGAACGGTTCTCTACCGCACCGCAAGCCTTGGTCACATAATACATATTAACCAAAAAAATGGATGAAAATGTATAGTTTACGTTTTAATTTTTGTGAAGAGCATCAATTTTAGAAATTTGCTATTAACATTTTTATCCATTTATAAAAAATGGAGAACTGATTATGACTTCTGGGATTTTATTTATTGCTTTAAGAGGATTTTGTTTTTATATGAGTTAAAGCCTTACTAAAAAGGCTGTGTTTGACTTCATTACAGATTGGATCATTAAATTTGACAGATAGAGAGAGAGATTGGAAAGAAAAAGATGACTCAGGTAAAAAACCATCAGAAACCAATGAAGAGCCTGAGGAAACTGATGAACAAGGTTAGTTTTTGTAATTTTTGAGTTAATGGTCCTTTATCTGTTCAGAATTCAAATGAAACAGATTTTGAAAATGGTCCTTTATCAAAAACTTACTGTTAAAGTATTCAAAGTAAGCCTAAAAATTGTAGACACAGTCACAACAATAAAAACGCAGACCATAGAAACCACAAATCCACATAAAACTTATTTATTGATTCCAATGTACATTTCAATGGTTAAATCTCTTTATTCGTTATGTGGATATTTGTCGTTTCTATGTTCAGTGTTTTTATCGTTATTGACTGTTGTTTTTGTGATAGACTAAAATTATTTCTGAAGGAGTTGAATTACCCCCCCTCCTATTTGTAATCTTATGAGTATTAATAAATGTATATTGAGGATTGATCAGTCAGATGAAGATAAAGATCTCCAAGATAAAAAAAATAAAATATAAAATCATATACAGGTTGCCTTGATCAGGAGCATAATTATAGGGTGGCTAAATTGGCAAATTTCCAAGGGCCCATGCCAGTTTAGCTTGAAGAAAAAGGGTCCACACCATTTTAAACCGAAGAATGGGGGCCCCATAAAAGTTTCTAGCCAGGAGCTTCCACATTTCTAGTTATGCCACTGGCCTCCACGGTTCTAGTTATGTCACTTGATTATAGTTGGGTTTTTTTATATTAAAAGATGCACATACAGGATGTCCAATAAATGACTGACATTTTGAATGTAAATAAAAAATATCGGTAGAAGGGTGGATCTTAATACTGTTCTTATTGATTAAACAGGTGATGGCCTTACAGTATAACAGAGGGACATCAAGAGTTTCAACTAGTTTGCTATTTATTCCTGGCTTTATCAAGGATAACCAAACTTTAAACACTTATTCCATTTGGTTATCCTTGATAAAGCCGGGAATAAATGGCAAAACTAGTTGGAACTCCTGATGTTCCTCTGTTATACTGTAAGGCCACCACCTGTTTAATGTTTAGTAAATAATAAAAATACGGTTTGAGATAAAAATGCGCCACTTGCTGCATTGTTATTAGAAAAGCAATAAATTTTGAAAAATACATTTTTTTAAGACTAATTACAAATTTTGCCACAAGGTGGCATTGCTGGCTGAAAAACTAAATGTCAATATTCTTCACTAACAGAAAATAGTACAACCTAAACTGAAAAAGGATATTAACTCACTTTTTTACTGCAAACACTCCTGTTATCACAGCATGAACTCACTCAAGAACGATTAACTGAAAACTAGAAATTCTTTCCCTATTACTATAGCAGATTGCCTCCTGTGCCCTCTCGTGGTGAAATTTGTAACTATAGTAGAATCTAATTATTACGTTCTCCGGTAATACGTTTATCTTGGTTTTACGTTTCTTTTTTCCAGTACTATGTGGTCATTACTCGATAATACGTTATCTCGTTAACACGTTTAGATCTTTTGGTCCCTTGAAAAACATAATAACGAGATTCTACTGTAGTTTTAACAAAGAGTATTTTTTCACAATTTATTGCTTTTCTAATAACAATGCAGCAAGCAGCGCATTTTTATCTTATGTTTTTATTATTTACGTTCAAAATGGGTCAGTCATTTATTGGACACCCTGTATATTAATATATGTGATATTAGACAATCATACCTTATTAAAAAGATTATTTCACAAGAACAACCTGATAAGACAGGGCAACAATGAAAAATCATCTGGAATAAATTTGCCTCATTCTTCTGGCTTAATTGTGCTGAATCCAAATCTGCTTTTAGATTTTTCTGTCTTGTCACGTTTCCAAGTTACGCACATAAAAACTACAGTGTTAAAAGAATGAGTGTGAAGAGAAGCGGCTGTAATGTATAAATATCCACATTTTTGGGCCAGAAGAAAATATATCAGGCCCCAGTTCCTGAATAATTTAAGTGTTTCATTGAAAAACAAGAAATCTATGGGTGATTAAAAAAAAAAAAAAAAAAAAAAAAAAAAATGAGGTCAGATACGGATTCAGCACATGCAAAAGGGTGACTTTACGTTAAGCACATCAGCTCTTTACGTTAAGGGTGACTTAAAAATGTTCTTTTTGTTGACCTGTTTAGTTATATGATTGTAATTTTTTTTTTTTATTGCTGTACGCTTAGATATTTAACAATATTAGATCAAAATAAGAAACTTGTTTTCTTTTAAGAGGAGAAAACAAACTTCTGTGATAAAATACTTACGGTACTAGATATATATAAAGCATTTAGAAAACTGGAAGAACTAAATATTTTAAAATTAAAGGTTTTTATGAAGTGTAAAAATAAAAAAACAAATGGCTCTTATTGTAAAAAAAACCCAACAAATTGTTTCAAACTTGTTGTTTATTTAATTCTTTGTTAAGTATCACTAGGCGGTTTCACGCTTCGAAATAAACAGTTTATGTTTAAACGATCGGGAAAAAACTGAATAAACGAAAATGACATCAACGTTGTTTTTCCGTTCGTTTATTTCGTTTATTTGAGAAAAAAAAACATGGCTGACCACGCTTCATCGAAGCGGCGTCGGATCAGAGCTTGGGATTTGGATGAAGAGCTCGCAATTGCGAATTATATTGTTGGATTTCCATATTTAGGCAAATATCAGATAAAAGTAAATCATGTCGTTAAAAAAATCCAGTTGTTAAAACATGTTTTTTAGTTGTAATCGCACATGTACACAATACTCAAGGAGGCTGCCATGATTATAACAACCAGCTCCCTCAAATTGTAATCGAATTTCCGAAAAGAAATAAACCGTTTAAAATTGTAAAACTTAAACCATTTGTTCATGGTTTTACCCACTTAAACAGTTTATTCATAAACAGTTTTTTCAATCTGTTTCAAAGCATGAAACCACCTACTGTTAACAAGAAATTAATCCCCTCTGAGGATGGTATAGAAAAGTAGCGGAAGCCTTGAGTTCAAATATCACGTAGATCACCTGGTCCCCTCTAACTCCTCACCCCCCCCCCCCCTACCCCATAGTGAAGTAAGACATCCTATGGTAACATACATTCTGAGTTTCAACCTTCTACATCAAAAAATGGTTGGAGTTTCAACCATGAATGGGTTGGACAGATGGTTGGAGTGTCAACCATAAGCTACATTCCGAGTTTCAATCATGAATGGGATGAACCAACAGGCAGACAATTTTTGTGTTAGACTTTTCAACAAGTGCAGAGTTTTTTATGGGCGAATAATTTTGGTGTAACATTAAAGAATATCATTTTAAGATTTCAAAAAGTTCAAGCTTTTCAATGAATTGTGGAGCTTTCTATCAGTATTTTTTTGAAATTTGGGCCAAGATTTTGAAGATTTCAAAATAATTTCAAATAAAATTAAAAAAAGATCAAAAATCACATGAACCTCTACACTTCATAAAAAAAACTTTTAATTTTAAAATACTTTAGTTCTTCCTGTTTACTTGAGTTGAGGTTTTTAAATGTTTTTCTAATATTTAGCAAATTCCACCTCAAAAGTCTTATTTGTGATGAATGGAACTCGAATAATTTTATTTGGATAAGCATTTCAATCTCCTAGGAGTATGATCACTCCTTTTGTGGCGTTTTGCTGATTATGATTTTTGGAATTGTTTTGTGGGAAGACTATAATCTCTAAATAAGATCAAAAAATTATTTTTTATTCTTTAATCATTTAAGATTCAAGAAGAGTAGTTTTTGTGCACATTTGCATCTTTTAAATTTACTTAATAATGATGGGGAAAAAATGCTGAAAATCTGATACAGATTGTCTTGTGAAATGAAACACTGATTCACTAAGGGGCAATTTCATCTGGAATTTACAAGTGAATCCTATTGAGAAAACTGGTCTTTGTTTTGTATCTCATTTTTTTCTACAGATAAGATTTCAGATATTTTTTTGAAAGGTATATTTAATGTAAGGTCAAACATATGGTTAATTGACTGGCGTAATTTAAATAAACAGATATTTGTGATATACAGTAGAGCTCAAAAGTTTGTCATATTTTAATTTGTCAAGATAAATTATCCATTATTCGAAGATGCATCGAAATTATTCGATGATGCATGGAAAAACAGATTGGTCTAATAAGATGTGACCTGCAAAAAATTTACATATTTACGTACATGTACAGTTCATTTCAAAAAGGGTGACCATAAGTTTGTCATATTCCACACGTGCAAAATGTCTCGTTGCAATAAGCTAATTATACTCTCGTTGCAGTAAGTAATTTTTACATTTCCAGATATTATTATTCTATTAAGTTACTGATAGGAAATGGGGAAAACTGGTAGTAATTTATCAGAGGAAACGCGCCACCTCACTGTTGAAGCTATGAAGAGTGGAAGAAAAGGCAAAAAAATGTTGCAGAACAATTTCATTGCTCTCAATCAGCTGTATCACGAATAATAAAAAAAGTACAATATAATAATCGTCAAGGATTAGCTCATAAGAAAAAAAGTGTCCGTCCTCGCAAAACAAACCCTCGAATTGACTGCATCATCAGAAAAAAATCTGTCACTGATATCAGGAAAAATGCAGTGGAGATTGCACGTGAAATGAATGATGAATATGGAATTTCATTAAGCTGCCAAACAATCTCACGTCATCTGCAAGCTGTTGGATTTCATGGGCGCGTTCCATCTAAGAAACCATGGATTAGCCAGAAGAATAGAAAGGCACGACTGCAATTTGCTCAGTCACATCTTTCATGGAATTCTGCAGATGGATCAAAGTTTTTGTTGTTTGGCAGAGATGGGAGACGGTAAATAAGACGTCCTTCCGGTGAATGCCACAACCCATGCTACCAACTGCCAACTGTGAAGCACGATGGTGGTAGTATTTTGTTGTGGGGATGCTTTTCTTCTTCTTGGGTAGGCCTTCTACTGAAAATTGATGACAAAATAGATGCTCAGGTATACAAGGACATCATGGAGAATGTCATGCTCGACAGAAGATGGGTCATGGTTGGGCATTTCAACAAGATAATGATCCCAAGCACACGAGATGTCTAGTCAAGACTTGGTTTGATTCCTGCCGTATGCGAATTCTTCAATGGCCAAGTCAATCACCTGATCTGAACCCAATTGAACATTTGTGGGATGAGTTGGGCAGACATGTGGGTCGTCACAAACATCCACATATAAGGTGATCTCTTTAATGACTTGCAAAAGGAGTGGAATGGAATTTCCACTTCAGTGCTTCGAAATCTAATTAAATCAATGCGTCATAGATGTGCTGCAGTCATCAAAGGCCATGCAACAAAATATTACCGTAGTTGGCATTGGTAACTAATATAAATAATTTATTTTATTTTTTGGCATAAATATGATATTTATGACAAACTTATGAACATTAAATTGAAGTGATCACATGAATATATAAAAACAATGTAATTTTTTGGTATTAAAATGTTCTCTATCACTTAATAAGGACTGTCGTATTTTAGTCTTGCTGAAGGAAGTGAGAAAATGCACAAAGAAATTATATATCAGGATTTTTTGAATTATGACAAACTTTTGAGTACTACTGTATGAATAATTTTGGTGATTCAGAAATAATTCATGGCATATCTGAGTGAGGATTGTGCCATATTCACTCAAATCTGAGCATTAATATTAAATGTTACTAAAAATTAATATAAATAACATGCAATAATAAATACAAAACCTTTTTATCAATTGTAAATAAAAATAATTTTCCCTTTTTAAAATTCAATAATCGTTGATTTGTGTTTAGAATTGTATAATCTTTTTTATATAAAACTTGTTATTTATTAAATTATACGGAATTAAGAATTATATTTCAAACATTTTTTTTTGAAAATTTTGAAAATCACTTTGAAAAATAATCAAAAGAATTAAGGAAAGAAACAATCATCTTAAATTATTGAATTCATAAATTACACTAGTCAACACACATTTTGTGACTAAGACCACACAAAGTGTTCTTAGTAGTAATTTGTAGGTAGAATCCGAATCTGCTTTTAGAATTTTTCTATCACGTCAAGTTTCCAAGTTATGCACATCGAGACTTCTATGTTAAATTAATGGGAGTGAAGAGAAGTGGCTACATTGTTAAAGTATCCATATTTTGGGGTCGCAAGGAAATTTACCAGGCCCCAAACACTGAATGATTTAAAAATGTTTCATTGTAAAACAAGAAAGCTGTGCGTGCTAGAGAAACTTAAAAATTATATTCGTAATCAGCAGAAAAAATACTACCAAAAATCACCCACTTTCATTTTGTCACAAGAAAAATCTTAAATTTTGTTGGCCAGTGTTATCTGACTTCACTTATAAATTAATTGAAATAAATAGGAGTGTTCACTAATTATTATTAGTCTATCCTGTCATTTGGCATCAGCCAATTAATATGCTAGATTACATTAACTTTATTATTATTACATTTAGTAACATTATATCTAGTATAGGTATACAATAATATATTTTTCTTTGTACATGGTGTCCCACAAAGGACTTCTGATTTTAAGAGTAAAAATCTCAAAAGCAGATATTGATAGACGAATGAAACAAATGGTATGTTTAATTTGAAAGCTGTAAAAATCTGATAACAAAGTTTCAAAATTAGTTGCAAATGTTGCCGACAGGCGACGCTGTATATAGCGTACGGAAAGAAGTGGATATTCAGAGAAGCAACGCGTTTTTCTGGTTCTGGAGTACCACTGGTTAAATCACAGTCCAACGGCAGTAAGACGCAGTTTTCAGTCCTAATTTAAAGGTCCTGATGAGAAACAATCCACAAACTTTTTGAAAAATTTCAAGGATGCAAAAACAAACAGTTTGTTGCTGTAGGACTGCTCTTTACCGGTGATAGTCCCATACCAGAAAAACATGTTGCTCTATGGAATACTGACACATGGCTTCAACTACTTCCTTCTGTATGTGCATTCAGCACCTGCTATCAGATAAACGTATCACTTCATTTCCAAGATATTTACTCTTAAAATCATGGAATCCTTTGTGGGACACCCTCCCTGTATACAGTATTTTAAAAAAATTACTTAAGATGTTTTGATTGCACACTATTTTATTTTAACTTTTTTTGATATTTTTGGATACACATGGTTTTTGATATAATTTTATATTCAAGTATTTTTTTTTTTTTTTTTGTCAAGTTTAGAAACTGTTTGGATTTTTTCCAATTTTTTTTCATTTTTAATGAAATACAAGCACTCTTCTGACTTAAGGATACTAGAAACACGGAATGCAAAGATTTTATTTTTTCATAGCTTAAAGTTGCCATTAATTTGTACATAGAAAACAAAATTTTAACCTCTTAATTCAGCTAAATTATGTAAATTGGTTGTATAATCTAAATATCACTTTTGTTTTTTAAAGTTAAATTTATTTGTTAGAAAAATTATATGAATGTGACTCAAAAATATCTATTATAGAAGTTATAAAGTGAATTAATTTATTGCATTCAATGTTTGTATTCTTCACTTGTCCTTATCTTTCCTTCAAAAAATAATAAGTAAAAATAAAAAAAAATAAATAATAAATTATAACAATTTAAATAATAAATTATAACAATTGGGCTAGAATTGTTTTCTATTATTTACTCTATTTAAACAAACCAGCTTTTTAAATAATACCATGTTGTGTCTATGAACCTGTTGCCCTCTTGAAGACACTAACACCATCACACGGGGAAACCACTGAACTGCAGGGTGATTGTAGTTTTAACTCTAATATCATGACCCTACTAAAATATTCATGGTACCATTTGACACGAGTCGAATGGTAGAACTACAAAGGCTGCATGCCTTTCCACAAACAGAAGCTGAGGTTCCAAGAAATTTTGATGTACAAATTCTCAATGAGTGGAATGTTGTTTTTGCACTTCGTTCAGCTCATGTGGCACCCACTTATCAATCTTTTACACCTTTCCAATTTGCTTCAAGGGGCGAACAACTGTAGAATGGCCTCCCTGAGCTCTTTGGCAACCACTTGTGTGGATTTACGCAGGTCAGCTTCAATTAGCGTCTTCAATTGGTTGTCGTCAACTTTCGATGGATGGCTGCAACCATCCTCATTTTCAAGGATGATATTGTTGGCACAGAATTTTTCAAACCATCTGTACGTCATAACATTGAAAAATTGTTCCCTCACCCCATGCTTTGATGACATTTAGAGTTGCTTCAGCAGCATTTTGGCCAAGTTTGAACTTGTGCAATATAATGATGCACATTTGCAAAATTGATCTAAGGCGTTTGAACAAGTTTTTAGTATCAGCTTACACAGAAGATATGTGAAGTATCGAAGCTTTGCAATACATTTTATTGATGAATCTATATTTCACCACCTGGTTTCGCCATCTTTTTCCGGTTTTGTCAAGGTGATTCCAATATTTCATATATCTAATAGCGGTACAAAGACCTTGAACTATACAGATTAAAGAGAAGAACTACAGCTTTAAAATGATGTGTCACGTGATTATTAATCAAGAAATAATTTGCATATTGACTCATCTACATCTACAAAATGCAATCTGCCATTAATTTTCACCAACCTATCGGTAATTTTCCTAATTAATCAGTATATTTTCGATTTTTTTCTAAATAGAGTGAAGAATTTGAAACCTGTGTGTTTAATTGAAAAGCAATTAAAGGGCGACTGACATCAAAATATGACATATATATTTTTTGTCCTAAAATTATAGAGGACATTGAAAAAATAAATTCTGCACAAAAAGTTTTCAAATATCACTATTATTTTAGGAGTTATTTAATTTTAAAAATTAGCGCCTACGTCAGAGGCGAGTACTTGCTATTGCTCATACAGATTAGTATTTATATTCCGTTTCTTTTCAATGCTATTCATCACCTAGCTGTGCCTAATTTTTACCGTTTTTTGACGGCAGTAATATGAGCATGAACTGCAGAATGTTTTATTTTCACGTTATACCGAAAGATGATAAAATAAGGAGAATTTGAGTATCTACTTTGTTTATGTGCTCCTTTGAAATATTAGGATGGGAGAAGGGGTGAATAAATTTTTCCTTCGCGATATAATCGTTTTTATATTTAATTATATTTTGTTTAGAAAATAACAAACTGTTTTGGTAACTGCTTATAATCAAACTATATTTATTTTACTAATAAATTTTTCCGTGTATTTTATTCTACTTAAAACATTTTTTTATACTTTTTGGTTGAACGATTTCCATTATGATAATGACGCTCGACAGACAGATAACGATCCAAATGTTATATCATGGTTATTAGAAGTTAGCTTCTAATAACCATGGTTATATTAATAGGAAAACTATGACAGATTTAGATATCGGAGATGCTTGCTTTTTTATATTTTGCAAGCATTTACATATGATATCAAAAATCCCTTAAGACGAAGTAAATTAATTTTTTCCCTTTCTCCCCCCCCCCCCCCCCTCTGTGAAATGTATAGCTTACTGAGTGAGTGAGCAGTTTCGGAATATGTTAATCTGCGGCTTGAACATATGCGCCTCCACAGTTTCTTGCGCGCCTCCACAGTTTCTTGCGCGCCTCCTCGCCTTAGCGCTGCCGAGTCAAAATTACCGAATTACCGAATAAGCTGAGAGTAATAAAATGCTCGGACGGCTTGTAGCTCATCTTTCCCGCGCGCCTCAGCCTCAGTTTCCTTCAAAGCGTGGCTTTTTTGTCTCGCGGCAGCCTCAGGAGGTTGCTCGCTTGGTCCGTACGCGGCTATAAACAAAACATCGACATCAAGGCAATTTTTTTAAATGTTTCATCCTTACAAATATGGAAGTAGTCACCTGGAATTATGTAGAAGTATTTTATTTGCGTATACACTGTAAATTAGAATTAAAACGTTAAATAAAATTTCCATAACATTCGTGCATCTCCTAGATAGCTTTTTATGCAATTTTTTTTTTTTCGAACTAATTTTTTTTTTTAATTTTTATCACCGGTTCATACATACAGGGTTATCTATTATTTGTAAATTCAACCTTTCAATGTGATCAAATTCATTTTCATAAACGATTTTCACCAGCAAACCTATTACAAGTGTATATGTGGGTATTGTCTCGTGCAAAGATTTCAAACGAATTTAGTCTTTGACGTCATTTTGGCGACGGCGATCGTTCATTTTCACGCCGAAAAATGCTTTTATTGTATAAAAATAACGAAAATTAAAAAAAATGAAATGTGTTGCAATGTTCAGCAGTTCATAAAGAATATATTTAGTGAAAAAAAAATTTTGATATCAGTTGCCCTTTAAGAGAAATAATGCAACCTAGATTACTTGGCTTGATATTTAGACATCGAAGATCATACTTGAGAGAGAGAAAGGAGACTCCACTTGTCCACAAGAACATTTTAATACACCATAATTGTCACAATGTGGCCGAAATGTATACATATATGGTGTATTAAAATGTTCTTGTGGACAAGTGGAGTCTCCTTTCTCTCTCTCAAGTATTCTAGCATCCACAGATTCGTAAGGTCAGTTTTTAATTTATTCTTTAGCTTAGTTTTTGAAGATCATGCCTAACAAGTTTTAGTCGAGCAAATTGAACTGAGGAAGTAAATAGTCTGGACATGCAGCTTTGGAATGAACTAAACATGAAAGCTTCTTTATCACACCAGCTGTCACATAATACCTTATCAGCCAATTACGGTGTGCTTGTTGGGGTCTCTCTCACATTAGAGATTGAGGGACTACAGTTACAGATTTTTTTTTTTTTTTTTTTTTTTTTTTTTTAGATAGATGCCATGGTTAATGGAGTAGGTTGAATGTATTCATGTACGGAATGGGAGTGGATATGGAGAGTTATTCACAGGACCTTGAGGTTCAAGCCCAGATACAAAAAGTCCCTTTCAACATGTTTAAAAAGGCTTATTTCACTATTCCTGAATTTAGAGCTTGTCTTCTTGGGTTTGTGAATTAAGGTGCGTTCCCATAGCTCGCTTGGGATTTCAAGCGAAGCTTGAGCTTGGAAGCAAAGTCTACTCGCTAGAAAAATATGGCTTGAAAAGTTCAGTGTGAAAAGCCAAGCTAGCGTTGAAGCTATCCCATAGCTAACGTGTCTCGCGAGAAATCGCAGACGGGAATTCAAAACAACATGACGCCTCTCAATGCACGAAAACGTTTGTTGTTACAGAGAAAGGGTTTAATTTTAAGAAGCTATTGATAATTAATCGTAAAAGTATTTTGTAAAAAGGAAAACTTATTTCCACTTTAGCAGTACGTGATATTTATTTTACTTTCGCTGACGATACAATAAATGGAATAAATAAAATAAAACAAAACCAATTAAATTTAAATAAACAGAACTGATAATTAATTAAATAAACTTAAGTAATAACTAAAGTAATAATACACAAATTAATAAAATAAAATGAGCAAAATAACAATTAAATATATATAATAAATTCAATAAAGACTATAAACTAATTAATGAATATAATGTATAATAAATGAATAAAATGAAAACAAAATAAAAGTAATATAAAATAACAAATTAAAAGTTATATAAAATTAGCTCAATCAAATGTAATATAATAAATAAAATTAAATAAAATAATAAATAAATAAGTAAATAAAATAAAATAAAATATATATTAATAAAAAAAAAATTAAACCATAGTATAATACTTAAAGAAGAAATATTTATAAACTGAAGATATTCATCAAACAAATCATGAATGCAAAGGAGAAAAGGGAAACAAATACATGTACAA
>JAHWFO010016894.1:0-42017 GCA_023313115.1 Rhysida immarginata
CACAATAAACTTCAAGAGTTTTTCTTTAAGAATCCGTATGCGGTGTGTCTATATTCTGAATAGCTTTGACGTAATAATTTTTAAAAGTGTGAAGTTCTTTTGTAATCACCTTGTATAATAAAAATTTTTACTTAAATTAGTTAAAAGTTAACCATGTTCTTAAAATTTATTAAAATGCTCTTTCAAATAAAGTATATAAAATTTTCGAAAAAAAATTTCTTTCTTGAGCTTGGAAATTCTATGGACAATCAATCTTCTTGTCGCTGAGGTTCGCGTCCACCCTCCTATTTTCGAATCGGAGTTTACTCTGTTATTTTCGTTAGCCCCGCCTCCTATGCTTGCTAATTTGATTAACGAAGGCGCGACGAACTAATCGTTGTAGGAATGAGAGGGCACGCACTTTATTTTTGCCTGATTTTGTTGCCTCGATCGATCATGGAGCCACCTTTCTGATCGCTGTGACAACTACTGTGTGTTTATGGCGTTTCCTTTAATATTAAATTCAATAAGTGGCACCTCTAATCCACAAGGAGATTTGAAATAATGGATACGTATTTCGGCTACCAACAGCGATGAGACAAAAGTCAACTAAAGAAAATAAAGACTTAGTGCGAGAGAATATAAAGACAAGGTGGTGGGAGCGGCAATTGCCAAGAACATTTAAATTTTGCCGAAACCCTTTAGACTTGGGGATTGAATTCGAAATGATCTAGTACAGCCCTGAGCCAGCTCGTCCTCACGGACGGCTCGTGAAGCAATGGCGGTGAAGTTCACGAAGAAGGGGAGTGGAATTAAAAAAAACTGAATAAAGACGAGCGATAATGGAATCGATTTATTGAATTTGATTCTGAAATTTGAAATTACTTGACGATGTAAATACAATACCTAGTTTTCCCTTCCTATTCACATTCGGGCAAAGCAGTTATGGAACAATGCACTTAGAAGTGATTCAAGGAATTAAAACGAATTACAGGTTTAAGTAAATTATATTATACTCGGACCCTCTTTGTGAAAGTGGAACCCACCCTACGAGTGTTGGTTTCAAAAGCGGCGAGTACCCAGGGCTGAATATTGTATTGGTATATTTTTAGCTTATGTCATCTATAGTTCTTTTGAAAAATAATGCATGGGCGATATTTGATTTTGAAACAAACGTTCGTAGTTCGCATTCTCAGAATCGCATTTCCTTAAGAGAATTGAATTGATTTAAAATGGTTGCAATTTAAAAACTTAGTCTTAAGGAAACTTATAAATTCGGTTCCCGACTAAGGATGTTTCTGTCTATCCAGCAATCCAGTGTACAGGGAAGGATAACGAAAACATGGCTGTCCGGGTGTCTGCGATAGCCCAATTGGTAGAAGCGTCGACCATGATAGTCGAAGTTTCTGGTTCGAATCCAGGTCGCAGATTTTTCCTTCCATTTTTCGGTAGAAAAATTTTTACATGTTTGGGGGTCATCTCCAGTTTTTATTTAATTATTTAGATGCCAGTGATTTAAGGACGTGCTCAAAACACTAACAAATCAAATAATAAATTAACCAAAAATTATAAGGAATAATTAAAGTTTGTTTTTTGACTTTTATATTTTATTATTTCTAGGCTTTTATATCCTCTATGAACCTGCGTGACAATTTCATTCATTGAAACGACTGCTGTCTCTTTTCCTTTAATGTGGTATTATTTCCAAGAATGTAAGTATGGTATTTATTGAGTGATACATACACTGCCCTACCCAAAAGTATCCGGACACTCCTATATATAGACGTTTTGTCGAATATCTGAAAAAATACTCGACGAATTATCCTGAATCTACAGGGGTGTAAAGACCATATTACGCGTCATATATTTCAGCAAAGGTTTTTGTCCCGAAGGCAAATAGGGGACCAGCAACAAACTGAACAAAAAAAATAATGTTTTGAGATCATCTTGTAAAAAATAATGCTTGAAATGCATTGTACTTGGAACATATGATTGAAGCTTATTTTACTTATCCTTTGTGTTCATTTGTATGAGAATAGCACTTATATTCATGGAGATATAAAGATTTCTTTAAAAAAAATTCGAATTTTTTCCTAAGTTTTATGTTTATAACATGCAGGATTTTCAACCCAATGCAATTCCATTTTCAGAAAACTTGACAAACTACCGTAGCAACAACATTCTGCAATCAGAATATAAAATATAAAGTATTAAATATTTGGTGAAATATGAGCATTTTTACTAAAATATTTATCTGCGCATGCGTTACTAAATTTTCTTTTGCATAATTTATTAGCCAAATGTGTAAAGCTACTTTTCTAAAAAGCCTAAGCAAATATCATGAAAATTAAAGATATGGCAGAGTTGAATTTCAGTTGCTCTGAAAAATAAACAAAACGATAAGGGGTTATTTTTATACCGGACACTTGTATCAACTTCTCCTTACGTTCATATGAAGGCATATTGACACAAATGGTGTGTTTGTTTATTGCGACGATCACTAAATGAGAGCGACTGCTTTCAAGCTGGCAATCGACAACAGCGATATATGCCTTCTAATGCTCGCAGTAAATAACGAAATGGTAAAGCAATATTTTCATTAAATTATGTTTTCGAAGTGATCCCAAACCCTATTGGTACGAATGTTCTGTTCTGTTTGAACTAATTCTTTCCTTTGTAATAATGACATTGGCGGAAGCTGACGATAGTTTTAGCTCGTCGTTTTAGTCTGGCGACGAAGCGTAACTGCGTCATCGTCACTGGCAATAGCAAACGGAAGTAGCCGGTCTGACGAGATTAAACAAACGCAGTCACGTTAACTTCGTCGTTTTCGTCGCACTAAACAACTTCGTCGTTTTCATAAAATTACTTGCTATGGCGACAGAAGTAAATTAGTTACAGCAAGAAAAAAAATACCCTGCCCAATCGGGAAGCTTGCCATACGCTACATGCTTGCCTATCGATTCACCTTACATGTTGACAGTTAACATCAATGTGGACCCTAAATATCTGGGTTCTAGTAGTTGACAGTGGGTAAAAACAGTTAACACATTGGTCATCTGAAATTCTGTTACTTCTGGAAGTATTGTCCATTGAACAAACAAAACGGCGCACGTAAACTTAATAAGTTTTGCATAACATTCTTGAAACAAATTGAAATGATCAAACCCTGACCTAGCAGTTTTTTTCGACAAAATAAGCCATTGAAAAATCAACACATTTTGCGGCCATGATAGGGAGCAAAGTTCCTAGTTTTTGCTGTTCTGGGAAGCCTAATACATTGTTTAATACCAGGTGACCGTACCTTTCTCTTTTCTTGCCTTATCTTACTTAACGCCCTTAAATCATAGTGTCAATTACTGGTACAATGTCAACTACATGTACATCTCAATAGAAGTGTTATTCTCATACAAAAGAACACGGAGAAGTAAAAGAAGCCTCATAATCATATGCTACAGCTACAACGCAATTCATCATTATTAAGTAGCGGAAGAAAGGAGCTACTTATTGTTTTCACAATGGTCGTCTGTCTGTCCGTCCCCTTCATAACTTACGCATTTATTGAGATAGAAGGTTGAAATTCGGAATGTAGCTTACTATGGGCATGTGCACCTTCACTATTTAGTTTGGTTTTTGATTGGCCAACTGGGGTTGGAGTTTCGGAGGCGGAAGTTAGAGGGGACCAAAAGGTCTACGCGTATTTATGCATATAAAGGAGTGAAATTTGGTATGCAGATTCCTCTAAGCAAGATCAATATTACTGTAAAGTTTGGGCCAAATTGTCCCAATAAGGTCGGAGTTGTGGGGGTGGCTGTCAATTGGTCTTTAGAACTATGACAACATATGGCATGTGATATATCATTCGATCGGAAATGATGAGAAACGAAAGAATATATAGCTCTTTTTCATTTTCTAAATATTTACAGAAAATCAATATTTCGATTAAAAAAATGGGGGGGGGTTAAAAAGTGCAGATAAAAGGGTAAAAATAGATGACCTCAGTGCTTCCGCTACTTTCCTATACCTTCCTCGGGAGGATTAATTTTTTGTTTTTTACAGGGTGATACCAAACATTACTTTTTGTTCAATTTGTTGCTGGTCCCCTATTTACTTTAGGGATAATTCGGGATAACGTGCTCTTTATACCCTTGAAGTTTCAGGATAATTTGTCATGTATTTTTCTAGATATTCGACAAAACGTCTATACAAGATGTATCTAAACCCCAGTCACAAACTTCTGGTGGCGATTCCCCACAGCGAGATGAAAACAAAAGTTCATATAAACATGGTTCGGATAACGAACAGTTTGTGAGATTTCCGCAGTTAAAAGTATGTTTCAGCAGCTGGTTTTTAGTCTGTGGATGGCAAGTGTAGCTTCTCCGCATGTCTCCTGCCATCCACAGAGGAGAAAAACCAACTGCTGAAACTTCACTTTTAACTGCGGAAATCTCATAAACGGTTCGTTATCCGAACCATGTGTATATGAACGTTTATTTTCATCTCGCTGTGGGAAATCGCCATCAGAAGTTTGTGACAGGGGTTTAGATACACCCTGTATATAAGGGTATCCGGATACTTTTGGCAGGGCAGTGTTTAATTATTTGGCACATAACCTAACTAACATCCATCCACGAAGTAAGATATTTTCATTGACTATAAGTTTGAAACGTAGTTTTATTAGGGACGCAAACAATGTCACGCTATCTGTGGAC
Source organism: Rhysida immarginata (assembly GCA_023313115.1). Lineage (NCBI taxonomy): Eukaryota > Metazoa > Arthropoda > Chilopoda > Scolopendromorpha > Scolopendridae > Rhysida > Rhysida immarginata. Next base: position 4,692 of record JAHWFO010016894.1, read on the forward strand.
TCTACATAATGCCCTTTTCGGATGTTATTTCACAAGTATTGTAATATTGCTTTATTTTCATACATCGATTCTCAAATAAGTTTCTTAGCAAATCAGGTATAAGTGATTCAATAGGGTCCATGCATGAATTTTAAATTCGGTAAAATTTCTTAAAAAATGAACATAATAGATAGATAAATAAATAAATAAAAAATAAAATAATCAATCTAACTTCAGGATAATTCTCTAATATTCTCTTTGCTTTTAGAGCATTATCCTTTTTGCTTTGATAAAGGATAGTCTCTATCCGAAACGTCAGCTTTTTTTATTTATTATTGATTATTTTATTTTGATTTATTTATTTATTTATTATTTGTATCCCAGGGTTTTTGTATCTCGCCCTTCTTCTATACACCCGTCAATAAAAAATGAAAGAAACAGTTTCAATAATCACGTATTGGAATGTAAAATTTTTGTGAAATTGTTTTCATACATTAACATTTTAATAGCTCGGTTTTTATCATTTGGTCGTGACGTCATAACTTGGTAAACCGAGGCCAACGAAAGAGAGGCCAGGGCATTCAAAATTCACTTGACCATCGAGGTCCGAGCAACAACATATCCTTCATTGTTTCCATCTTGCATTTTAACCACCAGTATTTTAGGGTTTTAGCATCATCTAAAACCCTATTAACGACGGTACAGATGTATGTAACATGTATGTCACACGCATAACTTTTGAAAGGATTGACCTAGAGGCTTGAAATTTTCTACACACGTAGACCATATACAGAGGACGGAGCGAAAAATATAGCGAATTCTCTAGGGTGGACCAAACCATGTGTTTTTGTGGTTCCCCAACTGACTTCCTTTCAAGTCTATGGAGTTATGATTGCGTTTGAGCAATTTGTGACGTCAGAGGTTGACTGTTTAGCGTCAGAATTTGAAGAACTCTATTTGAAGTATACCGAATCTCCCGCTACTGCTCGTAATATTTTGATGCCATAACTTTTGAAAGAATTGACAAGGCCTCCTATAGACAAGGCCTGCTCACTCAGACAATATGGCGGCAATAGAAGGCTGGCAGATGATATAGCTGAGATGGATATTTTTTAAATGTTGAGCAAACAGAATATAAAAATGCACAATATGATTTTTTATTCACAATATTCTTTGAATTAAAATATTCCCAGTCGTCTAATTATTTAAATTCTAGTAATACAAAATAAGTCTCCTTCAAAAGGTCAGTTTAGCTTAATAAATCTAAAATACAATATTATAATATTTTAATGTGATGAATATTGTGAATAAAAAATTATATTGTTATATTCTGTTTGCTCACCATTTAAAAAAAAATCCATCTCAGCTATATCATCTGCCAGTCTTCTATTGCCGCCATTTTGTCTGAGTGAGCAGGCCTTGTCTATAGGAGACCTTGCCTAGAGGCTTGAAATTTTCTACACACGTAGGTCCTATACAGAGGACGGTGCCAAATATATAGCGAATCCTCTAGGGTGTCCCGGGACCCCTCAGGGGCCACTTGTATGAATTTCATGGTTCCTTTTTTATTTTTTGAATAAAGAGGGCAAACATCCTGAAATTTCGTAAGTTTGTAGTGCGGTTCTAAAAACAAAAAACCAATCTACAAGAAACGTAGTGATATAAGCCTCTAGGGTCCTGCCAGAGGTCCCGAGGCCCCAAATACAATTGAAGCTATAACATTTGAACGGAACGACCTAGGAACTTGAAATTTTGTATATTTATAGTGTGGTACTAAAAAAATATAGCAAATATACAAGAAATGTGATGTAGGCCTATGGGGCCCGCCAGAAGACCTCGAGGCCTCAAATACAAATAAAGTTATAATTTTGAACGAAAAGGTCTAGAAACCTGAAATTTTGTATATTTTTAGTTTGGTACTAAAAAATAAAGCCAATATAGAAAGAAGCTGATATAAGCCTCTAGAACCCCGCCAGGGGCCTCGAGGCGTCAAATACAATTGAAGCTATAACATTTGAACGGAAAGGCCTAGAACTTGAAATTTTGTATATTCATAGTGTGGTACTAAAAAAATATTGCAAATATACAAAAATAAATTATATAGGCCCCAGCAGAGCCCCACAGGCCCCAAACACAAGCAAAGCTACAACTTTTAAACGAAAAGGTTTAAAAATCTGAAAGTTTGTTTACTTATAGAAAATTACTTAAAAATTTAACTAATATACACTAAAACTTGTATATTTTGAAATTATTGTCGAGAGAAAAACTTGTATAAGGCTCTTGGGTCTCGACAGGGGCCCTGAGCCCCCAGTCACAAATCAAGCTATAACATTTGAACCGGAAGTCCAGAAATCTGAATTCTTACATATTTATGGTGTTCCTTAAAATTTTAGCTCTTATACACTAAAACTTATATAGTCGTCTTGAATGTTTGAATGAAAAGGCTTAAAAATCTGAAAATTTGTATACTTAATAGTAGTTTACTAAAAAATTTAGCTAATATACACGAAAAACTGGTATAAGGATCTTAGGTCTCCACAGGGGCCCTGAAGCCCAAATCTGAAGCCCAAATCACAAATAAGCTCTAACATTTGAATAATAATAAGGCCTAAGAACTTGAAGTTTTATATTTTTACAGCGCGTTACTTAAAAACTATAGAAATATACAAGGAGACTGCTATAGGCCTTGCGGCCCCTGGCGGCCTCAAATACAATTGAAGCTATAAAATTTGAACGGAAAGGCCTACGGTCCTGAAATTTTGTTTAATCATAGTGTGGCATTTAAAAATTTAGCTAATCTAAATATTGATTCAAATATTGGCGGAGAGCAAATTCTCTTGGCAGGGGCCTTGCGGCCTCAATCTCAAATCAAGCTAAAAATTTAAAACCAGAAGTCCAGAAACCTGAAATGTTTTATATTTATAATGTGTTGCTTAAAAGTTTAGCTATTACACACAAAATTGATATAGTCCTCTGAGGCTTCGGCAGGGGCCGCGAGGCTCCAAATACAAATCAAGCTATAACTTTTGTACGAAAAGGCCTAAGAACCTCAAAATTTCTATTTGTGCCCCTCCACTTATTATAGTCATTAGCCGCCACTACTCGTAACATTTTGACGCTAAAACCCTTTTATCGTTGGATAACGATGCCTTAACTAAGTTTTTTCCTTTGTTGGAAACGATGAATGATAGATTATTGCTCGGATCCCGATGACATGGATGAAGAAATACAGGATGGAAAACTCTTTTGTTTAAAGCGTGAGTGTTTTCAGTGGTGCCCTCTGGTCATTTGCGTGGGCATTACTGTTTAGCAGACGACTACACCTTTCCTTATCGGCCTCGATGGCTCAGTGGTTGCATGATCGCCTCCGATGCCCGAGAACGCGTGTTCAATCCCGGCCGAGGACGACGAGGATTTTTAGAGGGGGGGGGAGGAATCCTGTGATCATGCATTTCCTTCGGAAGAAGTCCTTACTAAATGTAATAATTACTGCCTGTGAAATCCATTTACCGTATGTTTCAGTAACAATTGCACTGCCTCCCGGAGACAGCCGCCCCCTAGGACAATCGAGCTGAATAGCATTTTATTTCTACTTGCTTATTTCATATTTACCGTGAATACAACAGGTTTTTCCAATTACTACGTTCATTAAAATTTACAATTTGACAAGTTAAAAGTATTTTCAAAATTTCATAATTTTCAATTTACACAATATGAAAGATAAGATCGGCAGTAAACTATTTATTAGGATTTAAAATAAAATAAACTTTCGGAAAGTACTTATACAAAAATATATTTCAGCATCCGCTTTAAATTAAATGAAAGATAAAATCGACAGTAAACTTTTTATTTTTTAAATCTTAATAATAATAGCAGATAAATTTCATCGGTTTTAAATTGATCTTTCTTTCTTATTTATTTCTTTAAATATATCTAAAAAAAATTATTCGCAATACAGTTTTACATATTATGTTTACAATATTCGTGCGGCAAATCCTCTCGTATTTCAAGTTTTTTTTCATTTAATGCTATCTAACTGTAATCCATTAAATACAAAACGAAATGGTTAATCGCCTGACCACTAAATAAGAAAATTTTTAATTTTTCCTGCTAAATAAAAACATTTTCTGCCCGGATCTTTAAGTTTACAGGCACCAAAGTATATTTTGTAAGCTGTTATTAAACAATGCGAATGTAAGCCAAGAAAATAGCTTTATTCCCTCGAATTTGGCTAAAACTGAGTCCTAATTAAGTCGCTTCTTAAAAAGTTCGCAACCATTAATACGTCGAAATTCGATAAATTATCAGATTGCCCTTTTTATAATCTGGACTTGTTTGTGTTCTAGCAGTGGATTTACAGACGACAATGGTCTAACTAGATTCATCACATCTATTTACGTATTTTTAAAGCATATTTATATAAGCGATATAGTAATTTTTATATGCATTTTATTCTGCATAAATTGGGAAGTTAAGTTTATTATTTAATTTTATTAAATTTATTTTTAGTTTATTATATTAAGAGATAAGTACAATAGAGCCCAACCGGAGCTAGTATGGCCAAATGGCCGATGGGTTAGGTCCCCGGGGGCACTACATGTGTTACATAAGAATAAGAGATAAAAATTAGGTAAGCCCTTCGAGCATAGAAGGGTAGGCCTATTAACAAATTAGGGTCATTACAAACCACTAGACAGGGATCCATAGGCCGAAAACGCACAGGTTATAATCCCGAAGATGAATATAAATTGCAGAAAAGAAAAAAACAATTAAAGCAAACAAAGTTGGGAAAGCAACAAAGACAAGCAATAATAATTATTATTTTTAGGTTATACGTTACTTCTGTATCACAAACACATGTACAGGACATCTCGGCTGGTTGTAATGGTATAAATCGCAGTGCAAGTATTGAAGTGGAAGCTATTATTTTTAACGTATAAATGGAGTAAATGGCCGAAGTTTACCTTTATCACCTATTTTTCAATCCACTATTTCAATTCTGAAGTGATCTTTGCAAACAAAAATTGATGATGATGGAGAAAACTAATCTTCAGAGCTGCCGTGATTGTGTTAACTGATATGTGATGTCACATGAAATGATTGCGTAGCCAATTTTTAAAATTAATTAGAAACAAGAATGATTTTACCGCCAAAGCGGATAAAAGGAGCACATTTTCGTGTTATAGCATCATACATGGATACTGTTCAGAGGATAAAATAAAATGGAACGTGGTTTGGATTAAGTAACATCGTTATTAAAATTAATACTGTAAACACGCATTGTGGTAGCAATGGCAGGTAAGTAAAAAATACAAGCAAGGAACAAACAAACTATTCCAAACTTGAAGAGCACAAAAAAATGTGGCTACTTGAAGAGCACAAAAAAATGTGGCTACAAATGTAAAAAAAAGAATGCAGAAGTTTACATAAAACGTGCAAATGTTTTACGCATACTTATACAAAAGAAATATGCATACAAATATACCTGCATAAGTAAAGCAAAACAATGAAAGAAGAATTTCGAATAGAAATCTAAAAAGGAGAACTTAAAAAGGAGAGAGAACCTCGTGCGAGAAACGCGGCGCATATTGCACGCTCAGTGGGACATGTGGTTTCTGTTTATCCACTCCTGCTGGGAAGTAGACCATTCACTTGGCAAAAGAAAGGAACATCTCGCAGCATTACACAAACGGTAAGCCTTGCATGATGAATCAGAATAGAAGACAGTCTAGGGAAGATGACAAAGTTAACATGAATGGGACGTGAAATAAGCACGCTATGGATCCTACAATTTCAACTTCAGCAGGAGGATAAACTTGTGGGAGATCAACTCAAAGAAACAATCCACTGGCGGGGAGATAGATCAGGTGCCATGGCTGCACAGGAATGCCGAGTGGAGGAAAAAAAAATTAAAAAATTAACTTACTGCGATTGAGGAAATTAGCCGCGAGGGAAAGAACATGAAAACACAGTTGCCACATTAATGAACCAACCACATGCAAATCGTAAAAGTAAACTTTGCGACAACAATAACTAAATAACTTACAACAATCCAAGCATAAGTTTATAGATATTCATGGTCATCGAGCTTCGGCCATTTTCCATCGTTTCGAGAAGCTAAAGAAAACAGATCGCGCCAGGTGCCGCATAGATCGAATCAGGGCCGACCGTGACCTGCGATAGGTTTTTCATTGAAACTGAAAATGAAAGTAAATTTTCTGTATGTCGATAGGGCGGCGCTGCAGGCGTTTTTGGACCGAATGTACATGCAGCGCCACTTTTCAATAGAGTTCCCGCCCTATTGGGAGCTAGAAACTTTAGCTTCATTTTAACAATGGAGCCCGATGACCATGAATATCTATAAACCGTGGTTTATAGCTAATAAATAAATAAAAAATTAATAACTGCAATACCAGACATCCACCCAATATTTACCATTAAATGCAAATGATTGATGATTAATATGCTTTGCATTTACGAAACAAAAAAAAACATTTCCCGAATAGATACCGAGACTAAACCTAAATTTAAAACATTTTAGAGAAAATAAGTAGCCCTTTCATGCATGAATTATTAAAAAATCGAATAGCATTTTTCTTTCTGCATTAATGAACAAAGAAACACGGAAAAAGTAAAAAAACAAAAAAAAACAACTTCATATTTTTTAACATACAATATTAATTTTACAATACTGTCCAGTGGTCATTATAAAGCAATAGAACTGGTCCCTTGAATCTTATTTTTTGTAAGAAATCTCAAAACCGAGTTTTTTCTACATAACAGGAAATAATAGCTGTCCACTGTAGTGGCCATGATGCGTGAAAGGGATAAATAAGAAAACTAAATTGTAAATTACTATTTAAGTAAACTAATGTAAAGAGAGAAGTTAAACGAATGAACTTGAAGAACTGAAAGGTTAAATAAAAGAGTGAAATTATTCCTTATATAGGGTGAGTCAAAAGCCTGTTACCCCCTTCCTATTTTGGATACCAATGTATAAGGGTCGTACAAATGAAAATTATTTATTTTATCCAAAGTGTATACAAGGAATTTAAACATACTCACCAAATGCGTTAAGACATTTATCCCACTATGTAACAAGGCGTGTAATTCTTTTATGCAAGAAGTCTTTCGGTTGCGAGTGGAACCATTCCAAAACCTCTTCCTTCACTTCATCGTCCGACTGAAACCTGCGGCCTTTCAGATGTTTCTTGGGATCCCCAAACACGTGAAAGTTACACGGGGATAAGTCAAGGCTGTAAGGTGGATGCTGCATTGCTTCCCAGTTGAAACTTTTGATGAGGTCTACCGTTGCTTTGGAGGTGTGAGGACGCGCGTTGTCGTGAAGAAGCAGCACTCCTTCTGTAAGAAGTCCAGGACGCTTGCATTTGATGGCCGCGCGCAATGCCTTCAATGTTTCCCCATATCGTGCTGCGTTAACTGTGGTGCCTTTTTCAAGAAACTCCTGTAAATCCGGGCCTTTGCGATCAAAAAACACGGTCAACATCACATTCCCCGTGATGTTTGCGATTGCTTTTGATTTTTTCGGGGGTGGTGACCCATAATGCTTCCATTGACGATTTTGACGTTTGCTTTCGGGCTGGAAATGAAAGCACCAAGTTTCATCCCCTGTAATGATTCTGTCGAGAAAACTCTTTCCTGTTCGTAGCGAGTCAAATGTTGCAGGGACATGGCGATTCGAACTCCAAGTTGTTCTGATGTCAAATGATGCGGGACCCATTGTGCACAGATTTTTCTGTAGTGCAGATGGTTCCTGATAATGGAGTGAACAGTTCCACGACTAAGGCCAGTTTTAGCAACCACGACATCGATTGTCACTCTTCTGTTTTCCTTTAAGACAGCGTCAATTTTGGCTTTGGAATTGTCCGTGATGGCGCGGTTTGCTTGTCCAGGTCGTTGATCATCTTGCAATGATGACCGTCCCTCCGAAAACCTCTTGCTCCATGCTCAAATACGAGTGAAGGTTAAGCAGTCATTTCCATAGACGTTCTGCATAAGACGACAAATGTCAAAAACTCCTTCACATGTCAAAAAACGAATTACTGCTCTCTGTTCCTGTTTCGTTGACTCCATTTTGTTGTTTGGACGAAGCGATCACTCGCTGAGCTTCGAAGCGCAAGCTATCGTTCTTTCTGACGTGATGCAACACTTGCAACCTATTGTTCAATTTGCACGTGGGGGTTCGCAGTTGTTGAAAACAAAAACTTACGATCCTACACGTCGTCTTTTTTTCCCCACAAATTTTCGTTTTCATTTGTACGACCCTTATAGCAAGTTCCAATACAGGGAATGAACAGGAACTTGAGGGTGCTCTATCTGATGGAGCACTATTCATCTCAAATATGCAAATTAGGACACATCCAAATTCTATCTCGAAAACCGTAAGAGATACACAAAAAAACTCCAATTGCACATTTGTTCAATAGCAAATTCCAAACAAAACAAAAAAAAAAAGTTCACCAAAATTCGATGAGCATATCACCCGCAATCCTCATTCAAGCTCTGTTTCTTCGTAATGTGTGTCCTTGGTCGACCTAGACGCTGACGCTGTTGGACAGTTCCTGTATCCAGAAATCGTTGTCTGATTGCTTGACGTGATGGTTGGCGTTGATTGGGATATCTTTCTTGATACAGCCTTGTTGTTGCATGATAATTTTGCCTGGCCTCACCAAAGCAGATGACCATGTTGATCATTTCTTGGTTAGTGTACTGTGCCATCTTGCTTTGGTCTGAATTTTGCTCAGCTTCAACATGCCTTTTTATACCAATTGCACAGAAAACTGGTGACTTTATGGTAAAGTATGGAACTTTACAGAACAGGATGAGGATGGTGCATGAAATAATTTCCATGGTTGGCAAACTGTATTCAGATGAAAAAAACACTCGGTAGTCACTTCCGAGACTTGAACCTAGGATCTTTGGACTCTGTTGCTCTTGTTTCCTCCTATGGCCACTCATCCCTTGCCTCAATTTTGACAGGAATCAAAGTTTTAATGGGTGAGCCGCTCATCGGATTTTGGTGAACTTTTTGTTTTGTTTGGAATTTGCTGTTGAACAAATGTGCAATTGGAATTTTTTGTGTATCTCTTACGGTTTTCGAGATAGAATTTGGATGTGTCCTAATTTGCATATTTGAGATGATGAAAGGTGCTCCATCAAATAGAGCATCCTCAAGTTCCAATTCATTCCCTATATTGTAATTTGCGTAATTACATTGGTATCCATGATAGGAAGAGGCTAACCGACTTTTGACTCACCCTGATTTGAACAAATAAAAGTTCTTTAATTTGTAGTTAAACGAAGTGAGCCTCAATTGCTGAAGCGTTCTGTGTAAGCATCTATTATTTTTTCATATTCAATTACTAAAGTGTTTCTATGCTATCATCTACCATCGAAGAAAGTGATTAGTTACTAGTAATTAGCAATATGTCTCACAGTAATTAGTTTTGGATAATATTAGGCCTAACAGCAATATGCTCTAGATACAAATATGCTCTAGACTGTCGTAAGGAGTTGGTTGATGTATTACACGCCATATCTTAGCATTGAAAATTTTCAAAGAGAACATTGTATGTTATAGTACCATTAAAACATATATTACTATACCATAAATAATTCCGACTACCATTAATTACTCGTTATATTCACTTATGACACGTTGTTACGAGTTGTTTGATATATTACACGCCATATCTTAGAATTGAGGGTTCCAATGGTACCATATAGTACGATTAAGACACGCACTACAAAGCTAATTCCGACTACCATTATTTACTCGTTCTATTCATTTATGACACGTTGTTACGAGTTGTTCGATATATTACACACCATATTTTGCATTGAAAGCTCCAACTATACCATATTGTACCATTCAAATAAGTACTACTAAATAATTCCCACTATCATTATTTACGCGTTATATTCATTCCTGAGACGTCCTTACACATACAAGTGCCACTAGACCAATATCTGCTATCACTATACTCTATCCAACGAAGTTGGAGTGAGCGTGTCCAGCTAAAATTCCTATTTCAATTGTTAGACATTGTTGCCAAAGTAGAATCAACAATGTCTAACAATTGAAATAGGAAGTTTAACTGGACACGCACACTCCAACTTTCGTTGGACAGAGTATAGTTGCTCTTATATATTCGTTCATGGTCTGGTCATGACGGTTTGTTTGATATAAGCTTATTACATGCCATATTTGGTTATTGGAAAATTTTAAGTGGATATCATACTGCTACTATTAGAGCACGTGCCATTATCCCCTATTCTGGCTATCTGACCTTCGAACTTGTTCGTGCTCTGTCCCATATTAATGAGTAAGTGAAAGCAGGGTGTGAAAATGTTAATTCGTTTTAAAGTTTTCGTAATAAATAATAAGCTCTTTACGAAAAAAAAAATTCTTTTGGTTTAGAGACCGATCTCCCCGAATAAAAATCGTCAATCAGGTGCATCCTGCACGTGCACCATCCCAACACCGTTTAGAGCACGCGCAGGGCCGAACCGAATTGCTCAGCACGCGATTTCCCCAGTGCAAGGGTAGTCTCTTCCAGCAATTTACTACACACACTCGCACTCTCTCTTTCGCAACGCAATGCAATGTTGGAATTGTCTACGGATGGACGGACGGACGGACAGCTGGACAAACCGATCCCGTAAGGACTTTTCTAGGAAAATGTGCTAAAAAACTGAGAATGATTTTTAAAAACTGCATGCATAGACCCATTCCGAAGTTCGTAAGTTATTTGAGTATTTATTGTATTGGAGCCGCGTCGAAAGCTCTTTGCTAAATCAATAGTGAAAATGTAGAAATTCATATATTATCAAGGGCTTTGGCTATCTGGAGTTTCCGAATTAAAACTGGCAGGTTCTAAACTTGTTTGGAATGACCAATAAGTGATTATTTTCTGAAAAACCGCCTGTTCAATCATTATATGCATATACTGCAGTTGGGAGAGTACTTGGTAATTAGCCAAGTCTTCTATGTTGTCCTTTTTATAAATAAGAGTTATTAATGATTCTTTACACCATGGATTGGAATTACACTCAATAGTGAGAACGACCGATCGCTTGAGAATTTCTTTTAAATAGATTTGGATTGGTCTGCTATACGAAGAATAATTATTATGCTAGTTATTGCGCCGTCGTCGTTCAACTTGCTGTTCCTTTTGACAGTTCAACTTTATATTTTCATTTGTTGCCTTTCTGTTAGGTGCGTCCTTCTTAGGACTGCTTTTTTCAGCACAGACCTAGCTGTCAATTTACTTTTTTCCTCGTTGGTATTTTGTAGTTACGCTTTTTAGGTTATCTGATGGCTTCGTCCAAACTGTGCACCTTGAAGTCGGCTAAAATGTTTTGCAAGTGATGGACATCTAAACTGCGACCTCATAAAAAATTTCGTAAAGATATGCGCAAAGTTTAGCGATCTGGAAGCAAAGATCCTAAGTAAGGACGTCGTTGAAAAGACGCCGAGCTTATAAGTACTCAAAAAATGATCGATGCCATTAACGATGAAATAGAAAACTCTCGTGCTGACGATATTAACGATATAAGTAGACTTAAACCTTCCAACGGCTAGGTACTCTTAGGGGAGGCATTTTCATAAAAGAAATGCAGATCGATATAGCAAAGAGGTGTCTAATGCTCACGATTCAAACTTCCCTGCAGATAGTGATAATTCGACAAAGGATGGTCTCTATTCGAAACTTCAGCTGTTTTCTGGGTCTTACCACTCTGTGACCAATTTTGGTTTTAGTCCAGGCATTCTCGTCCTTCTTTTCTTCTACATTCATCATCTGCAAATTGTGTGGAATCGATAGAAGTATTCGAAGATCGAAAGTTCTTCGCTAAAAGTTGGCTGTAAAAGAAAGTCACTCTGACGATGTCGAAGGAAACGTGGAAGACGGGAGTCTGGACTGTTGTTATAATAAGTCTAGAAAAGAGATGAAGATAAACAGTCTGAAGACAGTGTCCAATGTAAATAAAGAAGCCGTCAGTGAATTCAGAAAGATATTTAGAACTCAAAAGAAAGGAAGAATCCAAAGAGTGAACAAACTTTCTCGACTAAAGAAGACAACGAAACTAGAACAAAATGCTCCAATATCCCGCCAATTGCTGTAGAGATTTACAGTATACTTTAAAGAAACTTTTAAACCACTGTACATGAGCATATAATTGGGAAAAAATCGCTGTTCGCACGGGCAAAACTGAAACAGTCAAAGATGAAGATACTCTTAGGTTCAGCACCATCAACTAAAATCGGAGAAGGGGTTGAATATGATTCCCAATGCGGATGTGGTATTTGATCTGTATGTCTTTCATGAAGACCTAAAAAAAAGCCAAGAAGATATGCTTATGGATTTGGTTTTGCTCCCTAACACCAAACGCAATCAATCATTGAAGAGCGGCACTCGTATTGGTCTACTGGCATTCATAATAGTTTTTCGAGCAAGAAGCCTACAACTGCCTGCGCTTCGGACACGTATCCATAGGCTTCACGAAAGATCCTCGTTGCAACAAATGTGTAGAGGAGCATCAATCAAAAGAATGGCCAAGATTTTACCCCGAATCCATAAGAATGTGGAGGATAGCACACTTCAAGTTCCAAAACGCCCAAGTTAAAAGAATGTTTACCCCGAATAAATACTTTGAAGCTGTGGGTCTAAACCGGACGAAGAAAGCCTCAACATCAACGAATTGCAAACTTCGAAAATTTCATATTATTAGTTGGTTGACTTGGAATTTTAGGGCGCATCATTGATGATAACTTTGTACAGTGAGAGGAGACTGATAAAACTGAATGACTGATAAAACAAACTTAGATTATTCTGTGTATCGTGAGGATAGAATGCCTGTGATCACTGTAACAAATGCCTCAGTTGACGCTGCGATCATCACGTGCTAGTCTCCAAGTATTACACAAATATGAAATGTGTAGAGGAGAATCAACCGACGTCTCCCTTGCTGAAGCAAAGTTGTAGCGCCCTGCAATTCGCCTAATCATACCCTCGACTATTCCAGTCGTCCTACCAGATGACCTCACTGCTCCCAAGCACCCAAGCAATAACTCAAGAACGCAGAATTACAAACGGGATACAAAGTCAACTTGAATCATCGCAGGCGGCCCTATGGATGATATTTATAACTGTATATAGGATGTTTCTGAATGGTCTGCCAACCTTAAGGATATGTTCCAGGGACCAAAACAAGCAAAAAATGTCATATGAACGTGGGGTCGAAAACGCTTCTTTCTAGAGATATACTGTTTGAAGGTGTTATGCAAGGGAGGAAATTAACGTTAAAGCGTGTAGCATTAAAAACTGAGATTTTATTTTTCTACGGTATAATTAAAAAATACACTTTGCTGTCAACGGCAAATGCTATAATAAAGGTATAATAAGGCAAATGCTATGGCAAAAGCTCAAAATGGGCTTCGGTTCTTTGAATTGTCGTAACTCTTCTTCTACTATCTTCAAACAGTTATAACTCTAGAAAAGAAGCGTTTACGATCCCTTGTTCATGTTACATTTTCTGCTTGTTTTGGTCCCTGGGACACACTCTGAAAGTTTGTAAGACCATTCAGAAACATCCTGTATATCATTCGCCATATAGTGAAGTGCTGAACATTGCACTATTGAAAGTTTCCTATAAATATTAAAACATCTTCACGATTGACCTCCTTTCTACTGACTGTAAGCCCATGGCCATCAACTTTGGGAATGTCGGCACCGATCCGAAGGAAGAAGTGAAGCATTAGTGAGACTGGAAACTTCAGAGTATTCCTAATGCTTTGTAACAGCCAGTTTAACGTTGGTTATTGCACGGATGACATTGAGCATAATGTCCAAGATATCACCAAGTGTATCTCTTGAGTGGCAAGTCTCCTAAGGCGCAATGCAAAGTGATAGCCTTACCTTAGTTTGTTGATATTTTGAAAAAAGTTAAACATATTGGTGAAAAAAATTTAATATTATGAAAACAGCAGGTAAAGAAAGATACAAAAAGATACGTAATGTGTTATAGAGTTATTTGAATATTCAAATTAGTTAGCAGCAAATTTAAAGAAAACACATGTTGAAAAATAATTCGCCCTCTCTGGTAACCAGAAAATCCATCCTCTTTCAACACGTTTGAATAAGCGATGAGGCATTGATATACAGTTTCTGAAGCACAGCTATTTCGATATTTTCCCGTTCCAAAATGCTTCCTTCAGTTCTTTCACATTGCTGTATTGTTTTACTATTTGTATACACTTGTCTGCACAAAATGCCCCAGAGGTTATCCATGGGGTTCATGTCGGGCGAGTTAGCAGGCTACTGCATTACATTGGATAAAAACCATTCCGATGACAATTTTGCAAAAAGTATGCTTGCATTATCTTGCTGGAACACCCAAAATATCCACCAGTTTGTTTTCCAAAGGGTAGCAAGTGCTCATCCAGAAGTTCTTTGCAATCAACTGCTTTCTTACGACCTGATGGAAATACAACATTGGTTTTACCATTATAACCAAAGCCAGCCTAAACCATTACTGATATCCTCATCACTCTCTCTTTGAAAACATCTGTTCCTCTTTTCGCAGGTCATGCCAATAATGTCTCCAGCCATCAGGACCATCCAGATTAAAAATTTTCATCACTGAACACTACTCTTTGCCATGCTTCTTTCCAGAACATGTTTTCTTTTGCCCAGTTAAGCCTCTTCTGCTTGTGCTGGTTTGTGAAATTAGTCTGTTCCTTCCTCCTCTTGTATGTCAGGAATTCATTCCTGGCAACAGTTCTAGACATTGTTGATTTGTGAACATTGAAATCAGGAGCATAAGATAACTGTCCAAGAGAAGTTGTACCAGAACTGGGCTGTCTAATGAGACTTCTTTCTTGCCAACTGCTGAGCTTCCTTGGTCTTCCTCTTGGCCTAATTATCACACTTATCTACAACTCTTGGGGATCTTCCAGTCTTCTTTACTATTGCCCTATTTGAGAATCTAGAGTTTTTGAATGCACTTATTCTTTTTCAGCATCTCTCAAACCTTTCTTACGATCCATTGTGCTGTGTGCAATTCACTTGTTTAACAATTCGTAATCCTAACAATAATAATTACGAATGTCCGTAACCATCACAGAGGAGAAATAAGATAGAGGATTCGCTTGCAGTGAGCGATTTCAGTTGCCAACAACGAGGCAAAACAGCCACCTGCGATTTGGGGAAGGATGAGAGCAAAGCGGCGCTATTTACAATACAAAAAACGTTGTATTTAGCAGTTTCCTATTAGAGGAACTGTTGTTGCGAGAAGTGGCATAAAGAGATAGGCTTGCGCGCTCTATCTTATTTCTTTTCTATGGTACCCTCTAGAAATAAGCGTGAATTTACTTTGAGTACTGGCAGATGGCATTTATTTGGAGCACATCATGGCATTAGTATTTTGTACATAACCACTGGAAGTGAGTACTCTCGAATTTAGTGCATCGATATAAATTTTCTTTAAATGAACAACAGTGCGGTCTATTGAAATGGCGGTACTTCCGATACTTCGATTAGAAAATGGCGGTACTTTGATTTGAAAATGCCTTCAAAACCATAGTATTTCGTGTTATATAATTACCATTTTAAACTATGACGGTACGAATAAGTTTTAGGGTGCAAGTGAACGGCAGATTAGATCTAGATTACCTGTCTGTATTTCATTTTCAATGATCGACAACATAGCCCCTAAAAGGAGAAACGAAACGGAAGTTTTCCCTCTCTGAGGTCTTAGTTCTTCAGCTGCATTTATTTTTCGCGTTTTTTTTTGTCTTGCCGTATTTCAACACCAACAATGACTAGAATACTTTTGTTTTTATCTTTCCACGGTAGAGGGCTTTCTCTTATCATTATAGGCTATGGACTGACTGGAATGAATACTTTTGTTTTTTCACGATAGAGGGAAACACTAAATTTCAAACTGACCAATCACAGTGCGCTTTGCAATGCTTGCGCTCTATACCTTCGATAAAGTTTTCCGAGGAATATAAAATGTTGGTAGAACACAACTGAAGCGGTATGCCAAGTTTAAGTTTAAACCTTCGATAGCTATCTCAGGATTTATCAGAGGTTGGTAGAACCGGCCCTAAGTGTCTTTCTTATTTCTGTGACCATCACTGTACATGGCTGGCTTTGATTCTACAACATGGCCCGTAGAAGGTGTTTACTGGTACAAAGCTTTATTGGAAGAGCCTAGTGTATGGATCTGTACAAAATTTCGTATAGGTGGAAGCGATACGTTTCAAAGGCTTCCCATAAAAACATTTTGTAAGTATTTCCGGACTTTATGTACACCCTATGTGAATGCATCGGAGCCGGCCGATATCTTGCGGAGAAGTTAGGGGACACTATTCTAAAATTTACCGTAATAAATCTTTCTAGCTAACTGTCACGTATATTTGATTAATAATTAAGAAAGAGGTGATAGGAGTGGGAACAAATCAGGCAGAGTAGTTCATTAATGAATTTTAATTTCTTCAATTGCTAATTTTGAAGTTATGAAATAAATGATAAATAAATGTTCAAATACAATTGCACAATTATATCTTCTTAGGAATTTGAGCAATTTTATACACTTGAAAACGAATGCTTTTAGATAAGTTCCACGCTACTATTTTCACTAAGCATTAAACAATCCAAAACAAAGTCATTAAATATTGAAGATGCCGGTCTTCCGTATTGAAGGTTCGTGTTTCTTTAGAGGAAGCTCGAGGACACTAGGCACGAGAGAGATTTCCTCCATCTCCTTCCCTAAACAGGTGAGTGTAGGTGGAGTAGGGTCTGAGTATGATAAGAACAAGAGCAAGACAGTTAATGGGCTCAGTAGCATTAATCTTTTCTAGAATTAATGTCTGAGTTCTATGCTTACTAGTTAAAGTAACTACGGGAAGCAAGGCTTGAGGAACCCCATGGCCACGTGACATAGGAGACCCCCTTTACCTGCTTGTTCCGTGCGTAGAGTACTTTGTTCTGAATTCAATGGAACTCCGCTGTTATCCTCCGAAAGTGTAAGTCGTTGCGAGGGCGAAAATTTCCTCACAAAGCGGGTACGATATCGGTAGCGCTTGTAGTACGTAGTCGTCTACCCGAGCTGCCATCGCCTGCACATCGCTCGTTAATTAATCACTAACATTCCCGCGTCGGCTGCATTCGAGAATCGCGGTCGAGTACATTTCGTGTTCCCATCTCGTTTCTTTGGAGAGTCAAAGCCAAACTTCGTTTTCGTCTTTTTATGTTCCGTAGCCCGACTCAGTCTTCTCGAAGCGGTTTCTTTATTGCGGGGCGGACAAGACTTCTCAGATTCTCTCTCTTCTATATGAGCACGTTTCTGCCTCGTATTCTCGTTAACATTCTTCCGGGAATCTTTTTTCATTCCTCTGGCAATGCCAGCATATTTTCTTCTCTCCCCTTTCTTCTTTGTAAACGGCGACGCCTCTCGTTTTTCTTTCCGTCTATCATTGTCTCTCCTTTTCTATTTTTCTCCAATAATCTTCTGGCCGTCTTATTCGTTGTGACGGGGAGGACGATTGCGAAGAAGGCGTCCGCTCTTTCGTTCTATTCTTTATTAAAGCATCGCGCTTCTTCTGTTTTCTTCCTATCGCCTCCAATTGATTTGACACTAACATTCCACCTTTCACAAAAATGCGGATTTTAGAACTTTTCGGTTTTCAGAATTTCGAATAAAGGATTTCATACACGCAAGGGTTATAAAACAATTACATGGATTTTATGTTAATAATAATTCTTTACTTAAAATTTTGATTAACGAAATAAACTAACGCAGGCTGCAAAAGGTAAATAAACTTTTTTTTATTAGTGTTTTTTTTTGTTTTTTTTGAAAAATTTCACCATCCATCAAATTTAATCTCAATTAAATCTCAGCTGTAACGCTGCGTAACGCTGTCCAAAACACTCCCTCCCCTCACCAGCTTTACGTAATTTGTGGTCATCCTCATAGAATAAAAATACCTCTGTTTTATATCCTAATTTTCGTCCGTGACAGGTAGCAAGGGCAAAATATTGATTAAATTTACTTTAAATTTTGTAGCAATTAAAAAAAGTAAATGGAGTAAATATCGTCTGAAGTTACGTTTTTCTTTTCTCTACAGGAGTGATCGATCCAATCCCGTTCATCGTATTAGCACAGCAGGATTGCCGTTGATACTTATACGCATGATCCCCCGTAAATACTTTAAAAAGAGAAGGGGGGAGACGTGTTGTATATGTTTGATAAACTTTAAAAGACGGGACATCGTGCGTGTGTTACCCTGCGAACACCAGTTTCACGTCTGGTGCATCGACAAATGGCTGAACACCCATAAACGATGTCCCATGTGTCGGGCCAACGTAATTAGTTGAAAACAAATGTATTATAGCAAAGAAAAAACTTTAGAAACTGTATTTTTTAAATATGTATCAAAATTTTGTCAAACTTTTCAAGAATTTAAAATTGCAGTTTAATGTGAAAGATAATTAAAAATATCAAACCCAAATTGTCAGTTAAAAACCAAGCGTTCATAAATTTTTCTTTTTTAAATATTTTGCCTCATTCTATAAGAAAATTTTGTTTAATTCGTATGTTTCAACCTTGAAATAACGTTTGTATTTGAGTGTATAGTCTATGAAAACTGTTATGTATCAAACGGAAGCGTGTAACATTGTTAAATTACAAAACCAATTCCATATACGGTATTTTCCCGATTAGAGGCTGGGCTTAAGTAGTAGAGGCCGGATCATGTGATGTCGAATATAAAGAGGAGACTGACTAGGGAACCTTACGGAGTGATAATAAAAATTCCGTACCGAAACTTATACAGTTAAAACCTATATCTATTTAAAAAAAAAATATGTGCCAAGGTTCACGTTCAAAGATTTTATAGGCACATTAAATACCCACATACATAGTGTAGAGGACATTCCCGAAACATTCGAATAACTTTAGAACAAATTATGCTAGAGCCATAAAAATCGGGTCTATCAATAAGTGAAGGTGCCCGATCTGAAGAAATATTTTCAGTGTCCCTAGTGTAAGCGCTGGGAAGTTTAAAAAAAGTAACTTTTGAACAATGATAGAGAAACAGTTCCAAATTACAAAGCTTTAGAGCGTCACCTATTTATTGGAAATCCACTCTACGCATAAAGAAGACAAAAGCATAAAATTAGTAAAATGTGGGAGAAAACTCCGATGTATGGATAGGTTAACCTTGCTATGAAGGAACAAGTACAGTTGCGAGATCATTGTATCAATACGCAGAAATCATTAAGGAAGTGGGGGGTAGATAATAGCAAAAACTTACTCTAAAGACAGGACAACTGAAGCACTAAGAATTATTTGTACGCTTGAAGCACTAAGATTGTAACGTTTAACTGACTTCTGTAATAGCACCACCCGTAGCCGACGTGAAAGACAGGCTTGGGCACTCAAGTCACCTGACCTTAGTAATCTGAGCAACAATCAAAGTTTCATTGTCCCTATCTTTGATTTTAACAATTAGGGTTTTTTCCTTATTGGAAACAATGAAGGTTGGATTGTTGCTCAGACAACAGGCTGACAATCCAACCTTCATTGTTACAACAAACGAAAACGCAGTGGTTACAAGTGTTTTTTCGTTTGTTGTAAACAATGAAAACTGGATTGCCAGCCCTCGTGTGATGACGCAGTAAGCAGGCTTTGTTTTTTAGGTGACGTTGGCCCAGGCCTGTCTTTCTCGTCGGCTGCGAGCACCATCAATTCGACGTGTTTCATTTCCATGTTCAGGCAACAACAGCTAGACAGAAGGCCTGATAACGGAAACGTCATACATTGTTACATCATTAGTCGACTATGGTTAATCCTATTTCTACCAATAATAGAGAGGTTCAGTAAAGCAAACGTGTGGCATGGCAATGACGTAGAGCGCAGGAATGGCGTAAATCTAGGTCGAGGCTTCACGTCCGCTCCACGCTGCCTCACGTCGACGTGAGGTAAAAAAACGTCTGAATTATTGACGTCATTGCTTCACGTCTCCACGTTAAATCATGGCGAATTCAACGCCTGGTCTGGTACGTTCACGTTTGTCATTCCCTATGTTTTTATTTATAAAAAGAACAAATAAAATGCTATGTTATTTTGCACACGTGTTTTTATACGAACTATATTTAGAATATAAGGTTAGAAATGTACGATGTCGTAATAGTAAGGAACTTGCAAAATACACGCACGAAGCAAGAACCTATGATGTCATACGTATGTGACGCCATTTGGACATGTAAAGAGAAGTAACGCTATGCTGAAGCAGATTTTCAAGGCCAACGCCTGTGTGGACATGAACTTGGATGATGGCGCTCATTTTCGCGTTCACGTTCACGTTAACGCTTTGCTGAACCTCTCTAATAAGCCCTAAATTTGGTCGACTAATGATATAACAATGTATGACGTTTCCGTTATCAGGCCTTCTGTCTAGGTGGTGTTGGTTCAGGCAACACCTCCTAGAGAGAAAGCATGTGCACTGAAAATTCATACATTGTTACATCATCATAAGAAATCATAATTTATGGCTTATTATTGGTAGAAATACGATTGACAATGCCTTTTTATGATGTAACAATATAAGAATTTTCAGTGCACAGGCTTTCTTTTTAGGTGTTGGTTCAGGCCGGGTAGTTATTAGAAGGCCGTGGTTGCTTCATCCAACGCCACCAAGTGGTTTTTCGTTTGTTGTAAACAATGAAGATTGGATTGTCAGCCCTCGTTTGATGACGCAGTAAGCCAACACCACCTAGACAGAAGGCCTGCGCACAGAAATGTCATATGTTACATCATCATCAAACTGCCAAATTAGGGCTTATTATTGGTTGAAATTATATATAGCCGCTTTAGTGTGATGTAACAATGTATGACGTTTCTGTGCGCAGGCCTTCTGTCTAGGTGGTGTTGAGTAAGCAGGCTTTGTTTTTTAGGTGGCGTTGCTTCATCACAGCTAGTTGCCAAGCAAGTCAACACCTCCTTGAAAGAAAGACTCACAACTGAAAAGTCATGCACTGTTACATCATCATAAGTCGACCAAATTTAGGGCTTATTATTGGTAGAAATACGATCAACAATGGTCGAATTATGATGTAACATTATATGACGTTTCAGTTGTGAGGCTTTCTTTCTAGGAAGTGTTGAGCAAGTGTCCCTTGTTAACAATAGCAATCCAAGAGCACGAAAAAAACGAAGCGTGTTCAATCTTTCTTGAGTTAAAATAGAAAATTGTATGAAATTACACAACACACTAACCACCTTAAGGGAACCTTAATAAAATAATACAGAAAGGATAATTAGAAACTATCACGGTATAAGAAGTAAAGGTAATCCGACGAATAATGGCAGCATTGTTAGGGCCGGTTCTACCAACCTCGGATAAATCCTCAGATAGCTATCGAAGGTTTAAACTTAAACCCGGTATACCGCTTCAGTTGCGTTCTACCAACATTTTTTATTCCTCGGATAACTTTATCTAAGGTATAGAGCTCAAGCAATGCAAGGTGCACTGTGATTGGTCAGTTTGATTTTTAATGCTTCTATCTATCGTGAAAAAAAAAGTATTCATTCCAGTCAATGCATAGCCTACAATGGCTGTGGTCAAAAACCCTCACTGGTGAGAGAATGATGACGTAATTTCTCACTGGGCTAACCGTCTTTTTCTCGGTGAGGACTGTTAGACTATCTGGTTAGGCATAGCAGCACTAACTGGCGTTTCTGACAGCGTTAAAATGACGTCAGTTTTCTCACTGGGATTTCTGACCAAACGCTAACTCTTCTCACTGGTGAGAGTTTTTGACCTTTGCCAATGATAAGAGAAAGCCCTCTACCGTGGAAAAAAACAAAAGTTTTCCAGTAGTGTTGATGTTAAAATGCGGCACGGCAGAAAAACAAACGTGAAAAACAAATTCAGCTGGAGAACTCAGACCTCAGAGACCCAAAACTTCCGTTTCGTTTCTCCTTTTCGGGGCTATGTTGTCGATCATTGAAAATGAAATACAGACAGGTAATCTAGATCTAATCTGCTGTTAATTTGCACCCTAAAACTTATTCATACCATCGTAGTTTAAAATGGTAATTATATAACACGAAATACTATGGTTTTGAAGGCATTTTCAAATTGAAGCGGACCGGAAGTACCGCCATTAACGCTCGTAAATTTGAGCTAAACGATTCACTACACGACATGGATCTCAATACAAAACAATTCACTACACGACATAGTTTTGCATTGAGATCCATGCTACACGAGGAATAAGTGGCTATCCGACCTCCAGAGGACCATATAACTTGATCAGGATATCTTTGGTTTATTCTGGTGTTTATCTGAGGATTTATCCTGTCTGAGTATGGTATAACACCGTTTTGACTTACCTGAGCTTTATTCCATTACTTATACTGTCTGAAGATTTATCCGAGGTTAGTAGAACCGGCCCTTAGAAGACTATTACAATCTTGTCCGCGGTTCGCGAGGTAGTTCACAGAGGGCACTGGTGAGAAAAAAGGAAGACCGTTTTTCTCATATCTGTAGGGAATTGCTCGTTATCTTCTGTATATTTACGTAATTGTTGATTTTAAGATTTTATTTATTTTATTTTAGAAATTTAATTAGAAGAAAAAATAGCGTTAGGACTTCTTATATTATAATATTTGTCATTCAAATGAATGAGAAGCCGATGAGTGAATAACAATTTTAAAAGTTTCATTAACTTTCAAATTGTGTCGTATTATTTTAACATTATTGTTAAGAAATTTCATAATGAACCTATAATTTATAAATCATTGCATTTGATTAATCATGAGGAAAAATTTCCAGTTAAGATTAAAACTATGTCATGAAAGTAAGTGACTCACATGTTGATTTTCAGAACAAAATTTATTAAACATATTGAAAGGAGTAATTTTAATCATAAGTTTCATAAATTTTCTTTATATTACGTTTAAAAAGTATTTACTTTCCCAGTCACGCTTTGCTATGATTTTTCGCCCTTTGATTGGCTCTTTAAGTGTATACATACCCTGTAAACATTGGATATTGTATCGTAATAAGAAGGTCACTTGGTGACTGAAATGTATACATATGTGAAGAATAGTTTTTTCTTGTGGACGAGTGGACTGACCTTTCTTCTATTGCGCACTAAGTATCCAAAGGTGTTTTTATTTTTATTTTACCTTTAATTCTATGGGCAGCCTTGATTCTACAACATGGCCACCGTAGCTGATGTTTACTGGCACGAAGCTTTCGAATTTCTCAATAAGTTTTAAAAATAAAATATACAGCTTACTTATTAAACAGAGATGGCACTTTAAAAAATACATAGTACCGGGTGCACATAATTCCGCTGAAGTTTCAAAATGTTTTGTATGGAAAAGCTTTGAAACGCATCAATACAAGCGATACTAAATTTTCTACAAAATACATTTTTTTTTTCTTACTACTAATTTTAGAAGCGCTCTTGGGAGCCTTATGTGACGCAACATACGTCCCACACGATAATCCAACTCTATCCACACATGGGCCAAAATATTCTCCGTGACTGTGGCTGTCGCTTGCTCAGTTGTCCCCCTCAGTTCCATATCTTTTGGAAGAACCAGGTGTATGAAAACCCGAATGGATTCTGAACAGTTTCGTATTGCTGGTAGCGATACGTTTCAAAGCTTTTCCATAAAAACATTGCGTTTCCGAACTTAATGTACAGTACATCCTATATGAATGCAACAGAGCCGGGCAATATCTTGGGGAGAAATTAGGGGACACTATTCTAAAGTTTACCCTAATAAATCTTTATAACTGACATTCGACCTTCCACCAAAATGCGGATTTTTGAACTTTCGGTTTTCAGAATTTTTCAGGATTTCATATATGTAAGGGTTATAAAACAATTACATGGACTTTTTGATGCTAATAATAATTCTTTATTTAAAATTTTGATTAACGTAAAAGAATAACTAAGGCCGCAAAAGGGAAGTCAACTTTTTTACTACAGTTTTTTTTTCTTTTTTTTTAATTTAACTATCTGTCAACTATAATTTCAAATAAATCTCAAAAGAAGCTTTACGTAACGCCAGTTTGATCCATCTACCCCTCTGTAAAGCTGCATAACGCTATCCAAAACACACTTTCCCCCTCCCCTTCTCATGCGTTACGTAATTTATGTACGACCTCTTAGAATAAAACTACCTAGTGTCACTTACTCTTCAAACTCGCTTAACCGTTAGGGTCGCGGGGGCCGCAGCCCTATGGAAGATCTCCAGCGATCGCGATCTTCTTCTATCAGGCGTATGTCTTCCATGGCAATGTTGCCAATTTGGCATTTTTTTTTAAATCGCTTATCCTTGTTTTCATTGTTTTGTGGATTGTTTAATTTTTATTAATAATGCCCAATAAAGGATAAGCGCATGAAAAAAAATGCTAAATTGGCAACTGCTCCATGGTAATAACCAAGCGACTCAAACCAACACCTCCTAGAAAGAAAGCCAAACAACTGAAACGTCATACATTGTTACATCATCATATTTCGACCATTGTTAACCGTATTTCTACCACTAATAAGCGTTAAATTTGGTCGACTTAAGATGATGTAACAATGTATGACGTTTCAGTTGTTTGGCTTTCTTTCTAGGTGGTGTTGCTCAAACCTAGATTCTCCATTTAGTCTAGCCACCTGGATCTAGGCCGACCCCGTGGTCTCTTACCCACCAGCTTGGAAAATAACAACTGCCTAGGAATACCAATTTGCGGCATCTGTATCAAGTGGCCATATCAGCGCAACTGAGATCTCTCAATGCGGAGAAGTAGCGGCACACCAGTACAATAAGGAAGTCTATCTAGTAGGGGTAATATCAGAGATCTTCAATACAACGAGATATCACATTTCGCCTTTTAACAATGCTAAATCTGTAATACCAAGGTCAATAAACATAAGGTCTGGACACGACACCATGATTCATTGCGGCTGCGACCATTTTGGGTCTTTCGAAAGTATTTCACTTCACTCTCGCTACTGCTCTCGCTTAGTTTCTTTTGCGATCTACATGAAATTGCAGCTTTAATTTTAAAATCATATTATTCAGTAAGGCCTCATATTTTTAAAAGCTTTTACTTAACTTGCAATGTTTGTTAGTTTGTTTAGCTGAAATTTGATACACATACGCAGGATCGATGACAATGCATGCTAATTTTTTTTTTTTTCCAAATCGGTTCACTGGTTCGTGTTCTAATGGTACTAATTCATTACTACGAATTGTCCAATTGCCACAACAAACAATTCGTTATGACGTGGGTTAAATGCGTGTTTTGAAAAAAGAACCTTTTTTTCTCTGTTGCCAGTGATTTGAACAAAAAATATATAGTTAAAAAATGTATGGAGGTAAGTAAAAGCACATATATGTTTGGAATAAATAATTTTCTCTATACTATTATGTATACTATTAACCAAACTTTTAGCCCCAAAATGGCGATAGCATTGGGAGTACTGGTGTCCAGACCTTTGTTTATTGACCTTGGTAATACTAACGATCACATTGACATCTGGCGATCAGGGATGAAACAAATTCATTTTATAATTTTTAAATGAAACAAAATGAAACAAAAATGAAACAAAATGAAACAAAAATGAAACAAAATGAAACAAAAAAATTTTAAATGACGTTTTATAGTTTGTTAGTAAATGACGTTTCATAGTGTATTATTAAATGACGCCTTATATTATTAAAAGTATATTTAATATAAGACAGAAAATTAAATACAACAATAAAAATAAAAAACAAATTTAATTTCAACTGATTGCTTTAAATGTATACAAATCGACATCCGCCTAATTAAGTTTGATGAAGGGAAACTAAAAATTGAGCAGTCGTCTTTGTTTCTTCGATTCAAGCAAAATTTCGCTGCGCACTATTGATATATCGGCATTTTTTCAATTTTGAATCACAATGAGGTCGTTGCGCACGGAAACTTAAAGTTCAGCTGTATGATCAAAATGTACCGACGTTGTCAATGCCAACGAGATAACAAGGCCTGGAAGCGGAAAAGTCAGCTGACCATCGGGGTGCAAGGAAGAACCCAACCTTCATCGTTTCCAACAAACGGAAAAACACTGATGTTAACATCCAAGCTGGAGACTTCGAGACGTTGTCGAGGCTAACGAGAAATACAGGCTCCTGCACTGAAAAGTCAAGATAGGTCTAGCAGCAATGTAACCTTAATTGTTTCCATCTTTGATTTTAACAATCCGTGTTTTTTTGCTTGTTCGAAACAATGAAGATTGGATTGTTATTAGGCCTATCTTGAACGCCTCGAGACGTTGTAAACAAACGTCATCATGACGACATGACAAAGTGCGCCATCTGGGTGAGAGCGGCCTAACACGAAAATCTCGAAATTACATGCAAATTAGCCTTATCTCATACTTCGATGTATTGAAGATCTCTGGGTAACACCAGCCATACCTCTCAGGAATCTCATTTCGGCCGCTTGTACGCGCAAACACACTCTTTCGGTCATTACCCAAGACTCATGACCATAGATGAGAATGGGGACAAAGATATATTTGAAAACTGAAAGCCTAACTTTGTTTCCCAGTTCATTTTTCGTTACCTCGAGTCGCCAAAGTTTAAGTGTGACGGAGCTTGCTGCACCGATCCGAGCATCCAATTCTTTATCCTGCTGCCCATCACTCGCTAATGCAATCCCTAGATACTTGAACTTCTCCACCTGTCTCAATGGGGCTCCCCTAACATGGAGAGCGCACTGAGCAGGCTGTCTTGAAAGGACTAGAACCTCAGTCTTAGACACACGGGTCTTCATCCCAGCCTCTTCATATATTGGTGCGAGAAGACCCAAGGAGGACAAGGTCGTCAGCAAAGAGCAACCTCTCCACCAAGCAGTCGCCCACACAAACATGCTCGTCGCCTCGGATGCCCCTGTTTATCCAGTTCATAAATATAATGAACAAGAGGGGCGATAGCACGCACCCTTGGCGGAGTCCAACACTCACGGTCAACGGTCTTGACTTAATGCCATTTATCCGGACGCACATATCAGAGCTTTCGTACAGAGACATGATCGCAACCAGTAATTGCCCATCCACTCCGTACTCTTGCAACACTTACTCCCGAGGAACTCTATCATATGCCTTTACGAGGTCCACAAAACAAGCGTAGCCATCTTTTGCATACTCCCAGGATTTCTCAAAGATTTGCTTTAGAGTAAAGATGTGTTCCGTCATGCCTCGGCTGGTCGGAAACCACACTGCTCCCCCGACAGTTTGGAGTGGACTATTTCCCGACTTCTTTTCTCCAGATATTTAGCGTACATTTTCCCAGGAATGCTGAGCAAAGAAATGCCTCAATACTTGTTGAAATCTCTCAGATCTCCTTTTTTGATGATAGGAACCACAAGTCCTGTCTACCGTTGCTTAGGTATCAGGTCAGATATCCAAGCAACCTGACACACCCGTGTCAGCCAGAGGATACCATGCTAATTTAAGGCCTTTCACATCTCAGACCGGATTTCATCATCACCTGCAGTTTTGTCAGTCTTCATGGATTTAATTGCCTATCTGACTTCTGCTTCGGTGATTCCACTGTGACTATTCTCCGTGACCTCGGATTATATGTCCCAAAATTCGGTCGTGACAAATAGCAAGGGCAAAATATTGATTAAATTTACTTTAAATTTTACATAGATTAAAAAAGTAAGTGCTATTAAAATATCGTCTCAAGTTATGTTTTTCTTTTCTCCACAGGAGTGAGCGACGACCCCGTGGATCACGCCATCGCGTCCTTCGGTATGGAAACATTAGAAGAAGATGTGGATTGCCGTTGTCTCTCATACGCATGTTCCCCCGTAAATACTATTCAAAGAGAAGGGGGGAGGCGTGTTGCATTTGTTTGAAAAGTTTTAACAAAGGCGAAGTCTTACGTGTGTTAACCTGCAATCACCAGTTCCACATCTGGTGCATCGACTTATGGCTGAAGTACCATAATACTTGCCCCATGTGTCGATTAAGATTTCTTCTTTGAAAACAAATGTATTATAGCAAAATAAAACTTTAGGAACTGTATCAAAATTTTTCAAACTTTTTAAAAATTCCAAATTGCAGTTTAATAAGAAAGATAATAAAATTATCAAATCCAAATTGTCTGTTAGAAACCATAGCATCCATATATTATTAAAAATTCTTTTGCCTTATTCTCTGTGAAAATTTTTTTTTACTCATACTTTTAAAACTTGAAGTAACCTTTATATTTGGGGGTCATTTCGATGAAAAATGTTATGTATCAAACGGAAGCGTGTAACGTTGTTAAATTATAAAAACAAGTCAATATACGGTAATTTCCCGTTTTAAATCCGGGTTCTTTTAGAGACCAGGATTTGAGGTCGTAAGTATTAGAGGCCGCATCATATAATGTCGAAGATGAATAAGAGATTGACTAGGTAACTTCATGGAGTGATAATAATAATTCCGAACCGAAACTTATACAGTTAAAACATATATCCATTTAAAAAAAATTACGTGCAAAGGTTCATGTTCAAAGATTTTTTAATTTAATTGAATCCAATACGCCCATCCAGGGCCTGTATGGCCACAGGCCGACGAGTTGGGTTCCTGGGTAGACGACTGCTGTATGATGGTCGCAGCAGCCGGGAAGGGGAGGAAGTAAAGATCGTGTCACTGATGCTCGCCATCCAATGACTAGTCATGCCTGATGTTGCTTAACTTCACAGAAGTTGTGTGCTCAGTCAAAGCCCACCAGGCCACGGCCTCCCCCTGGAAACAGTTGAATTCCCTTCCCTTGAAAAGGTGTAGAGGGAATTCCCGAAACAGTCGAATAACTTTAGAACAAACTGTGCTAGAGCCATAAAAATCAGGTCTATTAATAAGTGGACGTGACCGACCGAATTAGCCTTTTCACGTGTCGATAGGTGGCGCCACTTGCGCATAGCAATGTAAAGGTTGGTTGGCAAAAAACGAAAATGGTGGTTAGTTGTTGTGTGTACGGTTGCAGGAGTCGTTTTGTGAAAGCGGGAGATTTCCAATTTTATCGATTTCCTGTAAACAAAAAGACTCGCAGATTATGGATTAATGCCATCAACAGGAAAAACTGGCGTCCATCGTCGTGGGATCGCGTCTGCAGCAAACACTTTGTGAGCGGCTATCCCATGCCAGACGTAAGCAGTGATGTTGACTTTGTTCCAACATTATTCCTAAAGGGACAAGACGAGAAAAGACCATCTGACCGCTACAATAGATTGAAAAAATGACAAAAACAAAAGGTAGGTTTGATTTTTAAGGTGTGGTTAACTTTTGTAGGGTCGGCCGAAGGTTACAATGGATCACGTGTGTCACATCGCGAACATTATACGTGTAGATCATATAACTTAAATGAGTATCACCAAGAGCTCATAAGATTATCACACTTATGAGCTCTTGGTATCACTATGTTCACTATATATACTACATTCGACCAGACAGATACAATGTTATATAAAAAATTTTTTTGCTAACATTTTTAATTTAGTTGATTTTGATTTTGCTTGTGACACTCACTTTGTTTGAGCCTAATGTTATTCTGCACAGCAGAAAATATTAGCTTCTCACCTTCAGCAGACAGAATTATTTGATGGAAAAATGCTATGTTCCGGTTCTGAGTACTGTCCCAGATCTAGCATTAAAGTTAATTTTTTATATAGGAAGAAAAACATCAGGCACGGCTAATCACTGGATGGGTGACCATCCGTGGCTTACGACCTCCCCCCCCCTCCCCCCGGCTGCTATGACCATCATACAGCAGTCGTTAATCTAGGTTCATCCAGGGACCCAACTCGTCGGCCTCAGACCATACAAAGCAAATGCAAAATCTAGTTCCCTTTTCAAAACCACTGAACTTCGCTGTGAAGTAATAATCTTTATACAGGGTGTTTCAAAAATACTTTTACAAACTGTTAGGGGAGATCGTATGGGTGATTCTAAGCAAAAAAGTTCATACAGGGTGATTCAGTCAATTTCTGACAATTTCAGTATTATGATTTATTGGCCCATCAATGTTTACAAACTTAGCATTTCAGTATGATATTTTAGGCAGTTCGGAGTTTTTATTCCCGTGAAAAAGTCTTGATGTAATGCTCAATGTGGCCACCACGAATGTTTTGAACTGCTCGCAGCCGAATGGTGAAGTTGTTCATAACTCTATCCAGGATTTCTGCATCCACAAGGGTGCAGCAGTCGACGATGCTTAGTCGCAGCTGGTCTAGGGTTCTTGGTGCTGTAGTGAACACACTGTCTTTAAGGAACCCCCAGAGATAAAAATCACATGGGTTTAGGTCAGGACAGATTTTTTGGTAGGGGAAATCGACCAACCTTGTGCGAACATTTTCGACAACTTCGGCCGTTCGAACACGAGCTTCGCTCTCGCCTTTTTTCTTGCCTTTAACACATCCAGTGGCACGAAATTGCTTGACAAAATCCATGATTGCTTGCCGGCCTGGTGCGTCTCGACGCTTATACCCCTTCCGGAACTTTCTTTGCACGGTTACAGGTGATTTTGTCTCGAAATACCATTCGACAACCTTGCATTTCTGCTCTGTTGATAAAACGGGCGCCATTTTTCAACAATACGATTTTCATGCAGCACCGTTGCAACAATACAAACTCCAGCTATTTATAAATTCGATATGGCGCTCATATTCTTTCAATTGTTTGTCCCTAATGCACGTCATTCGAGTGAAATGGTCAGAAATTGACTGAATCACCCGATATGAACAGGGGGCCCGAATTTGAACGCTAACCGAGATAAGAACAGAAATAAAAATGTCGTTACCAAGATCAACAAATTATTAACTCGGGTTCTGTAACGCCTAGGATAATGAGTTTGGGAGGAATAGTAGTGTACATAAAACTGTGTATACCGTTAAAATTTGGTCGTATTCCAACAAGTAGTTTCCGAGTTAGGCATTCAAAATCGTAACAGTGCTCACATGCGAGTACTAACCAGCACATGTTACGATATTGAGTGAGTAACTCGGAAACTATTCGTTGTAATTCGATCAAATTTTAACGGTAATACACAGTTTTATGTACCCTATTAATCCTCCAAATTTCATCCATCTAGATGTTATAGAACCTGAGTTATTAACATGTTGATCTTGGTGGCGGCATTTCTGTTCATATCTCAGTTAGCGTTCAAATTCTGATCCATGTTCATATGAACTTTTTGGCTTAGAATCACCCATACTACCTCCCCTAAAAGTTTGTAAAAGTATTTTTGAAACACCCTGTATAAAATTCATTTTCCGTTTGTTGTTTACCCACTGACGTTTTTTGTCATTGGATGGAGCTACCATCGCACGACTATATACGCTTTCGGCCAATGACGTATATTAAATGTAGGCCCCGAAATTTGCCGCCTTACTTGAAGCCTCCCAGAACCCTCATGACCGAAAGTATAGCTGATTAATAATTCTTTCACACGGAGTGATAAATTTACGAAAATATCTTTCCGTTAACTTTGTATTTTATTTTTATTATATTTTATAAACAATTTTTCGATCGTGGTTTCAATTTCAATTTCGTTTCGAACATCTTTCAGTTACGTATTTTGATTTATGCTTGTGGAAAGCTCAGTTGGAAGATGGCGAAGATGAGATTCAGCTCTGGAGTTAAGGATTTTCTTCCTATCAGATTGCTTTTTTTACTCCTCTTGTTAGCACACCTCTGACAGGACAGTGAGATCTGCGGATGTGAGCTGTAATTTGTCTCTGGGGCATCCCATATCCATGTAGCGTCCAAATTTTACGAATGTCTTTTTTCTTATTGCAGGACAAGATAAAAGAAGTATTTATTATCTGCGCAAATTCGCACAAGACTTCAGTAGTAAGCCTGTGACTGACTCCTTTGTATTTGCATATTGAATATTCGACGGCGACTTCATTTCAGTTCTTCTTGGCATTGTGAAAACAGAAAACAAGCAAATAATCCCTTCTTCCTAATTTTATTCTAAAATGCTTAAATTCATTCACATAAAGTGGACAGAACCATTTTATTCAGAGTGAGCTTATAATTTTGGCCAAGCTGAATGGACATCTTTTTTTTTTCCAATTTTTGAAAACTTTTTGCATATAAAAAAGATAAGATTTAGTGGTCGTTTGATATCTGAATACACTGTTTCGTTTTCACTAAAGTTTAATCCAAAATATAAGTGAGTTTATAATTTTGTTCAGGAGTGCACATCAAAAAAAGTAAAAAATATGCAGGTCACAGACGGCAGCAGGCACGTACCCAAGAATTTAAAAATGAACATATTTCAGTGCTATTTTTGTGAAGTTTATGCTATTATACACTGAGTGAGCATATTATAATAACCACCTGACATGTTTATGCAAATGCGCGCATGGACGTCGCCACAATGTTGCTAGCGGGCCGGCCAATATAAAAAGGGAAGCCGAGTGTCGTCGACAACAGTATGGGTAACCGACGCGATTTAACAGCCTTCGAACGCGGGATGATTGTAGGTCAGGGCTGTTCAAGATTTCTGTCCGCGGGCAATCTTCCTTACCTCCCTATTGCACATTACGATGATCAGTTCCTTAAAGTCGAGTTGCTAATTATCAATTCGACATTGCAAAAAAAAAAAAAAAAAAAGAGAGAGAGAGAGAGGCAGTTTACCATTTTATTTCCTTCATTTTAATATGACAAATTTCTCGATGTCAGGTAGAATTGTATTTTTTCCCCCGATAGGACACGATTGCATATTAAGCATTTCGAATCCGATCTGTGAACAATGGAAAAAACATATTCTCCCATTTCGGTTTTAATACTGGTTCAGTGATTTTATGCTTTTTCGGAATGTGCGCCATGTTATGCGAGACTAAAAACATACAATTATCAATAACAAAAGAAATAATGCCTCATTTAATGCAATCGCCCCCTAAAGTCTGGCAACACTGCATAGGAAAAACTATACCCACTCCCCTCCTGAGTTTTGAACTATATCCTCGGCTTTGCCCGTGAGCTTCGATTTGGACGGCCTTGTGATAGGTGCTCGGAGCAGTGGAGCGAGTATCAGCGAAACAGCAGCATTCGTGGGAGCTCAAGAGCAGCCGTCGTTAAAGTATTTAAAGACTGGACAGTTAACCGGAAGACGGGGTCTGAACGTTCGCGTTGTGGTCTCCCGCGGATGGTTGATGATCGGACTGTCATGACTGGTAAAGGATAACATGGTAAAGGATGACTGTATGAAATCACTGTTGGCCTTAATCAGGGGTCCTCCAAAACGGTCTCTGAATGCACTGTCCGCCACACACTACATCGCATGGAATATGGAAGCCGAAGACCTGTCCGCACACCTTTGATGTCTGCAGCCAACAAGCGGAAACGACTCCAATTCGCTCAGGAGCACAAGGACTGGACTATCGAGCAGTGGAAACAAATCATGTGGTCTGACGAGTCACGATTCCAGTTACATCATGCAGACGGCCGCGTGAGAATCTGGCGGAAACAGCACGAAAGCATGGACCCCGCATGCATGAATAC
The DNA here is from genome assembly GCA_023313115.1 of Rhysida immarginata. Taxonomy (NCBI): domain Eukaryota; kingdom Metazoa; phylum Arthropoda; class Chilopoda; order Scolopendromorpha; family Scolopendridae; genus Rhysida; species Rhysida immarginata. The sequence continues at coordinate 38,258 of JAHWFO010016894.1, forward strand.
AACCCTTCACGCCGGTGCGGGCAGTATTATGATCTGGGGAATGTTTTCCTGGTATGCGTTGGATCCGTTAATACGTGTCGAACAACGTCTGGATGGCACAGCATAACTCCGTATCGTCGCCGATCAAGTCCACCCCGTCATGTTGATGGCATACCCCAATGGAGATGGCTACTTCCAGCAAGACAATGCGCCATACCACAGAGCTCGTATTGTGCAGGAGTGGTTCCAGGAACATGAGGGGGACTTTACCTTACTTCGGTGGCCCCCACAATCCCCAGATCTCACTTCAATTGAGCATTTGTGGGACGAAGTCGAACGAACCATCAGACGGCTGGATCCACCGTCGTCCAATCTAGCACAACTAGACAGTGCTATCCATCAGGCATGGTGTCAGATTCCTCCCACCACCTTCCAACATCTCGTGGAATCAATGCCACGAAGAATCACCGCAGTATTAAAGGCAAAAGGTGGCCCAACGAGATACCGACAGGGTGGTCATAATAATATGCTCACTCAGTGTACATTGTTGATATAAAAAAAAAATCAATCTGCTTACAAAATTCGGATTTCATTTTTGTAAAAAAAAATCTTATAATAAAAATTTAAAAAGCCGTGAAAAGAAATAAAATTAAAATCGCAAACCCTTTCGACTTAAGTCATCTTCTGTCAATGAAAGATGTGAATGAGGAAGTTGTCGGTTCAGTGTAGGTCAAAGGGGAAAAATCCTTTTGTTTAACTTTAGTGAGCAAGGAGTGGGATGATTGGTGGGGAAGGGGAAATGGCACTGGAACAGGCCAAAAGAAGAAAAAAAAGGGAAAATTAAAAATCTGAAAATAAAGACAACCCCTCGCCAACAACTCCACTACTTCTTGTTCACTCAGAGTTTTTAATATAATTTAAACAATAGATTTAAAAAATAAATACCTAGGCTTGGTCCTAAATTATGATCTTTCTTGGGACCGGCACATTAATAGCCTGTTGAACAAGTTGAACTATAAGCAAGGGCTGATTTCAAGATTGTATTATTTACCTTGGGATATTCGAATATTGTTATACAACGCTTAGATTCACGCCAACCTCTGCTTTGGAATCATTTTTGGGGGTTCACTTCATATAATTGGCTAGATTGTTCAAGTTACAGAACAGAAATAGTTCCTGAGGACGCTGTTGGGTATTCCCAAACGGTCCATTGTTTCGCACTTTTTTAAAATACTGGGTATTCCGACTATTTACCAGAGTCATGCTATGTAAACCATTTCTTTTATACACAAAGCAGTTAATTCATTGCTTCGATTGTCAACCCCTATCACAATACAACTTAGCCAGAACATCTATAACTACCCTACCAGACAGATCAATACCTTTCACCTCGCTTTTTCCAAGTCCAATTATTGCAATAGGTGCCTGTCTCGTAACGGGGTAAGGTTATGGGCCTCTCTTCTCGAGATTATTCGATCTCTGTCGCCCTATAATGCATTTAGAAGGGCTCTCAGACGGCACATATCGACCTCATGAATATCGGCCTCGGTGGCTCAGTGGTTGCGTGATCGCCTCTGATTCCCGAGGACGCGGGTTCGACCCCGGCCGAGGACGAGAAGGAGTTTTTCAGAGGAAAAATTCTGAGATCACGCCAGTACTGGATCACGCACTTCCTTCGGAAAAGCCGTTGGTCCCGTGTAGTTGTTTGCTGGCTGCACGTTAAAGAACCCTTGCGAGGCAAAATTTGCGGCCCCTATAATGCCGTCCTGAAATGACATTGCAGTTGAAAAGGACATTAATACCAAACAAACCAAACCAAACCGACCTCATGAAAAGTTCCTTTTGTATGTTAGGTTTTTTTTGTTTTTTTTTTTTTTACTTTTTTATTCTTTTTCAATGATTGCTAAAAAGATTTTAGATTTAGATATTAAGATATTAAGATTTTAGTGCCATTTGGCCTATTTTATTTTGTCATTTATTTAAACTCTGTAATTGTTGAATATTTCTCAACTAACCTTCAACTATACATTATTTGTATCATTTTTGGTTGTTTTTGTTAACTTCATTACAGTTTACTATTGTTATATGCCACGTGGTCTTTGTTGTCATTTAACTAATTTAGTTATTTGTTAACGTTTAAGTGGTAACATAATATTTACTACCAACCAATTTGTGCTTGTATTTTGCTATATTGTCACGCCCACTGAGACCTAATTCGCCAGTCAGTGACTGGGCATAGTTGTATCTTATTTTTATTAAATAAATAAATAAGTAAATAAATAAATAAATATGAGCCCATCCGAGCCAGAAGAATTAAATTTTCAGTAATTAAGCATTAAACATAGATCTGCTAAATTAAGTCTAATAAAATATAAACATAAAATTTAATAATATAATGTTGTACACAGCTGGCCAGCTCACAAATGATAGAAAATGAATTTTCACAGATGTTTCAGGAGAAAACATTCAAGAAATGAGGCATTCGCCCCTCTAGCTCGGAAGATCTCATATGTGAAATGCACAATATTTAAAATATTGAAAATTCACAGAAATCAAAATCATGTACCTTCAGCATTTTTGGGGTGGTCGCTCGAACCCCCCCCCCCCCGAGCCCCGGTTGCGTACGTGCCTGGGCAGAAAGACAGATGAATATAGGGTGTTCTCGTCAGCATTTGTTAACTCAGCAAGTCAAATTCAAAAATAAAATCAAGATAGCCAATCCTCGTCAGACTTTTCATGTCGGACATGGTCATGCATAAATTACGTAACGCAAAATTGGCTCTTTTTTTTTTTTTAACTCCCCACCCCCCACTTCCCCTTAAATTTTCTATCGGCTCCAAATAAAAGTACTCCAAACATAATCCGAGTGGGAAACCATACGTCGGCCTAAAAGAATTTTTTTTAATACCGTCTTTCCGTTTTCATAGTAGGCTGATGTCATTCTATTCTGGTCCGTAAGACGACATTCGTGAATAGGCTGTGTTGTACACGACAACTCCAGAGGGCGCCACCGTGCTACTTATAGCAAATTGTGAGTGGGAAAAGTTCACTATAGAAGGTTTGAAGGTCTCTGGATACACACAGACACTGGGTTTAAATAACTCATTGCTGCGAAAAGCGGACGATTTTATATTATCAGAAACGACCATGAAATTTATTAATTAACGCAGTGAAAGGCTTAAAACACGATACCATGACCTTGCAAGATTCCTGGCATTTCTTTTTGTTTTGTTATCATCATCATCATCCGCATACTTTGTAGCTGACTCAGGGTCACACACACTGAGGGAAACAGAAAGTGCTCTTTTTAGTCTTCACACTTTACTCTAAAATTTACTTTTTAAGCATGTCAGGCTTCTCTACATCAAGGTAAGATGGTCAAAAATGGTTTATTAGTATTTAATTAGTTTGTTTATATTTCTTGGCCACAATTAAGTTGCATCAATACTATTGAATGGGTAAACTTATAAAGTAACGTCCCCAAGATGCGAGCGTATTTCTCTATCTTATCAATAGATGGCAGAGTTGAAATCAAAAGCCTAACCATGGAGAAAAAACCATGGAGGTTGCACAGCATTGCTCTCCAGAGAGCCAAATTTACAAAATAAATACTGAAACGCAGAGCATTTCCAAATAATTTTTTCTTTTAACTTTAGTTGAAAATTCATGTTTTTTTTACCTTTTATTTTTAATTTAATTTTTTTTTTAACTTTTATTTATTTTATTTAAAATTACATTGTTTAGAGTTGAAGCACAATTTTCAGAAATACATGTATATAAA
>JAHWFO010016894.1:52017-79156 GCA_023313115.1 Rhysida immarginata
TCACTTTTCCGTTGCCAAAAGCTAATGCAAAAGTGATTCGCAAAAACAAGACTGCGGCCACCATTCAGCCAAAACACCGTCTATTCATTACGTATAATTGAACAATATAGGCACCATGTTAAGTAAATTTATAGCATTTATAACATAACGGTTTTAAGGATTTCCAATCATTTACCGACTATCTTGCTTTTTTGCACAATATAGTCTCAAAAGTGTATTCATGCGCATCTCTCACAGTAATAAAATAATGCCTAAGTGTCCCTTAAGTGAAATAGGATATAAGAAACGTGCATGAAGCCTAAAGTTTTAAAGCTTAAAATTGGCTTTACTAACTTTATTGTTTTGGAATTTTAAAGTTTAGTCAAATTCTTCATGCATACTTAGGCCTACGGCTGCGTGCGAGTGTTAACTCGAGTCGAATACGGGTGCAGACGAATTCATTTGAAAACCACAAATTCTGCTTGAAATGTAACAAATATAATTTTAAATGGATTCGGAAAAAGTTCAAAAACACTTGAATTTAAATCAAATCCATTCGATTAATTCGATTCAAGGAGGCTGATCACTCCTGTAAGCTCGAATTGGTTTTATCCGAACGATACCATTCGAAACCTTCGAACACATCCGAAAATAAGCTTATAACTACTTACAAATAATAGCTCATTTCGGTGTTTATGGCAGACTAATCCATTAGAAATCTTCGGGGACATTGTAAATGCAGTTTCCATTAGTTAAAATACCTAATTGAAATTCAAAGATTTCAGAACCACTCGTACGCGTACGACTGCAGCGTTAACTTTAACGTTAGAACAATAGTGCTAGAAATGGAACCAAATTCATCTCAAATATGTTGAGAAAAGTGATGAAAACTAAGGTATGTTCAAAAGAAATATGTTCAAATGGTTTCGAAAGGAATATTCAAAGGCCATTCGAATAGGTTTCGAATAAGGTATTCAAAAGCTGTTGAATACAAATTAATTGAATGAATCACACAATTCGTTACAGCAGCCAAACTTCAATGCTAGTTCAAATGAAATCGATAAAGGCTCGAATGACTCGAGAAACAGATCAATTCATTTCGAATTGTTTTAATGTAGATTTGATAGCATGTTCGAATGGTTCAAATCAAAGTTTTCTTGAAATTATTCGACTCGCACGCAGCCTTACTTAGGCCTATGCATACTGTGATTTATTTGTACTCTAAAAAGAGGAAGTTGTTCCGACAGTTTGCGAGAGTAAAAGAAACCAAAAGTAAATGCATTAAAAGAAACCAAAATGAAAGTTGTTAGCTGGCTTTCTAAAATTAACATAATTTGATTAATTATCAGTTTTTAAATAATATATAATTGAATTTACAATGGCAAGGTAAGTCTGAGATGGAGGCAAGGCAGTTATTTAACAGCGGCAGCCTGGGGGGGGGGGGGGTCATTTGAGTTGGTCTCGAATCTAAGCCGAGGGGGACTTCAGCTTAGGGGGAGAAAAAAAAAGATTGGCTTAGATTCGAGCCAATACGGTGTTATGTTAACGAAAATCAAAAATATCGAGGCATGTAATCTCAAATGTACTCTTGAAAAAGGCTGGGGAAGAAAGGCAAAGTCTGTCTAGATCGATATATTCCGATACAATATACTACAGGGCAACAGTTTGATAAAGAAAATTTATTGGATTTAACAGCTGTTATAATACCAGGAGAGATTAAAGAAGAACTTAATTTAATTAAAGAGGTTGACAGAATGATTTTTTAAAAAAATGTCCAGTCTCAGTACATTGCTGGAACTGGTCATTTGATTAAGAAAGCCCTGACTTGTTCAATGAGAGTTAAAAAAGCTCTTGGATGCTTAAAACCATCAGAAAGAAAAACTGAACAAAGTTTGCAATACATTGTGACAGTAGCCAGGTCATTACCTATACAAGTTGCTGAAGATGTTCTTCAGGATGAATGGAAATGTCTCCAGTTAGATGACCTTGACATTGATAAATACTGGGCCCATTTCTTTTCTCTAAAAAACAGCAGTGAATCTCTGGTAAATACACAGTCCAGTCACATTAATGTGACCACCCCCTACGTTAAACGTCAGCAGAAAGTGGTTAAGTCCAGAAGATACGTACCAGTATGAGAGGCGGGGAGGGGGGGTATAGGAAGGGTGTCAGAGGGAAGCAGAAAACATTGCAATTGTTGGAGTCATGGTGAAAAGTAGCGATTCATCTGACCTCCAAAAGGGGCATGATCATTGGCTTCAGAGCCAAGGGCAGCAGTATTTCCGAAACTGCTAGTTTTGTGAACTGTTCGCGTGCCATCGTGGTGAAAGTTTACCGTGCATGGCAGAATGGCAATTCCCAAAATCAGCGACGTGCCAAATGAGGTGCACAACGGGCCATAGATAACAGAGGTGAACGACGGCTACGGAGATGCGTGCAAGCGAACAGACATGCAACCGTGGACCAACTGACCTCCCAGATAAACCATGGGGCTACCAAAAGTGTATCATCACCAAGTGTGTTCAGCCGTATGGGGCTCCGTAGCAGACGGCTGGTTCGTGCACCAATGCCGACCGCTGGTCCCGGCAACAAAGACCGACATTTGCACGCCAGTACCGCAACTGGACAGCAACAGAGTGACAAAAGGTGGCTTTTTCCAATGAATCATGGTTTATGCTCCATCAGACAGATGGGCGATGGCATGTACGGTGTTCAGCGTCAGAAAACAAACACCCTGCAGCACGTGCCGCAAGGGTCCAGGCCGTAAGAGGCAGCGTTTGGTCTGGGGAAAGTTTTCATGGCATTCCCTGGGTGCACTCATCATTGTGGATGGCACCATGGATCAATGGAAGTACGCATCTGTCATTTCGGACCTTGTCCACCCCTATATGCACATTGTGTTTCCTTAGCACGATGGCATCTTCCAGCAGGACAATGCGATGTGCCATACAGTGCCACAGAACTGGAGTCTGTATGGTTTCACATCCCTGTCAATACCTTCCATAACCTTATTGACTCTCTTCCTGCCCGTCTTGTAGCTGTCCGCACCGCGAAAGATGGTTATTCTGGCTACTGACAGATGGCCACAATAATGTGACTGGACTGTGTTTATTAATGTATCTAGGGTAGTGAAAGCAGCTCTGTGCCTGTCACATGGGAATGCTGACAGACATTTTTCTGTTTTCAAGTGGGTTCTTGATATTTGTCCGCAAATGGCTCTAAGAACTCTTAATACTATTCTGATAATTAAGGATGCTATGAAACGGTATAATGACAAGCCATTCCTTGTACCTACGGTATTACCAAAAACTTGATCTTTCTTGGGCAAACTGATCACAAAAACTGTTATTTAGAATAACAGAGATAGATTGCAGGAAAAAAACATTTGAAACAGCAAGAAGAAGAGCAAAAGAAAATGGAAGAAGAAAGAATGATGAAAGTAGAAAATTCAAAGAAAACGATTGAAGAAATGGAATCTGAACTTAGTCAGAGGAAGAAAGAACTTGATACCACTAGAGAGACAGCTGATATCATGTTTGATGAAGCTACTACTAGATTAAAAAAGCATTACAGAAGGGAGACCTGCAAGATATGCACTTGGCTCAGGGAATGTTAGAAGGTGTTCGTTCGTTAAAAAATGCTGAAAAACAAGGATATAAGGAAGTTGAAAAATTGCAAAATATTGTTGGAAAAAGGGAAATTTCTTTGATTACAAACTTTTTCTCAAATAAACAGAAAAAGGCAGTGTGATAAATGTTAATGTTATTTTAGACTGTTTAGTTAATCCTTTTTTATTTTAGTGTTTTTATTAGATCTGATTATTCTCAATGTATGTTATATTTTGCAGTTTCTTTATTAAAACTATTTAATTTTGAGCCATTTTTTGCCATTTTATGAGAGGATTGTATTTTAAAATTGTAAAAATCCTGTAAAACTTTATAGTTAGTATCTGTAATAGATTATAATGTTAACAGAGCTCTTGTTTTTGTCGTTTAATATCTTAGTCTACAAAGTCTCTTTTTTTAATATTTCAGTCTACAAAAGTCTCTTTTTTAAATATTTTAATCTAGAAAGTCTCTTTTTTTGATCCCCTATCATGCGCCTATCCCTGCGCTTCTATCTCGTCATTACGATTTGTTTGATATATTCCTTAATACAGCTCTCCATTGAAAATTGCTAGGTGGGGTCGTGAAGGTACCATTTGTGCACGTGCTATTGAACCGATTTAGATAATATTTGTGACTGGTTCGTGCCATGTACCATATTCATCGACTCACGAAAATAATAATGTATAACCGCTTCTATCTCGTCATTACGATTTGTTTGATATATTACTTAATATATCTTCCCATTGAAAATTGCTTGGCGGGATAATAGAGGTACCATTTGTGCACGTGCCAATGAACCGATTTAGATAATATTCATGATTGGTTCGCCATGAACCATATTCATCGACTGACGTAAACAGATTTTGAAAATCTTTCATAGCCTCGGAGGAGTTAGAGTTAAAGACAGAGAGACACGTTTCCCCACACTGATAGCATAAAGCACCTTGCTATCAATAAACTGAAGATATACTTCAATAATTTACTAAATAAAAGAAAAAGAGCTAGATTTCAAGCATTTATGAGTTATAAATGGTACTGTCATGATTCATAAATCTGATGCCTCATTTTCTTACGCAATCTTAATGATCTACAAAACTTATGAACAATTCCTAATTATTGTGTTTAGTTTGAACTTTACTTCTTCTACAAACTATTTTCCGACTGACATACAAATATCACTAATACTTACTTCTTCATCATCTCAACTTCAACACATTTGAACTTTGTTATATCCGCTGTTCAAGTCCTGCACTATTTTCCCCAAGCACAACTTTTCAATTTTCTTTACACTTTTAAAGATGTCTCAATCCCGAATAACCCTAATTTAACATCTGTAACATTTGATGTCCCGTATTCTAGATCCTACTACTTGACTCACCTGATATACTAAGGAACTATTTGCCCAATTATGATGTCCCGGACATGTTAACTCAACTGTTGACCTTCCAATTATATCTTGTTCTCCTTGTTTCTCAATTTATATTGCTTCTAACAACTTGTCTACCACTTATGTCTACCACTAGCTACCCCATAGCGTGAAGTGATCTTAACACCTTATTTGGTAACTATTTACCTAACCAAATGCAATCGTCTTTATTCTTATTGTATCTTAATATCCGAAGCATCAACACGAACTTCTCTTCACTCCTTGCTTACATATCAAATCTAATTTTCGCTCCCCAAATATTAACCATCGCGGAAACGTGGACTCGCTCACTATCTGAGATTCCTCCTCTCAGCGAATGCTCTCAGGGGTGTTAGCATTGCTAAGGATGTCAAACTTATGTCTGGCGAATCTGGGTACGTATGGTATTATCCGACTCTCCGATATACTGCTTCTGGCATACCTTACAATGTAACAGATATATCAGGTTGTGAAAGTGCAGGTCAGGTTCTGGTTAATCTTGAGTAAAGGAGGAAGCACTGCTTGAAATGTAGGTGGCAGGGTTAAGAAAATGACAAAAATGCCACAACGTTTTTCATTGCAAGGTGAGAGGCCCTTAGTAGAAGCGCGTGGTTTAGTGATAGCAGCATGGACCAGAATTTCTTTAAAATTAGATGTACAGTACAGGGTGTGTATAAAAAGTATCGGGAAAAGTTACGAAAAAATACTTATTTCAGATATTGCTACAAATCTTTAAAATTTTTTAAAGTACATCCCTTGAGCGTCGACACCAATTTGCCTGCAGCTTTTCCACGACTCGAAGGCTCCCTGGTAGGCGGATTCCTGAAGGTCCTTAAGGATATGCGTGCAAGCTTCTTTGACGGCACTTAGTGTCCCCTGGTCGTGTCCTTTGAGGGAGGATTTCACTTTTGGGAATAGGAGAAACGCTGCTGGGGCCAAGTCGGGACTGTAAGGAGGTTGGGAAATCGTCGCGACGCCGTTTTGCGTTAGGTAGTCCGTCACCTTGGAGCATGGTGACTAGGTGCATTGTCGTGATGCAATTTCCAATTTCTGGCGAGGGCTGGCCTCACCCGGTCTGAATTCAGCACTTCACGCACACGTTTTATGTTGTCGTCGGTTCTTAACGTCGACGGTCGTCCAGCGCGGGGCTCGTCCTCCACATCCTATTGGCCATCTTTGAAGAGCTTGTGCCACTTGAAAATTGCAGTTTGTGAAATGCTTTCATTCTTGAACACTTGGTGAATCATGCCCAACGTCTCTGTATCCGATTTCTCCAGTCCAAAATTTGTTGGCGTACCCCTGTTCAATCGTTCGCTGCATTTTGAGCTTGCACCGAGTCACTCGGCAGGGGTCCACTAAATCTTCGATCTAGCCTGGACAAACGCTCGCAGGCGACTGTCGCTTGGCGCGTTTTGAAGGTCAGACCCCACACCATCGAGCACTCGGTGCGAGCGCGTTGCGAACTACAGTCACGTCAGAAAAAATTGTTCCTGATACTTTTTATACAAACCCTGTACGTTTAAAAGAAACTTTTGGTAATTCTGGTAGAATGGAACGGAGAAGAGAAGAGTTTTCAATAATATGTTGATGCTTTCTTAGAACATTTTTAATACTGTTGAGGGTTGAGTGATAAGAAAGAACTAGCGTAGGTGTTGCCATGGCTGGAGAAGGTTTGGGATTGTTGTTAGAACGGGAATTACGATGTTTATAGATAGAAGCGCGTATGACAGATTTGGGGTAGCCTCTTACTCTAAGGGAGCGGGTGAGGGCGTTAGCACATGGAATTGATTAGTGCATATTCTATGGATTCGAGTTAACTGACCTAAAGGGATGTTATCCTTGCAATGGCGTGGATGGCAGCTGCCATAGTGTAAGTACTGGTGCTGGTCGGCGGGCTTCTTATAGAGATTAGTAGACACAATTTATTGTTAGTGATAAAGATAGAGACGTCCAAAAAAGGAATTGTCGTGGTAAAATAATTGTAAGAAAACTTGATGGAGGAGTTGGATGGAGTTAGAGTGGGCGATAAAAGATAGGAGTGAATTTTTAATTAATAACTATTATTTACTGTATTCCAGGGATTTTGTGTCTCGTCCTTCTCTCCGATATCCGTCTACTAAATAAATGAGGCATAGAAAAGGGAAGGGAAAATTCCGCGACCTGGACTCGAAGAACCAGGAATCGCGACTGTCGCTGTCGCCGCTCTAACCAACTGAGCCAATGCGAACACAAAACAACAATGTTGCTTCTGATGTCTTATGGATTTGTAAGAAACCACTTAATAGCCCCAATAGCAGAGCAGGTCCCTAATTCAAAACTCGGGAATCCTTCCTACCCCGAAAACCATCAAATTATTAGATGAAATATTGTCTTTAAAGAAGAGGAGGCCTTCTCATGTGTATTTCTTCGGTATATGTCTATGAAGATTATGGTAGATGTGCATATCAAAATTATCAATTTACAACGATTTTCAATTGCCTACGTCCTTGTTATAATCTTTTGCTTTGACAAAAATTAGTATGTGTCTATCCAAAACGTCAGCTTTTTTTCAGCGTTTTACCACTCTCTGTACATTTCCTGTTCCCCAGAGTCTGGTTTTCTCGTTTTTATTTCCTTCCACACCGACATTCGAAGGTTTCTTTAAGAATGGCTCTTAAATTATAATTTAATGTTTCTGTGTCTCGTTTAATACAATCCAATTAGGGTTATCAATATTACCGGATTTGATGGAAAAAAATAAATACTGGTAATAACAATTTTCATGAAATACATATTTAAATTTATTGCAATTTCTGCTAATAATAAAATAAAACCTTTTCTTCAATTTTAATATATTTTATTTTTATTATTACATAAATACGTTGCATTTTATAATTACAGTAGAAATTCGTTAGTATGGACTCGGATAATAAGGGACTCTCGGTTTAAACGGCCTGTCGAAAAGGTCTTTGTTTTCATCTGACAGACAATAAGGACACGCTGAAAATGGATCTCTGGTTAACAGGGACTAAATTTAAGTCCGTTGAGCCTCAGAACACTCTGGTTAATACGGACTATCACTCGCGGATGAGTTGGATTCAACATTGTTGATTGGCTGAATCTGGTAGTTAGTTTATTTGTCATATAATGAAGCGTGGTGTCAAGCAATTCTAAAAATGATACAATTTTTAGCAAAAGTGACGAGGAAACACAAGATATTGCAGACGTTCCATCGACTAACGATGCCACTATAGTGATCGAAACGTTGAGATATTTTCTCTATGTAAACCCATCTAGCGTTATTGCCCAAGAACACCTCATGGCATTAGAGAAGTTCGTTTTACAGAGGTCATTAGGGATCTATGAAAACGAACCAAACACTCCGTCACCAACTGAGAATCCTTTCCGCCACCAGTGATTGTGCTCAATCTGATAGCCCTGCATCTGGACTATCACCCTGCAGCGGAGTTTCCATTGAAGAAGGCTTGAACGTAGTACACCCATATCAATCTTCAACCACTCCTCCTAACAAATTTTCCAAAGTCGTCTAATGTTTGCGGACGCTTGTTTCCTATGGCCCTTTTCAATAACCCAAAGGCACAAAAGTCCCTAGGTGAGGGGTTTGGGGACTTTACTGGTATCTCCTGAAAGGGTGTGGAATGGATTCCCGTTTTTCGCTCCATGCGTTGAAGAAACTGCCGCGTCGACGCTGATGTATGGCTTGATTCCTTGTCCTGGTGGACCCACACCCAGTTTGCATCTGCTCCATACAGAGCTGGGATATGGCAGGTGAAAAGAGGTGCTAGAACGTTAGCCTGGTAGTAGGCCGAGTTAATATTGGTCTTTTTTATCTACAGTATCTTGTGCAGTGTCACTTACTGTTGTACCCATAACCGGCAACACTCATGAAGCTCTGTGGAAAAATTTCTTTATATTCCGTGTGCCATTTTTCGAAGTCCTGGGAGCCTCGTGGATGGTAAAATATTGCTCGGAGTTTGTTGCAGTCACTGAGATAAATGAATGCTTCGTCCGATGTCACGATTTATTTCCGTTTTTCACCAGCTAGATGGCGCTCATAGAGCTTCCGGCAGTTGGTGCGCTGTTCACTGACATGGCGTAATAAGTTTCTGAACGCGGCTCTTCTTACGCTTTTGCAGGTGTAGGTCCCATTTGATAATAGTGTTTACAGTGTAAACAGATATCCCTACTTTGTTTGCAGTGGTCTTCTGCGTTGCAGGATTAGGTCCGACGAGGAGCGCTCGGACTTTACGGACTAGTAGAGGGTCGGGGATTGACCTGTTTTTTCTCCGTTGAAATGGCTCCATTTCTAGCTAAACCTTTACAGTTTAGTACCTTGTATATCCCCATCTTCGACACAGAATGTCCATGCTCCTTGCAGGCCTTTATACTTTCGGAATAACTACATTTTGCGTTGGAAAGAGCTGTTATGTACCCTTCCCAAAACGGAACGATTTTCGGCAGCATCATGCAAACTCTGATATTTTGAACAGCGCAAGGAGATAGTTGTTATATAAATGCCCATTACTTCGGAACCAGAGCTTCATGGTATCGCCCTATAATCGGCAGGCGCAAATGCAAGTCGTTTTCATAGATCCCTAACAACCTTCTATACCGCAGAAGAAAGTAGCAAAAAACAAACTACCTTAACTGAAACAACAGAAGACAGAGAGACAACTAATCCACATAACGAAATTATTCTGATCGATATGTATTTCGGCAGCCAAGCGGCCTTCTTTAGCTTCCTTTGGATCCACAGTTTCTGGCTCCTCATTTTTCGGTTTACCTTAACTGACTCTTACCGATCACCACCAAAAGTCGTCGGGACATTTACGACCTCGGTTTAGTTGCGTTTACACGAACCGTGTCCCGAATTTGGGCTGCGGAGGTTCGTGATGAAGGGTCGATAATTAAGGCCTTTGCTTTTTAATTATTTTATATATTGAAAGTTCAGTATAATTGCATGTATACCCTATTCCAAAGCGTTTTCACTTAGATGAATGAAATCATTCTATTAATGCAAAAAAGAATTACAGAAAAAAGGAAAATTCTCATGCCTTAAAAAAAGAATTTACAAAGATTTGTTCGGATACTTCAAACACTCATGTGATTTTGAAAGCACTAATACTCTACATTCAAACCGTTCAGTTTAGGAGGTTTATTTGGAACTGTTAAAACTAACAGATAGTTGACAGTTCCATATTTGACCACAAGTTGTATAGTAGCTTCGTATAAAGTATATATGTGTATTTTTTATTAGAAAACCTATATTACCATTTTGGAAATAATATCCCTAAATCCAATGGTGTAGAAAAATATACTCTATATACGTTTCAGGACCATTTTATCATTATCAGAAGAAAAAGACGAAAACACTGTTTCAACCCAGCGCCAAAATGAGAGTAAGACAATGGAAATCTCGTGTAAAGGGGATAATCAAGCTGGTGCAATGACTACCACTACAGAAGACAATACCGATGAAGGTTTGTAAGAACATATGATTAAATCCAAAGAAATTATCACTGGTCATACAAATACTTAAAAAGAGAAGACTACGAAAATATGTTTTAATTTCATATCTTGTAGATTGTTGCTCGGATAAGCAGTGCCTTGAAGTGTCCCAGATGATAAGGAGGGATGAGTTCACTTCGCTCGGAATTCATTTGGGCATCGGCCTAACGGAAATTAACCAAATCGAAACTCGGTGTCAGGATAATGAAACCACCTTTGACATACTAAACACATGGAGGCAAATGAAAGGGAGTGAGGCTACTCAAAAAGAGTTAATTAAAACGCTTCATGAGATAAATCGGATGGACATTGTACACAGGATGTTCCCTGGTAAGAATAAACTAATTTTAAATGTCATTATATCAGATTTGAAACAGTTACTTTATTTAAAATTTTTAATTTCCATACAAACTTTCTATTACAAAAATAAAGGATCCCGGTAAAAGTGAACAAACTTTTAAATCAGATTAATCATATACAATACAACATTAAAGAAACCATTATGGAGTTAACTAGTTTCTCGGCACGTTTTCTCGCCTTCATCAGGAAATACAGAAAAAAATTAGCACGAAAAAAAATCCTATATCTTGATGGATGTAGAAATAAATGCCGAATCTAGTTGACTCCATAACGGGTTCTTTAATTCTGTACTGTAGGACTTCTAATTATATAATCTTTAAAGAAATGCAATTATAAAACCATCAATATAGACGATTAGACTTTTTAAACAGTGCATCCACGACAAATAATAAAGTGTTGACATCGCCTATAACCAGGGAGGCAATACATTCAGTCCAATAAACAGCACGTGTAAACGGTAGGAATTTTATTTCTGTAAGACGGCACCAATGTACCTCATGGTTACAGAATATTGACGCCATTTTTTAACCAGTTTTGTATACAGCTTTTTTCTTTTGTTAGTCGGCCTGAACGTCTGATTTGGTTTATTCGCAATAGATAAAAAAATCTCATCACTTTGTCTCAAAGTATATATTGCCAACGAAATTGTCTTGGGCTGAAGCCATGGAAAAGGTTAGTTTCGTGGAAGAACAACAATTCTCAGATTTTACAGGCCATATCGTGTCGTCACACACATCGACGCTTATACGCGAATTTTTGACCAACGAACATCGTCGATTGACAGTGACTGTTCTAGTGTCCCCGCAAACTCAAATGACCACTGCGTGGATGATGTGGTTTTAAATCAGATATAATTCAAAATTCACAGAAGGTGTTATACGAGGGCCACCTTCGTATATGCGAAGGCCACGCAGGTAAATTACCTATAAGTACTATTTCGACTAGTGAACACATCATTCGTTGGCATCAGTGTATCTCATAAAATAGGTCCTATTTTGAATGCGACGAAATAAATATGGTTGAATAAACCGATACTTTGTGTTTTATTGAACAATTCCCGGTGTTTATTGGACTGAAGGTAAGGTGAATGAAGACGAAAATTTCAATTGAGAACCCATTTTGAAGTAGTAAAAGTTGATGCAAAATAACGAAATCTGGTACATAAAATCGCTAGGCATACTAATATCACAGATGACAAATTCCTTGTTCACACAAAGGTATCCAAAATTAAATTCGAACCAGATAATGAAGACCATTACATAAAAAATCCGTCAAGATCATGGAGTTTCGCGATTTGAGGCGCTGTATTGCAAATGCACAGTAACCCGTGAAACGACATTGAAGGGAGTCAAAACGAAGTATGAACATCTTTACCACTTCACACAATGAACTCTAAAGCTGTCTATAAACGTCTTTACGAATTTTTGTTAGTAAATCCCATTTCCACCAAGACACTTATTAACACCGAGAGGGCTTCTGGGAGGCAAATGACGTACCTTTATGTCACCCCAAACATGTTTTATTAAGTCTCTCAAACTTCATAACAATGCGACCCACGAAATTTATTTGTATCGGTACCGCGACCCAACATTGGGTCTGATTTGGATACTTGACTGTCCTTCACTTGGATTATTACTGTCGACGCAAATAAGTGTGGTCCAAACTGAAACGTCATGGGGGTGATTGTGTTCGAGGAACTAACGTAAAAAAATGCTACTTAAAAGTTGTAGAAAAAAATATGGTCCTCATCATTTGAAAAGGGGGTGATAGGTTTGCGATGCAATGAATTCACGTTATTTTTCGAGTTGGAAAGCAAAATAGAAGCCGCATTTTTCAGTGGACGGGAGTAGCCAGAATAGCAAAACATGCGGTAATGTTAATAATGCTATCACCCCCATTAGCTTAGTATAATTCTTAGAATGAAATAGCCGAGATGCCAATTTATCTTGCGTCGACAGTAAGTGGTTATATAATTTTTCCATCATTTCCCGACTCAACATTTAAGAATTGCTATTCTATAGATTCAAGTCTGCCACTTCATGACATTGTCTTTCTTCGATTCAACACACTCTCAGTTATTCTTTTATTCTATTTACTAACTAGATTTCTACTTCATTAACTGCTACAATCTTATGTGTTTTATAATGCATGAACACCGACACTATAACGTGTTACTCGTCTTTCTTTCAGGCCAAGAGACTTCAAAAAGGAAAGCAGAACCCACCGATCCCATGATTAAAAGTGAGTGAAACACATTGACGTATATAATTTGTTAAGATTTAACTATTTGTTAAAATATTTAGCTACAGGCCTACTTGTCTATCTAAAACGAAAATACCAAGTATGCTTATATACAGAAAAACTAACCAACTGAAACTGCCTTGGAAGAGCCCTATAGATCCCTCATGAGGAATATGGATTTCATGGAAACAAATGCTCAAACGGAGCCCTTGTATCACTTCGTTCAAAATACATAATACAAGCATTTGATTAAGATTAAAACACGAATGAAAAATTCCGTGACCTGGATTCGAACCAGGAAAGCTGAGTATATACCAACGGTATAGTTCGTCGTCCTCTATGTAATGCAGTATTCACTTTTCAACATAGTCCCCATTTGTTTCCAAGCATTGCGCCAACGCGTGACTAGTTGGGTGAACCCGTCGGAGAGGAATTCCGGAGTTGTTGTCGACACCAGGATTGAATGGCAGCGTTTACCTCGACGTCAGAACCAACTCATGTCCCTTAAGGGGCTCTTTCTTCTTTGGGAAGTGGTGAAAGTCGCAATGTGCAAAGTCTTTCATTTTTGAACTGCAATTTTTCATCTTTGAACTGTAGGCGCTGCAATGCCTCTAGTGTGTGGTGACTTGTGTGTGGGCGGACGTTATCATACTCCAGAAGAGAGTCCAAAGCTGCCATTCAATCCTGGTGTCGACAATAACTCCGGAATTCCTCTCCGACGGGTTCACCCAACTAGCCACGCGTTGGCGCAATGCGTGGAAAGGGATGGGGACTATGTCGAAACGTGAATAGTGCATTACATAGAGGACAAATGTGAGTATAAAATACAAAAAGAATTTTGAAAATCGGTTAACAAATAAAAAAGTTACAGCCATGGAGACCTTATTTATCAATCGCCCCTCGTATAATGAACCAGATAAAATTTATGAAGGATCACATGATCCAAAAGAGACAATTATATAATCAATGAAAACTAATTTACATACAAGCCAGACATATTATATAATATAACATGATAAAAACAAGTTTGAACTATTTAAATTTCCGGCAAAAAAAAAGCTAAAAATATACAAAGTCTATGTGTATGATTCTTTTTCTCTAAGTTTGAAAGAAAACTGAATAAATAGAGAAATATATCATAAACATAAAGTACGTAGACAGTCAAGAATTTTATAAATAGTTTCATAAATTCAGGATAATCCTCTAATATTCTAATTGCCTTTAGACAATTATCCTTCTTGCTTTAATTAAGGATAGTCTTTATCCGAAACGTCAGCTTTTTATTTTTATTTTGATTTTGATTGTATTTATTAAAAAGTCAAAAATGATTAGAAATGTTTTTCTTATATACTTTTATTTAAATGAAAAAAATTAAAATATAATTAGCTTTTTTACAATTGTTGTAAAAAATTTTAAAAATCTGAATTAAAAACTTTTTTTATTTCAAAAAGAATAACTCTTTATTATTTAACATTTTTTTTTCATGAAAAAAAGAATATGTATTTAATTTTAGTTTTGTTCAGAAGTCAAAAATTAAAAACAAGAAAGAGAATTTCAATTTTTTTTATTTTATTCTAAGTATTAGATTATACATATTATTAGAACGATATTTTTAAAAACTACAACACTGAATAAAAAGAAAACAATCAAAATGTATAAATATGTTTTAAAAAAGTCAAATCAAACATTAATCAATGCTAAAATAAGTTTTTTAATTTTTAAAAATTGGTAATTAAATGCAAAAATTGACTGCCTCATCATCATCGTCATCTGATGATGAAGGAACAGAGTTTTCTTGATGCAACTTAAAAATAACATAATCAATATATTGTAATAAACACATAAGCTGTTTGAACTTTTTTTTCTTTAAAATCAACTCTTGTTCACGGTCAGATCGAGAGAACTTGATTTTCCATCTGTTGCTATCATCTTCAAACACTTCAATGATATATGCATCGTTAACAGGAAAAGATTCTGAAAAATCAGATTTTACTGCTGATATAATCACTTCTTTCTTGTCTGCAAAGCGTTTCCAGGCTAGTTCATCAATAGAAAGACCTTCTTCTTTCGAAGGGTAAGATCTGTTCTGATATTTTTATAAATTTTCTCAAATGAACATACACATTGTTGTTGAAAAAGTTCACAGAGACAAAAATATCAGAGCCCAATTGTTGAACAAAAGGTTCAGTTAACTGAAAAAATAATAATAATAAATAAACAAACCTCTATTTTATCCGATTTACCTTTTTAGCATATATAAAAATAATAACTTGATGACAAAAAAAAATACTAACCTGTGAAGTCATGATTAACAGAGCTTGGTTAGCTAAAATTGCAAAGAAGATCGTTTGTAACCTGTGTCACAAAGAACCAAATGTGAAAAGTTAACACAGTCCTTGAGAATTGAGAATATATAGGCACAACCAGACCAATTATTTTGAGAGGCGGAGTTAATGATTACATTAATTTTTTTTTAAAATGAAAACATGCAAACATCAGGTCTGTTTTTTTTTAAATGGAACAAGAACTAACAAGAAAGAACAAATACAAACAGGTATTTCAATGAAAAAAAATATGAAGAAGATTTTGCAAAGAAGAACGAACAAGTTTGAACAAGAAGAAACGAAAACCTTGACTTAAATTAATATCAAAAAAAAAAGAAAAAGAAAAAAAATTATTTGTAAGACTTGAATTAGAAGAAAAACTTATTTATCCGGAACATCTTCCCCTCTTATTGCATCAAATGATGCAAAAAACAAGTCAAAATCATCCACATTTTTAAATCTATCTTCGTCATGATAATCACCAATAATAAATGGAATATAAATGAAATTTGCATACATACAACGCGGAGAAAGGCGAAAATGTTCAAACATGGGGCAATCGTCTATTTCCCATTCATGAACGTGCAAACAGCAGAAAGAGCATACTACCACGTCACTACCTTTGTGTAATAAAAACCAGCTCCTTGCCAGTCTTCGAATATCTGGAAAAGACTTCAGCCAAGAGTCGAAAGTAGCAAGACGTTGTATATAATCTCTAATAAACATGAAATGAGTTGGTAACCAAAAAATTGGAAATTGCATATTCAAAAAGAAAGAGAAATACTAACAAACGTTTCACATAAAAACAAAAGTGGATTGTGATTGAAAACTTAAAAACCAACAATTTGTTTAACATAAATTTTTTTTTAAATAAACAGATGAGTAATAATTTACCGGAGGGTGTTGCGATCAGTTTGACAACTGCAAAATGACGGACACATGACCTTTTTGCCAAAAGAGGGCGTTGCAGAGAATGAAATTGAAACCGTGACCCAAACACGAAACTGAAACCTAAATCGAAACCAGAAACAGGAAGTCGAACGACTCCGTCTTGGAAAACGTCAGGTCCGGTCACGTGACCAGAAGTGAAGTCACGAATTGCGTCTTGACGTCACAAAATGTTGGTCACGTGACCTGATCGTGCCAATCAGAGAGCAGGAAGTGGAAGTGAGACAGGAAGTGGTGGACATCTTGAGCAAAATTGGTGCAAAATGGTTATTTTTCTAACTACTACCGCGGACATTGGTACAAACAATGCTGTTTTCTAGTGTCCTAAAGTCTACTAAATAGTAAAAGCAAAAATCCCTATAATAGGAGTTCCAATGGAGTAAACCTCATGCAGCCATGTCAACACGGGACTTGTGGTGGAGATGTAATGTCTCAGCTACCATTCAATGCGACCGTTGGTAATTACAAACATTTCTGACAGGTAACTATCCTTGCTTTGTGTTCATTTTGACGTGTTTGGTCTCTTCCGAAAGGACAGTATATGGCCACTCCTCTGAGTTTGGATCTTGCCATAGCACCTAAATTACCAGATCACAGGACGCATCTGGGATATTATGCAATGCTTTATGGAGCTTAGAAATCCAACATTTCTGAATAGAAAAGAATTTGGGACCGCTCTGCAGGAAGTTAACTGTTCATTGGCTGTAGAATAATTACAGGGTGTCCCAAATTGATGTATACACTCTTTGAAACGTTATAATTCAGCAACGAAATGAGATAGAAATATAAGGTTTGTTGTATTTTATTCCTTAATCTTCCTTAAGTCCGTACATGTTCAAAATGTCATACAAAAGTGTTTGTGGGTTTTTGGCATACACTGTGTTCTTTAAAGTTCCCCAAAGGTAGAAGTCGAGAGAGGTTAAATCGGGAGATCGAGGCGGGAACTCCATAGCACTTACTCTTTGTCCCACTTCTACTTCTTCCACTTCCTCTTTGTCTTTGTTACCCTTGTTGGTAGTGTTGTACCAAATTCAACCCTCTAACGTCATTGAACCTCAACAACATTCTCCACTTTCCAATAACACTTCAGTATCCATTTACGTTCATCGAATGAAAGTCTCATCGCCATTTTGGCTTATAAACAAATGAACAACAATGAACGTGTTGCTATGTTTTTGCAGCACTGTCTGGATCATACACAACAAACTTTATATTTCTATCTCATTTAGTTGCTTAGCTGTAATGTTTCAAGGAGTGCATACATCAACTTGGGACTTCTGTAGTATAGCATATTCGTATTTGGTATTTTTGGCCAATGTCCTTTCCAAGTTGGTATTCCGTGGGGACTGGTTTAACATGTCGTTTGATAGTTATGTCTACTTTCTAAAGCGGGGCGAACACGTATCGATTTAGTCAACGAAAACCCTTGATCTAGTCAACGGTGATTGTTTTCGTTTGACTAAGTTGGGTGAGATGAAGAAATCGCCGTTGACTCTAGTCAATGCAAAATTTCATTTGACTAGATCAACAACAACTTAGTCAAGTGAAAGCAGCCAATCAGAATGCCTTACAGAATACGTCATCGCTGAGATCATGGCGACGAAACGTGGTTTCAGTTACATGGGATTTAAATAAAGATAATATTCTCATCCACTTTTATAGAGGTGAGTAAAGAAAAATTTTAAATATTACAAGGCAATTTAAAATTTAACTTTAACTTTCTTTGTGCATGCACTGCAAGAATTTGCGTGACGTGTTTGTGATTATGATTGAAGATTTGAGATCACGTTTTCACGCGTAACTGAGATTGTCGTTGACTTAGTCAAACGAAACTTAGTCAACTGTTTGACTAAATCGCTACGTGTTCACCTAGCTTTTTTCTAAATAGAGTAAAATATTTTCGTTCTAAATACAGGCATTATTAGAATATGAGACTTCCTTTAACGTATCTTACTTTATTTTTTTCACTTCAGGCATTCAAGATAACCAGAGGGAATACTTCAAGGACCCCAAGTTGCCGCGTATTTTATGGTTGGAAAAGAAGTTAACTCTGGAACAAATCTATATTGAATTGGCTATGAAAAAGAAAGACAAAAGAGGAATAGAAATTATGGAAAAAATTGCACTGGAGGACATGTTTCAAATGGATGAAGAGAAAGAAGATCGTGGCACACGAATATTCATAGAGGGTCACCCAGGATTTGGGAAAACTACTCTCCTCATAAAAATCCTTTCTGATTGGTCCAGGCAGCAAGATTACGTCTCAGGTCTCTATCATTTGGTGTTTTTAATTCCACTGAGGAATTTCAAAGGAGACCTAGAGACTCATTTCCATCAACAATGCCACAAAACTAATAACACAAAAGAAGAAGTTGCTCAAAAAATCCAGTCGATTGAAGGAAACGTATTAGTACTTTTGGATGGCTGGGATGAGGCCACGGAAGAAACAAAAAAGATACTCCTGCCTGTGCTCAGGGGACTCGTGTACCCCAAAATGACAGTCGTGGTCACCTCTCGCACTGGATTTTATGACTGGCCACAAGATGAAGATGAAATTTTGTGCAAAGTCAGACGTGGGAGTTACCAACAATACAAACTATGGGATAAAAGGTTTCAGGTGAAAGGAATTTCTAGTCAGAGAAGGAAGGAATTTCTGCGAAAGTATTTAGAAATCGATCCCAATGATTTGGTCAGGACCCTCGATAATTTGCCTGTTAGCTTCAATGATTTCTGTCGTTGCCCATTGTTTCTCTTGTTATTGGGAACTCTCATAAAACACAAGAAATTCGAAGAAAAGACACTGAAAACAAAGACTCAACTGTACAAGACCATATTCAATTTTCTTGTCAGCCGAAGTTTAGTGAAAAAGAAAAAAATGGAGAAACAAGTGGACCTATTTGATCCACACAACAGCCAAAGTGCACCTTACAGAGACATCGTGATTTGTTTTGGTCGTTTATGTTTGCAAAAATTAAAAGCTCAGCTCCTCTCGTTTGAAGAAAAGGAAATTGTTGTTAATGGCTTCGACATTTATCATTTCGGATTTCTTACAAAAATCGTTTTGTTTGTTGAAGACGAGGAGAAGACCGCGTTCGAGCCAATCCATAAAAGTTTTATGGAATTTTTGGCTGCGTTTTATCTGTCGACGATCCAAGAAACAGAACTAGCAATCGAAGTGAAAGAATTATTTAAAGCCAGAATTACGCCTACGAGTGATCAACTTGTGTATCCATTATTGTGTGGATTACTCGATGCAGATGCGGCCAAATTGTTCTGTTCACTTTTGCCCTTAAACGACATCATTCGTCTAATTGATATCAAAAGTGATTATTTGAACAAATTAGAACCCCTGTTAAACGAAATCGCCAATGCTAATGAGGAGATATACAACTCTTTAATTCAGTTTGTTCCTAAATACTTGATACATGATGATGATTTATATTATAATGATGTTGAGGATGATTTCCCTTGTGTCAACTATGCCGAGCGATGGGTTTGTCCTGTCGTAAAGCTTTCCAATGAAATTCAAATCATGAAAGAATTCATCTTCAGTAAGAAATGCTTAGAGAGGATTAGGTTTTTAAAATATTTGAAATATTTTCGAATTAAAACAATGAAAATAGACACCAGCGAACATACAAAACTGGCAGAGATAAACAGGAAGTTTAAGTGTCGAAATCTCGTCATTCAATACTGGAAGGAAAAACCTTGGGTGTCTTTATCGAGTATTTTGGAGATATCATCTCAATTTTGTTTTTGGGATAGATTTTACTTGTTAATTGATGATATTCAAGATAATTTTGATGAATTCCTTCAAATCTGCGAAGATCTTACGAATGGGGAATTAAAGAACGTTAATGTTTACCAGCTAACGATTTTAGACATAGACATAGGCAAGTTTCATTCCATTTCTTCTTCGTTTGCAGATCTTCTTAAAGCAAAAACAGTTACATTTGGTATTAGATTAAGGTTTAGAAATGAAGACAAATCTGAATTTGATGAATTTTTACTCCGAGATATTTTGAATAATATCGTCAGTAGTCATATCTTGTCTTTATCTCTGGATTTCTCGGGCGTTTCTTCTTTTAAGCATCCCATCGCTTTACCTTCAGGTATTTTTACGAGTCAACGAAAATGGAAATATTTGGAACTACAAGGACACTTTATAAAGCCAGAGTCTGATGAAAATATTGTATGTACACCAAT
This sequence comes from Rhysida immarginata, assembly GCA_023313115.1. Lineage (NCBI taxonomy): Eukaryota > Metazoa > Arthropoda > Chilopoda > Scolopendromorpha > Scolopendridae > Rhysida > Rhysida immarginata. Next base: position 72,597 of record JAHWFO010016894.1, read on the forward strand.
AAACAACTTAGATTGCATCGGTATCCCTTCCAAATCTAAGACTCTGCTTCCATTTTTATTTTCAAAATGCGATGACATAAGGAAACTAAGTTGCTGGAACATCGAGAAAATCCAAGGAGACATCTTAAACGGTTGGAAAGGGTTCTTCACCATAGAATCACTCGAATTATATACACAATATATCAATGACACATTTTATTCTCTGATTTATCGTTTTCAAAACCTGAGGAAACTCAAGATCATTGAATTAGAAATACCAGATAACACAAGAGAGTCAGTCGTTGCTGCATTGCTGCTGAAGACGATTTCTTCTCTTCCCCATTTGAACACACTCTCCATCCAGTGTGACAATTTCCTCTTTTTGTATAATTTTTTGGAAAGACTTTCCTGTCTACCAGACGAAGAAAAGACAAAGATCCCATTGAAGAAACTCGTTCTTAATTCATGTCGAGTGAACCCGTTTGCAGTGCACGAAATCATCGAACAATATAAATGGATCACACGTCCCAAAGGAAGAGGTAATTATTCGCAATTTTAATTTTAATCTGGTACTTATTTGGATATAAATGGATACTATTCACTGTTTCAGCAGTTTCATAATGCTCCTAAATTGGGGGGGCATTCTATTATTATTAATAATGTTCGCAGTAGTGGACGCTTTTCTGTATATTTCGAATTCAAATTTTCCTTCTTGCTATGGTTTTTATTGACTCGTATGTCCAGGAAATTAATTTCTCCTTGAAAAAAGTCCATGAACAGAACGTTTTAAAATTACGTGATGATGCAACAATATTTTTCAAGATCATGCAATGTTAAAATCTTCTGTTGTTTTGGCAATAGAACATTCGTTTCCAATAATTTTAACAATGAGCAGGAAGAAAATGATTATAATAGCACAATATGGATAGGGCAGTCTCTCTCTAGGAGGCAAAAAGATACACGTGCCTCCTTTCAGCTCCCTAACAAATGTTCAGATGGTTCGTGGGTTTGGAACACTTGAACAGTGTATAACCTTCCTCATCCAATGGGTTGGGTATATATCAGCTCGACACTTCAAATCGAAAAACACACTGTATTGTGTGATCTTTAATAATCGTTCGAAGGATTCATGTTATTTCACATCTATCGAAATGTCACCGAAGAAAAGAACGACTATTTATTGGTCAGAGAAGACAAAAGTTAGGTTAGGTTAGGTTAGGTTACTTTGGAAACATCTGAACAACGGGAGCTTCGTCTATATCAGGAAATTGTAAATTACTGAAAATCAATTTGAGTTTGTTCTGTTTACCTACAACTGGAATTATCCCGGGCAACGCCGGGTGCCTTTGCTAGTCTATAAAAGGAAGAAAGTAATAAAATTTAAACTGGAATTTTGATAATACATAAGCTAATGATAAAAAATGTAAGGGAAAATTTCGCGAACTGGATTCAAACCAGCGAGCGTGAGTATCACGCTCCGTCACCAAGTGGGTAATCGCGGTAGTCAAGGTGGAAGTCCAATGACAGGGCAGGCACCCAGCAATGATCGTGATGCCTGGAAAAGGACACCAAATTTGGTAGGGAGAGTAATAAATACATTGCAGTTTCAAATGTCACTGATAGGGGGGGGGGTATTCTCTTAATCTGCATATGTGACGTGATAAAACAGCATCAATAATTTGGCCTATAAAAACAACAAAAGTCCGAAAGACAGTAGCATAGCTTACTCAACATGTGTGTATTAGTACCTGAATGCGAGCTGCTTTATCTTCACCAATCCAACGCAGGAGCCGCTCTTCACGAGTTTAGAACCCGTCACGACCTGCGTAAAAGGCATTTTAGAAATTATAATATATGAAATACATGACCTTGTATGAATTCAACTACTTTTAGGGATTTCCTTAGAGCTTAATTACTCATTTCTGAGAAGAATCGCACATCCTGCATTTGCGCAGTTTAAAGAAAAAACTGCACATCTGCAGAGAATGGCTTGTTTTCAAAATTGAATGCGGAGTGACACAGCATGAATGATCACGTAACTGCAAGTAGATCCAATTCCTAAGATTATCGCGATGAGTTCTCCATTTCCATCTATATAAGATAAGCCGCGAGCAGAAACTCCAACAGAACGATTATGTGAGGTTTCAATTCTTATTTTATTTGTCTGGTCTTTCTAAATCTTTATTTTTACAGTGCACACTGCACTGAGTGGCCAGTTAATTAGAAACATCCCCATAATGCTGCGTTGCGCCACCCCTAGCAGATATAACAGCACGAATTTGCTGTGGCATGGATTCAATTAGCCACCAGAAGCGTTGTTCCGTGATGTTTGCTCCCAGTTGATGCTTATTGGATCGTGGCGGATCCTTGCCTCAAATAACCCGTTCCAGCTCATCCCAAAGATGTTCGATTGGATTCAAATTCGGGAACAGGGTTGGCCAGAGGAGTAAATTGAATTAAATATTGTGGTCATGGAACCATTCCATGACGATACGAGCCTTGTGACACAGAGCATTATCCTGCTGGAAGTTTCTTTCCGATGGGGGAAACACAGTAGCCGTGAAGGGATGAACAATCTTCGGTTAGCCCTGACTATTAAGGCCTTGTTCCGGACCAAGAGTATGCTAGGAAAACATTTCCCAGACCATTACAGAGCATCTGCCAGCCTGAACAGTGAAAACCAGACAGGAGGAATCCATCGCTTCTTGCTGCTGTCTTCAAATTCTGCGTCGGCTATCTTCTTAGTGCAATAGAAAATGAGATTCATCTGGAAACACCTTCTTCCAGTCGTCGACGGTTCAGTGTTGGTGATCACGGGCAAATTGGAGACGTTTTTTGCGGTTTTGGGTGGAGATCAAAGGACCCGAACCAGCCGTCGGCTGTTGTAGCCCATCCTTACCAATATACGGGGTGTATTGCGTTCAGAGATGTTATTCTGCGGTCCAGTGTTACACTCTATGGTTAGTTGACGAGTCGTGACGTTTCTATTCGCACGAATAAGCATTCCCATCCTTCGCTCACCCCTTGGATCGACGAATCGTTTGCGACCACAGGGTTTCTCTGGCTGTTTTTTTTATTGTTTTACTAATCCTAATAAACCCTTGAAATGATTGTTCAGGAAAATCCTAGAAGACATGCGGTTTCAGAAATACTAGTCCATCTCGCCGGGCACCAACTATCATCCCACGCTCGAAGTCGCTCAGCTCCTATGTTTTCCCCATGATGATGGTCAAACCATTTGTGTGTTCTCGCTTTATTTTGGTACCGATAGTCACGTGACCAACTGATAAGTAGTAATTGCTATGCCAGCGGATTTGCATAGTCATAGGTGTTCCTAATAAACTGACCAGTCAGTGTATTGGCGACGTTTAGAATTACACGCAGAATCCTATTTCCCATGTCATCATTTTAACAAATTGCGTGTCATTGCGGTTGTGAGTTATAGATGGCTGTGAGTACTGTCTGTTTTATTATAACAACAAACACCCTGTATGTATACTGAATTTCTAAACATTGATACAATCAAATCTCATTCTCACCCCCTCTTAGCAACAATTAGATGCGATTGCTCATTACATTATATTTCCAACGAGGATAATCAAATCTTGCCAAAAAGGAATATCCCTTTCTCTAAAAGACACATTCAACACCGACAGTACTGCCAATACACACTGAACTGCCACTTTATTAGGTACACCTCACAAAATATACAAATTGATTGACTGCCTTGATTTGCATGTCACATGACCACAAATGGTGGAATAAATATATCATGAAGCAACTTTTGTACTGATTAGTTAAGCGTCAAACCAGTGATGTGACTGAGTTTCCAGCGTGGCATGGTGGTAGCTGAAGAGGGTCTGGAATGAGCATTTTATAAATGGCGACTCTCCTGAACTTTTCACGTACCACAGTTTCAAAGGTTTATATCGAGAGTCAGTTAAAAAAAGAAAAAACAAAAAAAACAAAAAAAACACGTAGCCATCGTGACTCCTGTGGACGGGAAACCCTTGTTGATGAAAGAGGCCCAGAGAAGAATGTCAAGATAGAAAGGCAACAATCGCGCAAATATTATATTTGCTCATTATATAATTCAAATATGAAAATAGAGAACTAGTCACCGTTTTTTGATTGAAATGGTTTACCAAAGCCGAAGACTATGTCGGGTACCAAAGCTATCAGAGAAGAACAAGAAAGTACACAACAGCACAAGGATTGGGACCATTGTAGATTGGAAAAAAGGTTGCCCAGTCAGATAAATTGCCGGTTCCTGCTGCATTATGTTGATGGACAGCGTAGAATATGGCGAAAACAACATGAAGCCACGAACCCCTCATGTCAGGATCAGACTTTGCTAGGTGGAGAAGGCGGAGTAATGGTGAAAGTTTTTTCTTGGTACGAATTGAGTCCTGTAATATCTGTAGACGGTCGTTTGAACGCCAAAACAAACATAAACATTGTTGCGGATCAAGTTCACCTCCTTCATGCTCACAATTTATCCGCACGCAGAAGGTTTCTTCCAGCAGAATAATGCACCAGCACACAGGATTAGAATAAATATGGATTTGTTCTCATGTCCGCATGGGGAGACATTCCTGTTGAACGTTTTCACCATCTCGTTGAATACAGGCGGTTTTGACGGCCAATAGAGGTTGTACACGCTACAAGACAGTTTAGTACCTAATGGCAGTTCAGTGTAACAGATCGAATACTATTGAAACTGAAACCTTGTCATAGGATAAAACCAATGTCACTCTAAAAACGATTAACTAATCAAAAGAATACAAGATTATTAATAAAAAACAATTTTGTCATATAAATAAAAATGTCATGTTTCTTGACCAATATTAGGGCTTAATGAAATCATTTTAAATGTCTTTTACAGATATACTGTTCAAATTGACGGAAATACAGCGAAAACAGTACAAGAGAGACGATCGGGTTCCTTCATTAATCTGGCCAGAAGGGGACGTCCTAATCGATTCTCTGATCGTGCACCTAGAATCCCAAGACTTCATGACGGATGGCGAGGTTAGCCAACTCAAATCCATACGCATGAAACAGCTGTTCGATTTGCATACATCTCGGATTTTGGTTGAAGGTTCGTCGCCAGAGGAGAACAAAATCTTCTGCCACATATTTCTAAGATACTGGGCACAACATCATTATTCTTTTGATGATCACTTCAGTCTGTTGTTCCATATTGAGACGAAGGATTTTGTTAACGGGGCTTCCATCGAAGACGTGCTCATTGAAAGATTCCCAGGAAAAGAGATTATACCGAAGAATGACATCATGAATTGTATTAACGCGTACCAATATCGAATCCTCCTCATTTTAGAAGGGTACAATGACGAAATGAGCGAAGAAACAGAAAGGATACTGGAGCGACTACTTTTACGTCGACTATTCCCTAAAATGAACATCATGGTCACGAGCAACAACGGAAATTCACTTCTGTACAAATATTGCACTCAAATATCTAAAGAAACAAGTGAAAACGATCAAAAGATAAAGTCCTGTTTCGATAGAAGAGTGATCATCAAGCGCATCGAGGTAGGTTCAAGAGATAAAACTTCTTGAAGAGAAATGGCTAAGATGCGCGATCGCATAAAAAGATAAACACCAATTTCGATAGAAGAGTGGTTATCAAAGCATGGAAAATCATATCGAAATGAAGAAGTAAAAAATTGCCATGGCATCCGATTTGCAAGAACAAGGGAAAGAAACACTACATATCTTGGAACAACAAGCGGAGGAATTAAGCTATTTCCTCTATACAATCAACTAGAACTATCCAACACTTCCTTTTATATCTCATCAATAAAAATAACCGCGGCTACGGTAACATATGGGGTTTTATGTCTTTATTTACTTTAAAAATTGTCGCGGGTGCCAGTAGGATATAACCTACGAATCTTTACTATAATACTACTTACCAAGTATTAATAAAGATGTTTAGAATGTAAAACAACCATCTCTTACCAAGTTATTTCAAGGTAAGAATAACATAATAATCAAGAGAAATCCAAATTACAATATTTAACTGAATGCTTTCACAAAATCCAGAATGCAATTTAAATTCGTATTTAAATGCATATTTAATTGATACTCAACAAGCAATTAAACTAATCTTAAAATCCTAAAGTTTTAGATTTTATTGCATAAGAAAAAACAGTAATAATATTCTTATTTACTTTAACTATGTCAATTAAGCATCGGTGATATTACACTTAAAAATAGCAGACCACAATTTAATAGCAAGTATCTTTATTAATCAAGACTTGAGATCAAATTAGTGTTAGTAGAAAAGTTACAAAAATACCTTGAAAATTTGTCTTAAATTCCAATATACTAATTTTAATAAATTTGTCTTAAATTTTAATAAAATGTTGCTCCCCTTTTATTCAATATTAAAACGTGTGGTGTTGCCTGAGCGCGAAAACGTCATACATTGTTACATCATCATCCGAAGACATGTTTAATCGCATTTCTACCAATAGAGCTGGTAAGTATGATGTCACTTCCTGGCCAGATGCCTAGCGATTCCAAACATTAGGTTTAACAATGTGGTATAAGGC
>JAHWFO010016894.1:79256-109166 GCA_023313115.1 Rhysida immarginata
AAAAGTCACATGATCATCGGGGTCCGGGCAACAATCCATCCTTCATTATTTCCAACAAACGAAAAATTACTGATTGTTAAAATCCAAAATGGAGACAATGAAGGATGAATTGTTGGCCGGACCCCGATGATCATGTGACGTTTGAGTGCCCTGGCCTGTCTCTCGTTGGCCTCGTTACCAGCTCTATAATAAGCCCTAAATTATGTCTTCGCATGATGATGTAACAATGTATGACGCTTTCGCGCTCAGGCCTTATCTTTAGGAGGCGTTGGCCCAGGCCTGTCTTTCTTGTGGGCTAAGAATCTACGGGATGTGAAGTCAAATTCGCGTCACGGACGCGATCTCTCGACGAGATATCTCGAGTTTTGAAACACGCCTTTCTGCATCGCGCAGAAAGTGCAGGGTTGTGACGTTATACAATGTGAGGAACAGATTCTGCACAGAATATACACTTTCTGCGCGATGCCGAATGTGCCTTAGGTGGTGTTAGTGCAACCAACACTTTCTAAAAAGAAAGTCTCACAACTGAAAGGTCATACATTGTTACATCATCATAAGTCGACCATTGTTAAGCGTATTTCTACCGATAAGAAGTCCTAAATTTGGTCGACTTATGATGATGTAACAATGTATGACGTTTCAGTTGTGAGGCTTTCTTTATAAGAGGTGCTGGTTGTCCAACCAACACCTCCTAAAAAGAAAGCCAAACAACTGAAACGTCATACATTTTTACATCATAAGTCGACCAAATTTAAAGCTTATTATTGGTGGATACATGATTGGGAAGGACGGTTAATGTATTGATTTAAGAGAGGGGCGGACGAACGAGCATCGAGGTCAGCGAAATCCTCATGTCACCAGGAATCATCTAAGGTCTCCTGTCATCGTAGCCCTCACCTAAGGCCGCCCAAAGGTACACTTCTCGATGCGTCCTTTTCAGGACGCAAACTCGGCACCACACCGTGAAACTGCACCACTCTGGTTCCTTCACTTCTCATCGGGTTCAGGTCAGTTCTGTTTCTGTAGTTGTTCTAAATGGCGTCGTCCAAAGTTCCTGAACTAAATTCAGCAAGCCGCGTCCTGCAAGAAGGGGAAGATAAAACTGTTACCTGCGAAAAAGCTTATCGCGATGCATCTATGGATCCCAGGTTTGCCGCATTTGATCAAGTTATAAATGAATTGATCGAGTCCCTCCGAGGTGATCTCTTAACAAAGTACAATACCCTAGAATCTAAGTGTGAATCCCTTAGCAATGAGGTAATCGAGGTTAGAAATAAGCTTACCAATATTGAATCGAATTTTGAAAAAACAAATGCCGAAGTTCTCAAGTCACTCCCGTATTGAAGTCACCGATAGACTAAATCGTCTCGATGATACCCTTAAACAATGTCTTGAACATATTGCTGGCAAAAGCTCAGCATTTATTTCCATAAATGATTCCTGCAGAGGGCAAAACTAGAAGTCTGTGGTAAAGGCGCAGCAGGTGTACCTTCTGAAAAACTTGATAATTTAGATCCATCAAAAAATGCTGGGTGTAAGAGAAGCCATACAGACGATATTAACTGTGGATGGAGAACACATCAAAGTAAAAAATCAAAAAAAGGTATGAGGATTGACAATTTTCAGTCTGCTATTGAAATCAATAATAGTGCCACTGCCGTAATAAGAGAGAAAGCCTAAGCCTTGGAACCGCTCTACTCCTGACAGTTCTACTCGTGAAAATAGAGCCATTTACATTCCGCCATTAATAATCCTTAGTCATGGGAAACCCATCAAGGAGGTCCTGGAGGAGATCAAGACCCATGTGCAGCTGGACAAAATCACCGCCCACACAGGTAGAATAGACACAATTAAGATTAAGTGCCATGATGAAGAAATCCACAAAACTCTTGTGGCTGGAAATTAAAAGCAGAGCTGTGCTTAAAATTCTGCACCATCAGCTCAAATCGGAAAAAATGCTTAAATACGTCCTTAGGAATGTTGACGTAACCTATGACCTTGAGGACTTCTGTGTTGACCTCAAAGAATCTAATTACTTCCCGGAAAAAGCCATCAGACTGAAAAAAGTAAAGGGCTCAGTGGAAATACTGAACATAACAAGACGTTCCTAAGCCTTAATCGCATTGGACCTCTAGCTGTTACTGTCGAAATATTCCGAGGAAGTAAAAAGCCCTTGCAATGTTTTAACTGCTTACGTTTCGGGCACGTCTCTCAGGGTTGCACCGAATCCCCCGCTGCAACAAGTGCGCAGGCAACCACCAAATATTAAGGGCAAAGATCCCCCAAATGCATCAGATGTGAAGGTCAACACACATCTAGCTATGCGAAATGCCCAAAGTACCCCCAGGCTAGAAAATTCAAAAGCACCAAAACAGTAGATGGTAGAACATTTGCTTCTGTCGCCTCCAGTTCTGCTAGTAAAGGAATTATAGACCCCAATGAATTAACCAGAGTATACAGATATGTGGGAACTTAATGAACCTTCTCAAGGAAAACAGCAAAGATTTGCCTCATTTTGTCTCAGCCGAAACAGAAATTAATCATGGATAGACATCCCTGTAGAGTAATTAAACAAGGTAAGCTTCGTTGCACTATTTGGAACACGAGCGGGCTCTCTCGCAATCGTATAGAGTTTTACAACTTCCTTCATTTTGGAATATTGACATTCGTTTGTGTGTGAGACTCACCTCAAACCAAGTCAGACCTTCAAATTGCCTGGTTATTCGATTTACCGCAAGGATAGACCCCTTATAAATGCTGCTGGCCCTCCGTCTGGTGGGATAGCAATCAGTAAAACAAGGCATCGATCATCGTGAGACTACCACTACCAGTTTCGTGGGAATGGAAGCCGTGTCAGTCATTATAAACGACGTGGACGTAAGGGAAGTTAAATTTATCTCCTTGTATAACTCGCAGAGGCATAAACTTGATCCCTGCGAACTCGATGATTTACTAAATTGGCCCATTCCAGTTATTATGGTGGGTGACTTGAATGCCAAACACCCATACTGGAATTCCAAACGTATGAACCATAACGATTCTATTCTCCATGGCTACTTGATGAACCAAATTGATACCTTAGTCATCGGTCCTTTTGACGACACTTACTATTGCGACCACTCGCCCGTTAGTGATGTACTTGACATTGCTGTCCTCAAAGGGTTTTTCAAACCGTATAACATCTTTACAGTGAACGACTTATTCTCTGATCATCGCCCAGTCGCTCTCAACATCGAGGGCTTAAACCTTGACCAGAGGGTCAGTCTCCGCCGGAAGCAGGATTGGAAGCTATTTAGAGATTTGCTCAAGGAGTGTAACATTTCATTAACGGATCCTGCCAACAATGTTGATATTGATGGTAATGTTAGTGATATCACCCAATCGATTAAATCAGTCAGTGATGCTAGCGCTACTGCCATTGACCGAAAGAGACCTGATCATCTCAATCTTCCCCCATCCATCAGGCAACTCATACGTGAAAAGAACTCCTTCAGAAGATTGTGGCAACGTACTAGGTGCCTGCAGTTCAAGACTAAGTACCACATGCTAGCACGTAAACGTCAGCGAACAGGTAAAGGAGCTACAAATCCAAAGGTGGTGTAGCAAAATCAAGTCTGTCAGTCCAGGACAAGTCACTCTGGTGTACAGTCAGGGCCCTCAAGAACAAGAAGGCCACCGATCTACCTCCTCTGCTTACGGAAGATGGGAATTTTGTTAGCCTTGGTTCGCTCCTTCTTGTCGCATAGATCCTATCGTGTCAGGGTTGGTAACTCCTTGTCTGACCCCTGTGACGTCAACGTGGGTATTCCTGGGCCCAGCGTTGTTCAATTTTTCCATTCACGAGCTACCGGAATTCGCAAAGTGTAATCCGTACTTGTTCGCTGATGGTACGGCCATCATGACTTGCACGAAGAATTCCGCACACGTCATCAGTCACTTACAAAAGGCTTTGCAACAGTGCAAAAAATGGTTCGACAAATGGAGGTTGAAGCTCAACGTTGACAAATGTAAAGCTATGTTCATTACATGTAAACGCAGGAATCCTCCAGGGACCCTCGCCTTATACGGCAGAAATCTGGATTGGGTAAAGAGGTACAAATACCTAGGCATATAGATTGACTCTAAGCTAAACTGGTATGACCATATTCAATATGCTCTCAACAAGGCGAAGTTCAGCCTGAATGCGCTACTGGGGAGAAACAGTGCCCTTGGATTGGACAATAAACTCTTGCTCTACAAGGTGGTGATCCGCACCATCTTGCTCCACGGAATGCCTGCCTGGGCGTCTATCTGCAAATTGAGGTGGAGGGAACTACAGACCTTCCAAAATGTATCTCTCAGGGCCATTTAAAATCTAAAATGAAATGATTTATTAAAAAAGTAAATGCCCATGTTTGGCAGTAATGCATTTTATTATACTGTATTTACTTATTTATCTAAAATAGAAAATTCATATTTCAAAATATCCATCGGTTTTCACGACGTTTCAACAATGCCAAGTGACGTAGTGCCACGGCTTTGTCTAGATCGCGTCGGCTTCGGTTTTCCACTGGCGAGGAGCATCTCTTCTTCTCATTGTTGAGCAATGACGTCGTTGTTATTTCCTGCGTAGTCAACGGTTTTTCTCGTCTTCTTGGTTAAATATCTTGTCAATTTGACAATGGACAATCAACAAAAGACAGTCCTTTTCGGATAAAAAGGAAGAATTTCCAGCATTCGTTCATATTGACGTCTGGAGACCATAAATTCTTCCTATCAGTGGAATTTGTTAAGCCGCAGGTAATAGTTTGCGTTATTAATTTAATTTTCTTAAAAAATAAAAATGTTAAAATAAACTGTTTTCCCTGATAAATGTAAAGCCTGTTGTATTCTTAATTTTACTAGCTAATCCAGGAAGGCTTAGTCTTAGGGATATTTTGACATTCATTATTGTTGAAGGGTGAATTTATACAGGGTGATTCAAAAGTTACTGTGCAGTGGCTGGAAATAATATTTATTGGAAATTGATGCTGGAAATGCCCGCCACCGGCCTCACGACATCGGTTAGCACGCGGTTACATGTTGTTAAACACTCTGCTCAATATTGAACTTCAATAACTCCTTCAGCCCAGGCAAAGTTACACGTTTCCATGCACTATCGCACGGTAACTTTTGGATCATCTTATATAATTGAATAAAAAATATTTCTTCAAAAGTGTAAAGAGTTTATTTTGATTTAAAAATGTAAAGAGTTTGGCCATAAATGAATGTAAACTCTATCTTAAACAATTGCGCTCTTCTATTAACCACTTGAATAATAGCGTGGGAAAAATGTATCTGGCCATCCACACGGTTGTCCCTAGTTCTAGAAAAATTTTGCTTAAAAGACAAAAGAATTCTAAAGCTAACTTAATGCAAGTTTTTTCAATGTTTTTCAACATCTCGCTTTATTATAATAATTATTATTACCTTAGCATTAATTTTTGAAGATAAGATAATTTTCTGTAAGATGAGCGTTTTCTGTTTTGTTTTTAATTGAAAAATTAATGATTTTATAACATTTTGATCTAAATATGCAGAATAGTTCCAAAGATTCCAAATAATGAGGATAAATTTCGGGAGATGATAATGGACAGTAATAAGAATAAAAATGAGCAAATATATATATAGTGGTGGCCAAAAATTTAGCACCAATAAAATGGCTCTAAAAAATATTGCCAATATTTGAAAAATCAAGGCTCAAAGTTAATTCCACCCCTGCTACCAAATACATGAGACTGTCTGAAATAAAGTATTTAAAAAAAATTTTTTTGGAGGATACACTATGAAAAGGGGAGCATGTTTCAGAATATTTAAGTAATTGGCTGGACATAAGTTTAGCACCCTAACGTGTCTGCGACTTAAACGTGGGTTCCGCATTGTAAGTTTGTTGTATTTTAATATACACATTGTATAAGCAACAATTTTAATTTCACTTGTACATGTTTTAATCATGGGAAAACGACAAAACATGTCGGTAGATCTCTGTGAACAAATTAGACGGTTACGCCATGAAGGACTAACATTTGCTGCCATTGCCAAAATTGTTAACTGCAACAAATCATGTTGTATACGTACAATTCAGCGTTACAACAACACTGGTTCTGCCAGAGATCGTTCAAGACCAGGAAGACCTAAAAAACTAACCTCGCACATCGACCGTATCATTCATCGTCTCTCCAAAAAAGACAGATCCTTAACTTCAACAATGATTCAAGGTGAATTGTCTGCTCATCATCACGTTAGTATTAGTTCTCGTACTATTCGTCGACGATTAAACCGGTTTAGTTTGTTTTGGCGAGTGGCGCGAAAGAAACCTATTGTCATTAAAGAACAGGAAAGCTAGGTTAACTTTTGCTCGTGCCCATCTCAACTGCACAACACAACAGTGTAAAAACGTGCTGTGGTCGGATGAGACAAAGGTACAGCTCTTTGCATGCGATGGCAGAAAGTACAACAGGCGTAAACATGAAACTTACAAGCCACAGTGTTTACAGCCAACCGTGAAACATAGAGGGGAAAATGTGATGATGTGGGGTTGTTTTACCTGACATGGTGTAGGCCCAATCCATCATATAAATCGCATCATGGATCGTTTGGTTTACAAATCCATCCTTGAGAACATTATGCTTCCTTATGTCGATGATAGTCTGCCCCTTACATGGTCATTCCAGCACGATAACGACCCGAAACATACCAGCAGACTTGTCAAGGAATGGTTACACATAAATCATATCAAAGTTATAGAATGGCCTGCTCAGTCAGCAGATTTGAACCCCATAGAAATGCTATGGATTAATGTCAAAAGGGCTGTTAAAGAAAAAAACCCAATAGTATTCTTATACTAAGCGACACCATCAAATAAGCATGGAACAGCATTCCAGAAGATCGGATATAAACGTCTAGTGGAATCCATGCACAGACTATGTGTAGCCGTTATTAAAAACTTTGTTACCCAACCAAATACTGATTCTATGATGTATTATTTATTTATTCTGTATATAGTGCTAAATTTTTGTCCATAGGAAAATCACCTAAAGGATTAAAAAAAATTATCTCAATGTTTCAATTTTGAATTCAACATGCATGGTTATTTGTTGGATCATTTCACGTTTAATTATTTTATTGGTGTAATTTTTTTGTAACTTCTTAAGAATTTTTGGTAACAAACAACTTAAGCCAATATAGGTGCTAAATTTTTGGCCACCGCTGTATCTGGAGGACTGCGCTTCCCTGACCACCCCCACTCCCACTTCTTTGACAACTGAAAGATTTCCTTTATTTTACTGGTCACAGTAAAAGACTATAAAACGTCAAAGCTGTTCACCATGCGCTAAATCTACAATGGAAAATGTAACTTCATTAAGCTAAACGCAGGCAAAGTATTAGTCTTTCTTTATGTCTGTTCTCTTTTTCCGAGCTCGCCCGTTGTCCTCGCTATAAAGATACCTTAGAAACTTCCTTTCTTTTTCCAAAGTTGATCATCAAATGAAAATATCCGTCAGTGCACACTTAAAATGTGCATTTTTCAAAAGTTATTGCAGTTCAATTCCATGTTTTATAAGTCTTAATCTGTTTTTGTTATCTCTTTGAGGTAATTTTGAACCAATTAGCTACTGCCTTTCCTTGTTTCCACCGAATAGATATGATAATGTTTCTTTTCTCAGCGAGTTAAATAAGAAATTTCCGGCAATCAAATTTACCCATGAAATTGAAAGTGGTAATCATGTTGCTTTTCTAGATTTAAGCATTATTAGGGTTAATGATTATTAGGTTGGAATTTGACTTATACAGGGTGTTTCTAAAGGTAGTTACCAAATGTTACACACAATTAGGGGACACCAAAACAGAGTTTTTACTATAGCATGGGGGTTCGGAACCGTACCATTGTCCGGAGAGAATGGGGAGAGAAGTCATCACACTGGATGTAGATCATGTAACGGTGTGGAGAATTGCTCATGAACATCATCTGCGGGTCATGAACATCATCATTATCAACGGGTCCAGGCATTGGAGGTCAATAATTATTAGCCCCGTGTGGGCTTCGTGGAATGGTTGCTGCAGCAGTGTGCAACTGATCCTGACTTTCCACAGCTAGTACTCTTTACTGATGAGGTAGCATTTACTAGAGACGGGGTGTTCAATGTACACAATGGACATTTATGGTCTGAAGACAATCAGCATCGGTTCAGTGTCAACATATGGCCTGGGATTGTTCGCGATGCACTAGTTGGCCCATACATTCTGCCAGTTCGCCTCAGCGGACATAAATATCTTCACTTTATCGTTGATGTGCTACCAGAGCTCCTGGAGGATGTACCGCTGGATATTCTGAGACGGAGGTGGTTCCACAATGATGGGCGCCCGCACACTTCACCCATCTTATACGTGACCATCTTAACACATTCGGTAATTGTTGGATGGGGAGAGGTGGACCAGTTGCATGGTCTCCCAGGTCACCCGATCTTACTCCCTTTGACTTCTTCTTGTGGGGTCACATGAAGGCACTCGTCTATCGCACACCTGTCACTACTATTGAAAAGTTGGTTGCCCGCTTTGCAGTCGCCAGCGAAGAAGTCCGTGAAAAGCCAAGAATTTAGCAACATACGGGGGTCAATGTTGCGACGATCCAATACATGTATCGAAATGGCTGGTGGACACTTTGCAGCTTTTGTAAGCGTTGTTTTCACGTGTCAATAAACTAATAATTAGTTACAATTATCATTTACACGTTACATCACTTTTATCCTCCATAGCCGGACAATGGTAGAGTTCGATCCCCCATGCTATGGTAAAAACTGTTTGTGTTTTGTTGTACCTTAGCTGTGTGTAACGTTTGGTAATTTTCATTAGAAACGCCCTGTATATAGAGACATAAATCCAAAACTCGTCAATAATCATCGCTATACGGAACGATTCTATTCACTGTCTTATCCATATTTATGCTGTTTTCCCACCTTCTGAATGTTATAATATTATTATCCCATCAAAACTGCCAAACTGAATTGAATACCATTAAAATCAAACCAATGTTACATGGATTTTCAGATACCATTGCTTTGGCATTTCTTACGGATCCTCTGTGGAGGTGAAGTTGCCTTGACCCGACAAAGTTTTATCGACCGAGTGAATGCAACGTTTCCGGTTTCCGAGTGAATGCACCATTTATATACATTATGACCAAATTTTAATGTTCAATGTGCAATAAATTTTATCGGAGAAGTCCTGCACTGTAGATTGAACTTCTTACTTCGGTAACGGAGTCATAATCATTTTGTAGATATTCTTTCATATGACACGGGAAGGATCCAGATAAAATTTGCGTTCAACGCAGTTAGATTACGAATCGGGAAATTATCCTCTATATTCAGTGGAAACGAGAGCTTCAGGTTGATTCTATTTCAGTAAGTAGGTAGAGATCACTGGCTAATGGTTTCTCATATGTTTCTTTAAAATTATAATGTACAAAATTCAACTAATAAAAGTTCTATTCGGGGGAAAATCTTTGTAATCTGCCGGCTAAAACCGTTACAATAAAATTTCGTGTTAGAGAGCCAAACTGAATAAGTATTTTCTATAGAGGCCGGTCCAATAAAACCATTAGTCGGAGGAACAGCAGAAGAGGAGAAGAAAGCCGACAGCCGTTCAACTTCTTGTCTAAATCTTTCTAGCGAATATCCATTTTTATTTTATATCCTTATTCTCTCATTTTTATCGGTGCGAGGGAACATTGCTTTCCATATAATATCATTGTGGAATATCGCATCTCGCAGTACCCACGTGATGGGCTACTTGAATTACAGTGGTAAAGGTTCTTCGTAAATGCACAGTTAAACCCCCAATACAGGATTTTATTTCATGCATTTCAGTGTACACTGAGCAGCAATTAAATTAGAGGTACCTGTCTAATATCGTGTAGCACCACCTTTCGTCTTGATTACGGCAACGATTCGTCTCGGCAAGGACTCGACAAGACACCGAAAACGTTGGGAAGCCATACGAATCCTCGACCCCTGGAAAAAACCCACAGTTCACGAAGGTTTGATGGAGGGGAGGGTCTGAGACTCGAACATCTCTTTCGATGGTATCCCAGATGTGTTAGCTGGGCAGTAACAAAGAAGTCAAGTCGGTGGAGTGATCATCCAACCATTCGGATACAATTCTGGAGCGATAGCACGATGGCATGCAAAGAAGTCTCCATCGGGATGTTGAACACATGCAAACGGGAGCACGTGACTGTCAAGGATATCCCGGTAACATTCACCTCTGAGAGACGATGTCACACGTACGAGGGATCGTGTAAACACATTCCAGACGAGTGCCATCTCCACCAGCTTGAAGAATACCCTGCTGGCAAGAAGGGTCCATTGGTTCTTAAGATTTTCGCCGTACTCGTACCCATGAACCAACTTGAATCTCGACTAAATTGTCTCCACATATGGTTGCGTCCTGTGATGTACAGTCAGCAGAGGTACTCGCGTGAGACAATGGCTTCTGTACCTCATAGTGAGGAGAAGAACCTGGATGATGTGGCTGTCTACACGTTTCTGTGCACCAGCATTTACTTGCCGTGTGATCTGTTGCCCGTCTATCCGCCGTTACGATGAGAGCTGGCCGATGACGAGCCCGCTCATCCATACGCTTTTGTCCACGGCAGTTGGCCCTTGCAGGAATGGTTTTACTGGCATGAACGTACTCATGGTTCACCCGTGACACAATGGCTCGTGATAATCCCAGTGCCTGCAGGACTATCGAGGCGGGGCGATTTTCGTCTTACCCTTACTGTCTCCGACTATTACTAATTCCTGTCTTACCATTCCTTAGATTTTCGGATCGCTGCTTAGTCATTTCGTTTCCGTTGCCGCCCACAGCGCCACATTTGCATTGCACTTGCAGTCTACTTTAATTGCTCTTCAATGTATAACAGTTGTATGATTACCAACAAGCAGTGGCAGATTATAGTATAGACAAAAATACAAAGGTCTTGTGCCCGTAAGTGAAAAGGGGGCCCAATTGTCTTCAAGAAGGTCTAGCGATGAATTTTATTTTTTTGTCTATATTCATTTCTAAACACACAAGAACATCGGGCCCGAGTAATTTTTTTTCTGCTTAATTATCGCTGCCTTCATGGTTTCTTAAAAGGGGTTGATGGCTTTTAAAAAGGAATAACAGACAAACGGTGACAGTTAAAGTTATTCTTGCAGGAGAAACGTCTGAAGACAGGAATCTGTTTTGGTACGTTTCCTCTTTTTTTGCGGGCCGATCTCTTTGGACTGCATGTAATAACATTCTTTACGGTCCGTGACCGACAGCGGACATCCGGACAGTAGAACTGTCCATTTACAGTTTTTTATTTGGTAAGTTTGGTGTGTATTACTTGTTTTTCGAGGACGTGGATCAAACTGAAAGATCGCCCGGGTGGCCTAACCTCTAGCTAAGCGCCGTTTTGGGTTCCTTTGTTTTGTAAAATTCGACGAATGACCTCCTTACGTAAGTCGAGAAGTGTCGGTACTGTCATAGGATCGTTTTTGTTCTACTTAGAACCGCTTCCCGAAGCTTATCGCTTCGTTTGGATCATCCTGTACTTACATTTTAAACTTGGATTATCCATTTGCTCCTAAATATTGAATTTAAAATGATCTAGAAATAATAGGGTATCAGGGCCATAACCAGAACTCTTTTTTTATTCGAGGCTGATGGGGATTGGCCCGATACTGCTTGTGGGGGGGGGGGGGGCATGTAACAGATTTAGTAGACTAGTTGACATGGTGGCCAATTTCGGGGGGATCCAGCCCCCTCAGTCCACTCCCCCCTCCGGGTACGGCCATGTAGGGTATAAGCATACTTTTATGTAATGATGTATCATTTATAGTTCTTTGGGAAAATTAATTACGCGCATTTTAAATTTTCAAAGGAGGTAAGCACTTCTTTTATTAAATATTTTCGTAATTTACATTCTAAGATTAATATTTTCTTTAACGTTAATTTACAGTAAATGCTAATATAAGAGCGATGCAATTTAAAAATATTACTGTTTAAGAAAATGAGAAACCCAAAGGCGATGGGAAAACTCAAATACTGGTTGTGGGTTCTTTTCTATCCGGCGTGTATTGAAAAGATGATTAGCAATTAAAAGAGCACCTGTGATTTAAAAACTAAAAATCAATAATAAGTTAAGAATAAATTACAAGAAATATATCTTAGTATGGAATTTTATACAATACTTTTATTATTTGCAGGCTTTAATGATCTGTGGCTCTGCTTGACATTTTCATTGAATTGAACGCTTAATTTTTTCCTTCTGATTAGACATTTCTTCCAAGAATGTAAGTATATGCACAAGGTGGTCAGTTTATTAGGCACACAACCTGATATCGTATTGCTGCTATTACTGTTCGAATTCTACGGGGAATGGACTTAAGATTTGACAAAAATTTTATCCCTGATGGCAGCATGTAGCTCCGACAGATTTGAGGATTGGCGATTTGAGCACAGTTAGCCTTGTCGATCTCACCCGCAGAAGCTCGATCGGATTGCCAGGCTTTAAAAGACGAATTTCGTTTTCGTACACATTGTGCCAAACGGGACATTATAATCGAGACTTAACCGAGTCTTTTAATCGAGCGTTATCGCATTGAGTGGTATCCTGTTGAAAATGTCCTGCAGAAATATGTAAGCAATGAACAGTTGAACATGATTGGGTGTGTTGTGACTTTCAATATTGTTATATGGGAATCAGTGGCCCAAAGACATCCCAAGAAAACATTTTCTCATGATCGTTCCTCCACCTGCAAGTACCAATGTTCAACAAGAAATCTATCGTTTCTTACACGTGTTTCAAACGAGATTCGTCAGACCATGCAATGTCCCAGTCTTCAGCAGTTAGTTGACGGCATTCATAGGTCTACGGGAAACTTCCCTTTTTGGCCCAAACGAGTAGTACTCATAGGGTCTGTCAGCTATGAACACTAAACATTCATCCCAGTGCCCGGCGACTTGCGCTTTCAGAACGTTGTTTGGTATTCCTTCATTGTACATGGCTGTTATTTGATTAATTTTCGCACACTTATTTTATTTTACAATCATAAGCATTTTTTGTAAGGGCCTATCTTCGAGCATCCGTTGCGACCATAGCTCTTTTTCTGGATTTCCCCCTCCCGTTCTCGATATACTCATTTGAATTGCAGTGAAGCACACCTCAGCCAACCTGGCCAGCCCAATTTCACCTTGAGTGACTCCTTCTCTCCCATTTTCTCAAAATCTTTCAAGGGGAAGGGTGTGATTAAAAATTGTTTTTAGACTATACTTCGTCAAACAAGAGAAAAACAGGGTGTGTTTCCGGTCTGATATCGACTACTCACTCATCCGCAATGCTTTGTGGGATCTCTCCTTCATGCGGCTGCACAAGTCAATTTGTAATGGCGACACCCGTGCAACAACTCTTCAGCCAAACAAGGAAAAACTATTCACAGCCAGGCTAGGGAGATTTGTGTGGAACGTATTTTGCTACTTTAAAAGAAAATAGTGTTTTAAAAGCTCATCTGCTTTGATAGAAGAAACTTCCAAGGCAACGAAAGTTTCTTTTTCTTGCGTTCGAACAACTGTTCAAGAAGGAAACGAAGCGTTTTCATGCGAAGCTACCACCCCCTCTCCTCGCTTTTCGACTCATGTAAAGAAAAGGCCCAGGGAATCTCGAACAACGATATATATAAAATTGAGTTAAAAGATAATTTTATGAAGTGTACAATATTTTTAATTATAATTAAAGCAAAGCAACTGAATAATATTAAAGCTTCTGCTGTAATATTATAAAGCGCTTCTTCAATGAGACATGAGAAGAAGTGATTAAGCGCATGAGGCCCCCTTTCTCTGATTGGCTAATCTGAAACTTCCTGTGACACACCCTGTTTTTCTCTTGTTGGATGAACTATAATGTGGTGTTGCTCTACAGGGTAGCAATAGGAAATCTTTCTCTTTCTTTAATAGTTTTCTAGTTAGCAAATGGATGACCTTAAATTTGGGGTTCAAAGTCAAATTTGAGTGCGGCAATGAATTCCCCAACCCCCTATTATTCTATAAACCGCACTCATCAGATCTCGCCTACCAGATATCTGCCATGTTTCCAGATTTTTTGGACACCCTGTATATCAAATTTATGTTCTACAATTATCTCTGTTTATTTATAAAATATTCCACAATTCTCTAATACTCGCGTCTCCCCTTGTAATCCCACGTCAATGTGATTACCACTCCTATTTTACCCGCTATGCTCAATCTAAGGTATGGCCACACACAGCGTTACGCGACGGACGCCACGGAAGCTATTTTCGCTCCGATTTGTATACAAGTCTGTTTATTTCATTGCTTTTTTGAAGATTTAGGTAAAGAAACAATGTTTATTACAATTATAATTATGCCAAATGTTTTTTTTCTTTCATAGTATTTCGGAACGATATGGACTGAGGCTTTACAATGTCAAATATTTAGATAAAGGAATAACTTGCTTTGATTTTTGTTCCTGAAGTATATTTTGAGAAATTCAGGAATAAACGATGAAACTAGATAGTTTGCTATCTATGTAAAGCCATTATTTTTTATTCTTTTGTATTTATTTGCTCAGAAACGCCGCCATAGTCGTAGCATATTCACATGATTGAAATCACCGAAAGCAAAAAATTAAGATGCGTCCACACAAACCGCGACGGACGCAATGGACGGGACGGTCCAAAATATTTGCGCCTCTATTCACATTGTAAGTAGCCACACAAAGCTGCGACGCTACGGACGCGACGTTCTGGACGTTTGGACGCGTCGAGGAGGGTTTTGTTTGCGCAAATATTTTCTGGACGTCCAAAACGTCCGTCGTGGACGGGCATTCGTAGTAGAAAAGCAATGGTGATATGCTCATCGCCTGCAGCTTCGATGATTTCAATCGTGTGAATATTCTACGATTATGGCGTTTCTAGAGCAAATGAATACATGTTTTAGTTAAATAATGAAAAAAAATATATGTATGGCCGGCGGCGTATGCGCTCCTTGCGGAGGCATCGGAACACTTCTATCAGCTTCGGACTACCTTCTTCTATGCTATGAAAGTGGGCGCTGCTGTAGGCGGATAATTTAAGCAGGTAATTATATAGTTAAATAAATACAAATGCATAATTCATTAAAAGAAGTATAAACAAAAGAATAAAAAATGGTGGCTTCACATAGACAGCAAATCAACGAGATTGGAAAATATACTTTGAAAAAGACAGGCAGAAAAATCAAAATAATTAATATATGGTATTATAAAGCCTCTGTCCATATCGTTCCCAAATAACTATGAATAAAAAACCTATTGCATAATTATACCGTAGTTATATCGTAATATTAATAATTAATTACAGTATAGATATTTGTTAAGGAGTTGTTGTCATTGTTTTTACTTGTTTAACGCCAGAATGCGCCTCATTGTTTTATTGTTACTTGCTTCCGCTCTCACTCTCTCTTTGGCCTTGAATTGGAGATCAGCTAGTGTAGTGCGCAGAGCACATTGCTCTGTTATCCCGCCCAATGACGTATATTAAAGATAGACTCCGAATCCTATTGTTGTAACTTGAAGCAAATTGGGAAGCTCCATGCCCAGAACTGTCATGGCCGAAAGTGAGTGAAGATGATGCAAAACACATGGCTAAACATGAGAGTAGCTGATTAATAATTCTTTCACATGCTGATCACGGAGTGATAAGTTTATCTTTTTGTTTACTTTGTATTTGAAGTATTTTATTATATTTTATAAACAATTTTTCAATCATGGTTTCAATTTCAATTTCGTTCGATTGTCTTTCAGTTACTTATTTTCATTTTAGTTACGTATTTTGATTTTTGATTTATTTTTGTGGAAAATGATTCCTGATACTTTTTCTTGTCTGTTTGTGCTATTGTACGCCGAACAACTTTGAGGAATGCTTTTGAATTAATTATTCCTCAGGTCCAAAATCTTCAAAAACAAAGCAGCTAGACAGCTAATTACTCCACGGCTCACTCCTGCCCAGAACTATCATGGCTCAATTTGCTTCACTTTTTGCCGCTGTTAACAATAGGATTCGGAGTCTATCTTTAATATACGTCATTGATCCCGCCTGAATAAACAAGTGTAATGAATTTACTCCACGTTGTCAGTAAGTTCTTGTCATAACATCAAATTCAGATCCATACGAACTTTTCTCCTTAACATTTTGGTCCTTCGAGCCGGATCTAAGTCGAGCTGTCGGCAGAGGATTTACAAGGACTTTTCTACTTCATCATTGCTACTGGCTACGTGCGACGTAATTGTCATTGTTCCCAGAGCCGAACTCAAGCGTTTCTCCGAGCATTCGTGTTGTTTGTCGGCGTCTGTAGCACCTACTCTTCATGTCAACTGTTTTACAGCCCCAGAAAACATCCGCAGGTCGTGTTTCATTCAGCAAACCTGTAAGTAGACTTTTGTTTCTCAGGCTAAGGTCAAAAACCCTCACCGGTGAGAGAATGATGACGTAATTTCTCACTGGGCTAACCGTCTTTTTCTCGGTGAGGACGGTGAGACTAACCGGTTAGACATAGCAGCACTAACTGGCGTTTCTGACCGCGTTAAAATGACGTCACAAATTTCTCACTAGGATTTCTGACCGACCAAGCGCTAACTCTTCTCACCGGTGAGAGTTTTTGATCTTAGCCTCAGTGTTCCTGTTTGCTTTCCCGCCAATTGTGTTGCTCATCATTAGGCCTACTCATCATCGCTTCTCTTTGTTCTACATCGTCGAGTGACGCTTCAATCCGCCATTTTGTTTTTTGTAAACTTTCGATTTTCATTGCCTGCTTTTACTCTGGTTTATGACTGTGTTCTTTGGCAATGGATCTAAAGAAGAAACGTACAGCTATTAAAGCTCAGCTAACTCGTTTTGAGAGTTATTTGCGTACCGTTCAAACTGAAAACCCCCCTCCGACTCAGCTTCCTATGATTGATTTCCTCCCAGTTGAGAGAGAGAATGCTCGATGTTAAGACTTTGCTTATATCGTTCAGAGAGCTGCAGTTGGAAATTGACATTCACACCGAAGACGCGGATGGTGGAGAACAAATTAAAGATTTTGAATCCCGTTATTTCCAATTAATCACAACTGCTAATCTTCTTTTGGAATCGAATGTTCCTGGCGTGACTAACGTTTCTGTTTCTAACAATGAAAGCTCTTCAGTTCTCCTACTCAAAGCCATGACTCATCGACTGTTAGTCCTATTAAATTGCCATTGATTAGTTTGCCTCAATTCAACGGACATTTTTCTGAATGGCTTAATTTCCGTGATCTATTTCTAAGCCTAATACACGAGAGTGAATCACTCAGTCCAGTTCAGAAGTTTCACTATCTTCGTTCTGCCCTCACAGGCAAAGCTGCTGAATGCATCAAGAATCTGTCACTCACCACTGCTAATTACTCCATTGCTTGGGACACACTCAATGACAGAAATAACAACAAAAATATCCTTGTACATAATCACATTAAGTCTTTGTTCACCTCTGAGACAATCACCAAGGAGTCTTCAAGTGCTCTAAGAATCTTGATTGACAGAACTCGCAAGGATTTACGCTCTCTTGATTCTTTGCTTGAGAAAGAACTTCAACGTGATGCTCTACTTGTACATCTTTTGAGTTCTAAATTGGACCCAGCTACGCTGAAAGAATTCGAGGAGAAATCTACCTCTTCAACTCCTCCTAAGTGCGAAGATTTGCTAAAGTTCTTGGAGCTTCGTTCCTCTCTGTTAGAAACTCTGGAGTAGAGAAATGCCAAACCGTCCAATCCTCGTGCTGTTGCCAAGTCGTTTCTTACCACTTCTTGTGTTTGCGTGGTTTGTAAAAGTGATCATCCCTTATATTCATGCCCTACCTTTAAGCAGCTGTCCACGGTTGATCGTGCTACTAAAGTAAAAAAGGAAAGACTGTTTTAACTGCCTTGCTAAAGGCCACCATGTCAAAAATTGCAAGTCTAAGTACAATTGTAACGTCTGCCGTGCGAGACATCATACTCTTGTGCACCAGTACTCTGATAAACCTCGCAACGACCAACCTTCCCAAGATGACGATGCACGCCCCTCTCTTTCCTCTACAACCCCGTTAGCGCAAGAGGCACTGCTATCTACTGCGGTTGTCAGAGTGATTGACTCGCAAGGTCTTCCGCACCATGCCAGAAGCCTTTTGGACTCTGCCTCCATGTCGTCTTTCATAACTTCGTCCCTGCGAGAGACTTCAACTGCCTGTATCTCCAATCAAGATGCAAGTACAAGGTGTTACTGGTAATGTTACTACTATCCGTTCTCGGTGTGAGATTTTTCTGCAATCATGCTCCTCCAATTTTACTCTGAAGGTGCAGTGCTTGGTTGTGCCTCAGATCACTGGTCTTCTGCCTTGTAAGTCTATTGATTCCTCACATGTGAACATTCCTCCTGGCGTGATGCTGGCTGATCCCACGTTCAACATACCTGGTCGTATTGACTTGTTGTTGGGAGTTAGCTGCTTTTGGCAAGTCGTTCAAGGACAACGACCCTCTTTGGGTGAAAGTGGTCCATCCTTGCACGCTTCTCATTTCGGATGGATTGTCTCCGGTCCTTATGATTACGATCTCCCTCAAAAGACTACTACGTGCAATTTCACTCAAAACATAGCTGACGTTCAACAACAGTTACAAAGATTTTGGGAAATCGAAGAGATTCCACCCTCCCCTTCTCCTCCAGAGGATGAATGCGAAGCTATTTTCAAAGAGACTACTACCCGTGACAGTGACGGAAGATTCATCGTTTCACTTCCACTGTGCCAATCTCCTGATCTATTAGGTGATTCTTATCCTTCTGCAGAAAAGAGTCTCTTTAACCTAGAAAGACGTTTTTCTTACAATGAATCCCTTTTATTGCAATACACCAAGTTCATGTCTGAATATGAAGATTTGGGACATACATGTATGTCTCCCTGTGAACCAGATCTTCTGAGACCTCGTCCTTTCTTCCACATCCCGGCGTGATTAAGAAAGACAGTTTGACCACGAAACTGCGAGTAGTATTCAATGGTTCTGCTCCTTCTACAACTAGACTATCACTTAATTCTATTCTTCGAGTTGGTCCTACAATTCGGCAAGATTTGATCCGCATACTACTTAGATTTCGAAAACATGTGTTTGCCTTCTCTGCAGACATTGAGAAGATGTACAGACAGGTGCTGATTAACCCTTCACAGCGGTCATTACAGCGAATTCTCTGGAGACCTGATCCTACAATGCCTATCAAGATTTATAACTTGAATACTGTTACATATGGCACTGCTGCTGCAAGCTTTCTCGCCATTTGCTGCTTGTTTGAGTTGGGGAATGAATGTGCTAACACACAGCCTGCTGTCTCTCGCATTATAAAAGAGGATTTTTACGTTGACGATGTTTTGTCAGGTTGTGATACCGAAGCTGAAGCTTCCCACCTTTGCAATGCTCTGTCTGATGTTCTAAAGACTGGTTGTTTTAATCTTAGAAAATGGGTTTCTAATGAACCGAATATTCTCAATAACTTCTCCACTGCCGAAGTGTATCCTTTGATCGTGGATATTGGCTCTCATGAGTACACAAAGACTCTTGGTCTACTTTGGGTTCCGGATGAAGACGAACTGAAATTTTCCATCACCCCTGTTCCTCAACTGAAAGTTACTAAGCGCACAGAAACTCTCTCGCATTTCACAAATTTATGACCCTCTTAGACTTTTGAGCCCCTGTACTATTTCTGCCAAGATGTTGCAGTCTCTGTGGCTTTAACATCTTTCTTGGGATGATGTTATTCCTCAGCCTTTCCATGGCCAATGGTTGAAATTCCAATCAGACATTTCTGTTCTCAATGAAATAAAATTCCCTCGAAGAGTTATTTGTGATCAACCTTCACGTATTGAGCTTGATGCCTTTTCTGATGCTTCTTCCAAAGCTTACGGAGCTTGTGTATATGTGCGATCTACCCACCGTGATAGTACCATTTCTTCCAATCTCCTTTGCTCCAAAGCCAAAAAGTGGCTCCTATAAAGACGATCACAATCCCGAGGTTAGAGCTTTGCAGAGCCTTGACTCTTGCTCGTTTAGTGCACCATGTTAAAAGCATAATGAACATTGACTTTGATCGTTATGTGTTATGGACTGATTCAACAATCATTCTCAGCTGGCTAAGGATGAACCCATCCCGCCTCCAAACATTCGTGGCTAACCGCATTTCTGAGATTCAGCATCTAACTGAGCACGCTTCCTGGCATCATGTTCCCAGTAATTCCAATCCTGCAGATCTTTTATCCAGAGGTGTTGCCCCTACTGAATTGATGAGTTCCACTATGTGGTCAAATGGACCAGAATGGTTGCGTCAAGAAGAGGAATGTTGGCCTCCTTGTCTCGATGTTCCTGATCCAACCTCTTTGCCTGAAGTCAAGCGTCCTATTCTGGCAGCAAATCTCGCCATGTCTAACTTCTTTCCTTTCGCTGCCTACTCCTCTGCTTCACGTCTTTTGCGCATTGTTGCTTGGATCCTGCGATTCAAGAACAATTGCCTCACCCCGGAAGTTTCTCGCACTTATGGCCCCATAAGCCCGTCAGAACTCCATAATGCATTTCTTTGTCTCGTTAAGGTGGCACAGACTGAATCGTTCTCTGAGGAGCTGCTAAGTCTGACATCTCCCTGCAATGACCTTCGTTCAAGGCTGCGTAATCTCTCACGTTTCCTAGATTCCCAAGGACTGATACGTGTGGGAGGAAGACTACGTAATTCAAATTTCGCTCCTGCCAAGAAACATCCTGTGCTTCTCTCAGACAAGCATCCATTTTCAGAGCTACTTGTGGAAGCAGAGCATCTTCGACTCCTTCATGCTAGCCCACAGCTTCTACTGTCCTTTTTAAGGGAAAGATGCTGGATAACAGATGGAAGAAATCTTTGCAGACGAAAGACTTGTTCATATTTTGTGTTTGCTGCTTATTTTCGTTTCAATTTTTATTGTATGTAAACATGTTTAATTCACATTTGTTTACTATTGTTTGACCTTATTTGTTCACGATTGTATGTTTTTACCTGAATTTTTGTTGAAAGGCAATCCTTTCAAGGCCGGGGGTATGTTAAGGAGTTTTAGTCATTGTTTTTACTTGTTTAACGCCAGAGTGCGCCTCATTGTTTTATTGTTACTTGCTTCCGCTCTCACTCTCTCTTTGGCCTTGAATTGGAGATCAGCTAGTGTAGTGCGCAGAGCACATTGCTCTCTTATCCCGCCTGAATAAACAAGTGTAATGAATTTACTCCACGTTGTCAGTAAGTTCTTGTCATAACATCAAATCCAGATCCATATGAACTTTCCTCCTTAACAATATTAATTATATTAATTCATTATAGTTGTAATAAACATTATTTCTTGTAAACTTAAATTTATCCTCTCTTTACGTAAATCTTCAAATAAGCAATGAATCTTCAATGCCGCTGCATTTCTTTTGCCGGAATTAGATGATGGTCATTCCTGCTTGAATCCATTCCTTCTTCGACATCCGTAGCAATCTTTAAGAAGAATTTAAGAGCTTTTCTTTTTCTTAATTAAACTAAATCTTAACCTTACTAACCGTATTGTTTTTTTGTTTTCTGTTTGGTTTTTTTAATTTATTTATTTTTTCTTGTTTTTTTTTTGTATACTTTGTTCTTTTTTTTTTTAATGTTCGTCCGTCCCGAGACCTACCTCGTCGGCTTTCTCCCATAATGGCTTGGTCCGGATTGTAACTTGTACTGACATTATAAATTATAAATAAATAAATAAATAAATAAATAAATAAATATAAATTAAAAAATAATTGTACATAATAAAATAAATGCGTCGCCATCCTTTTACCTTTTTTTGTTTTATTTTTTACTTTTAGGTGCACTTTTTAAAGTAAATGTGTGTGCTTAAAATTTTTTATTATTATATACCTTTTTTTAGTTTAAAATTGTAAAAAGAATAAAAATATAATTGGAAATAACTATTTTTTCAAGTTTTAAGTTTTTCTTTTCCCCATAGGAGTCATGAACCCAACTCCGGTGTTTTTCGTGCCCAAACAAGAGGATTGCCGGATATACAAATACGCCTGATCCCCCGAAGAACCTTCAAGAAGAGAAGAGGTGAAATATGTAGCATATGTTTGAAGCGATTTAGAAGGCGGGAACTTTTGCGTGTGTTGCCTTGCAACCATCAGTTCCACGCACCCTGTGTCGACTTATGGCTACACGTGCATAGAACCTGTCCCATGTGTAGGGCCTATGTCGTTCCTCTTTAGTATCTTTGTCGAAAAATTTATTCAAAATGTCTTAAAAGTTTTCAAAAGTTCAAAATTGCAGTGTAACCTGAAAGACATTAAACTCAAATTAAAAAAAAAATTAAAAGTTCTATAAAACTAATGCGTAAAAATTTTTTAACAATTTTTTGACTCCTTTTAGGGGAAAAAAAGAAATATAACGTATTTCTAGACTGTTTTTAAAATGGGATAACAGGCTAACAGTAACAGTTACTAAAGTTATTTTTGCGGAAGATTAATGTTGGAATCGAGGTATTTTTCTTTGGTAGGGTCAATTCATATGAAGTGATCCAATGAGGGTCGCTTGACCATTTGTAAATATTTTGACTTTTTATATGTGATTACCCTATAATTGAGAAGTTCAAAGCAGTTTTTAAAAAAGTTTTACCTTGCACCGTTACTGAATGGCGGCAATTTTTATTTGTAAGTGCACGACGGTTTTTCAATTTGGAGACATTAGCGTTAATTTGAATATCTCTGCACTCGGTTAAGTTAAAACATTGCAATTGACATGATTGTTTTTAGAAAAGTCTCCTCTACAACATTGTTTATTACCCAAAATACCCTAAATTCAAAAATAACCAGTCAAAATGGCCTCCAAAATTTGGTATTGAAAATTTAGAAAATCCACTTTTTAGACCCAAAAATAACATCCAAGGAGTAATTTATCAGAGTGTATTTTTTTCTCTAGTTATATATTATACACTACTAGCCTTATGTGGAGCATCAGCACTAACAAATGTTTACTTAATTTTTTATAAATTTTTGAAATTTGAAAATCTTAATTTTTTGTAAAGTTTGGGGCTAGTTATCTCTGGTGGGACTGAATATAAAAATTTGATTTTTGCACATTTTGTACACCTATACGATAGCAAAGTACTATAAAAGTTTCAACATTGATATTTGACTGTGAACAAAGATATGAATTTTTGAAAATGAGGAAATAATTCACATTATGCTACAATTGATCTTATGGTTGTTGCCTGTTTAAATGGTTTATTGTTTCATTGTAATAAAATTTAGTTGTAACCTATATTTAGTTAACACTATCACCCTACATTTAGTTAGTATTATTTATTTTGATAATAAAATATTAAGCAATAGGAGCTTTTGCTTTAGTTCTATGTTAAAAAAAATTGTCCATTTACATCTAGGTTTATTCTCAATTAAGTAGCGCATTATTTCGAGGTGCGTTCAAGTTCTAAGGTCTCCAAATTTTTTTCTGACAAAATACTTAACCCAGAAAGTTATAACTACTGTTGCTTCTCGACGTAATCACCGTGAAGTATAACACCTTTTTCACAACGGCGGCACCATGATTCCTTGGCTGCTGAGAACTCATCTTTAGGGGTATAATTTGCCCACTAGTAAATCGCTGAAGTAACAGCAGCTCTGTTGGAAACGAGCGGCCACGGAGAGTGTCCTTCATGATTTGAAAAAGCCAGAAATCGCTAGGAGCGAGGTCTGGTGAGTATGGAGCATGGGAAACCATATCAAAGTTGTTATTTTGAAGAAACTGCTGAGTTAGGAATGCCCGATGAGCAGGGGCGTTGTCTTGATAAAAAAGCACCCGTCCAGTCTTGTTTGGTCGTTTCTCTTTTACGCTGGAAGGAATTTTGTTCTCAAAACATTTTCGTATGAATTAGCTGTAACAGTTGTACCCTTTGGAACACAAATGCGTGAGGATTATGCCTTCACTATCTCAAAACATGTCCACCATAACTTTCTCAGCAGAGGCTGTGACTCGAAATTTTTTCGGTGGCGGTGAATCAGTGTGTTTCCATTGTGAAGATTGGCGTTTCGTTTCAGGGTTAAAAAATGGAATCCAAGTCTCATCCATCGTCACAACTGATGAAAAGAAAGCACCATTCATTGCTTTAATTCATCTAGCCAATATCACACGTGAATTAGGAACAGCCATAAGATCAATTGTAGTGTAATGTGAATTATTTCCTTATTTTCAAAAATTCATATCTTTGTTCACAATCAAATAACAGTGTTGAAATTTTTACAGTATTTTACTATCGTATAGGTGTAGAAAATGTGCAAAAATCAAATTTTTATATTTAGTCCCACCAGAGATAACTAGCCCCAAACTTTACAAAAAATTAAGATTTTCAAATTTCAAAAGTTTATAAAAAATTAAGTAAATATTTTTCAGTGCTGTTGCTCTACATAACGCTAGTAGTGTATGATATCTAACTAGAGAAAAAAACACACTCTGATAAATCACTCCTTGGTTGTTATTTTTGGGTCTAAAAAGTGGATTTTCTAAATTTTCAATACCAAACTTTGGAGGCCATTTTGACTGGTTATTTTTGAATTTAGGGTATTTTGGGTAATAAACAATGTTGTAGAGGAGACGTTTCTAAAAACAATCATGTCAATTATGATGTTGTAACTTAACCGAGTGCAGAGATATTCAAATTAACGCTAATGTCTCCAAATTGAAAAACCGTCGTGCGCTTACAAATAAAAATGGCCGCCATTCAGTAACGGTGCAAGGTAAAACTTTTTTAAAAACTGTTTTGAACTTCTCAATTATAGAGTAATCACATATAAGAAAATCAAAATATTTAAAAATGGTCAAGCGACCAACTTAACTTTAATTGGATCACTTCATTGCCCCGGTATCTTTCCTTGCGTTTTGCGGCACAACCTTTCCGGACTGCGGGTAATGACATTGTTAATAGCTTGCATGTTTGGTGCCGTCGTGGTCGACCGCGGACGTCCAACGATGCCCGCCAACTCATCCGCTTCCGTTGTCGATTCGTGTAAATTTCTCTTATAACTGTTTAACTGTATTCACATCGACGGACGTCAGCGGTCGGCCATGACGGCACCAAACGTCATTGCGCGCAGTCTGAAAAGATCGTTCCGCAAGGAAACCTACCAAAACAAAAAAATTTTTCCAATCTCCAGGAAACTTAACAGAATTTTATCTCTTTATTAATAAATATGAATATGTTTACCACACTTGCAAAACAAACTGGGTAAATCCTTCTTTAATAATATCACATAGGGTTCATCATTAGCATAATTAATTTTGCACCAGTTACTCTTACAATAAGAAACATGAGGATCATCAAGAAGCGTTCCATAATTTTTGCCAAAACTTATACAAGATAGTATTTTACCATGGTGTTTGCCTACATGTAGAAACTCAATACACAAAACATTTGGCACGTAATTATCTCTGGACAGTCGTAATATTTTGTTTGGCAATCTTCCTCATAACTGAACAACTACTGGTACACGCACCCTAGATACGTGTATGGTATTTTTCCATTCGGATTTCAAGCTTTCATCAATGAAAATAGTGGTTGCATTGAGAGCTGTTAAATAGTTAATTGAAATGTGCCACGCGATTTCAGATATGAAAAACAAACGCCCCAGTGAGCACAAGCAACACCTATAAAGAAAGCCTGTGCACTGGAAAATTCATACATTGTTACATCATCATAAAAAGGCATTCGTAATCGTATTTCTACCAATAATAAGCCCTAAATTATGACTTCTTATGATCATGTAACAATGTATGAATTTTCAGTGTACAGGCTTTCTTTCTAGGAGGTGTTGGCACAAGGTGTTGGATGTTTGTTGGCTTTTTGTTGGGACTGTCGGTCACGTTGGGAGATTGCTGGCAGTTGACGGGCTTGTGTGGCTCTCTCGCAAGCAGTGTTGCCAGCTCAAAAAAAAAATTTGTTATATATGTATTTTAGTATACCAAGCAGGGTGACCAGATTGGTTATGCCATCTGGAGCCCAAACAACAAAAAAAGTAGCCCAATAGTAACCCAATTCGCTACAAAAGCTTATTACCATGGAAAAATCAGAATTTATACTTCAAAGTTATTAATTTCATACAACATTTCTATATTAAAAAGTGTCCACTTGTTGGATTATCACATTGTTTTTATTAAATTTGCATTTATGACAAAATAAACAAAACTATTACAGGTGATTTTAAATGAGAATAAATTTATTAACAAATGTAATGACATCATATTTAATCTTTTTGTAGGTTCGAATTCACTGCGTTGTAGATTTAGTCATGATGACCAAATTTTATGAACAGTATATTCCTTAAAAGCATAGTACTCATGGGATTTCGTACATCACTTTTGTATAAATTTAGGAAGAAAAACAGTCTTTCGACGTCTGCATTTGAAATGGGAATGATTAATAAATGAATCATAGCTTTGACCAAATTTTCAAATATAAAATTACCACCTGCGTCTTGGTATGATAAAGGCCTTATCAAAAAATATTCAGGATTCGTCTGTTGCCGATTCATCACTACAATTTTTAAATTGGTTTTCGAATTCTTCACGTGAACAAGTATACAAGTATTTTGGAAGATCAAGAGTTTTAAATTAACCGTTTAAGATTTTTTTAAGGTTAGCGAGATTAAGGAGCTGACAATTTGTTTTGTTTTTTTTTTTTCATTTTTAAACCCCTTCTGGCCTTGGTCATCTCGCATTAAATTTTTTAATTATTTTTGTTTTTTCCTAATGTTCTCGCTAACATCATTGTAGCCCAAAAAGTAGCCCGATTATAAAATGTGTAGCCCAAGCCAAATTTTATCGCCAGTTCTTTCTGAAAGTAGCCCGATATGGCCACCCTGATACCAAGGCTCATACTAATTCAGGATTCGTTAATGCTTACGGAAAATAATGATAAAATTTAACAAAATATTAACGCCCTAGCACCATATACTTCCAGTAAAATTTCTTATTCAAATTCCGAGTTATCCGTCACTAAAAAGTTGGTTATCCGGACCGCTACACTGTAAGCTGACATCTTAAGTCCGCTACTTCATAGAACTTGGGCTTAAGATATCAGCTTACACTGCAGCAGTCTGGATAACCAACTTTTTAGTGACAGATAACTCGGATTTTGCATAAGAAAGTATACTGAAAATATATGGTGCTAGTGCGTTAATATTTCGTTAAGTTTTATCTTTATTTTCCGTAAGTATTAACGAATTCTGAATTAGTATGAACCTTCGTATACTAAAATACACATATAACAAATTTCCCGCTAAAAAAGAAAAAACAGCTAAACAACTGCAAACATAAGATTTTATTTCTAATAGCTGCATAGTGGACGATATTGCTGTAGACATTTGAAGTAAAATAAAAGGTCCAGAAATTAGCAATATGGTAGCGTCTTTAATAGCTACGCGTTTCAAAATAATTTCAACTTCAGGGCGGAGCTACAACGGAGCAAGCCCAAGCTTCCGAATACATGGTAATTTGCCCACCAATCAGGAAAAAACATGATACTGATTAGTGGTCTAATATCACGGAGCTTGAAGCGTCGTTTCAGGACCCGATATTTCTATCGGAAGATGGTGTCAGGGGAGCTGAAGGAAAGAACGGAATGTACATGAGTGGATTATAATCTTTTATACATTCCAAGGAGGAGCTTTAGCAGTGAAGCAGAAATACATTTATATATATTTTTCAACAAGGAAATCAATCACCCCCCCCCCCCCGGAGTAGGGAAAGGTAAGTAGCAGATCTTTATCGAACGTAGTATCAGGGAGGAAAGAATATAGGAAGGCGACAGTTCTGTTTCTGGAGAATATCGCAAGACGGCGTAAATGAAAAGCGACAACTGGCGGCAGGAGTAAAACAAATAGAAAACTCCGGTTTCGGTTTTAGCAAAGAAGGAAGAATACTGTCGGGAAGGAAGCGTAGCCATTGTTGTAGGCTACGTTTTCTGTGTAAGAAAAGAGGCGCAGTGTTGCCAGATTTAGTAACTTTTTTTTAAAACGCTTGTCCTTGTTTTCATTGTTTTGTGCATTGTTTAACAATGTCCAACAAAGGACAAGGGCTTTAAAAAAGTTACTCAATCTGGCAACACTGAAGAGTAGATGAAACTAGGCCCAAAAACGAAATTCGCACACAAAGCAAGGATGGGATATTCGGTAAGTTTCCTGACTTACGAAGGGAATTAACAATGTGGAGATGACCGAGCGAGAACAAAGTATACAATCGTTCAGAAATAAAGTTATTATTGCTTGTGTTTCCTGTGTTTATTAATTAAAATTACGGAGCGTCTATCTCCACGTACGTACGTAGAAATAGACTCCAGGCTATTTCTATGTACGTACGTGGAAATAGATGGCCCTTGACAATCGAGCAGTGGAGTGAAGAATCAATTGCGAGTGGTACTGAAGCAGAGCTCCCAAACTCACTTGTCACATGTATAGACCAGGGGAATTACACTCTCGTAGGTGAGAAGCCTGAAAAAAAACCCGAAGGTCCTCCTCAAGATGATTGAAGAATATTCCCCTCATTCTGGAGATAAAAAGGTTGATTGAAGATTGTCATAGAAAGGGGGAGGGGGAGCCAGAGGCGAACTACGCTATCCAAAAATCGGGGAAGATGACATTCCTGATATCGTCGAAATTAACTTCCAGGACATGGCTGGGCAAGCGATGTTTTAAGCGTTTGCTGTAGTCAGAAGGGTTGTGAATTTCAGACACCAACTGATTCCTGTGATTAAGCATCTTCGGGAGCATAGTCGTTATCGTATCCTGTACAAACTTGCCAATATGCGTCATCCCTAGACCCTCATGGACGACATTATTGTTGGCTATTCTACGATCAAGTTTCACAATTGCTCTCAGAGTAATATTTTGGAATGTCTGCAGCTCCTTCCACCTTGTTTTGCACACAAGCTGGCATACCATGAAGCAAGATCGTGTGGATGATCATTTTGTAGATGAGTAGCTTGTTATCAATGTCAAGAGCACTGTTACGACCAAGCAACGCGATCAGATTGAATTTGGCCCTCTTTGCCTTATTCAGCGCGTAGGAAACATGTTGATTCCAGGTGAACCTAGAATCGATCACCACACCAAGGTATTTATATTCTTTGACCCAGTCGAGCTTATTTCCGTACAGGGTAAGCAAACCTGGGGGGTTTCTGCGTTTGTTTGTGAAGAACATAGCCTTGCACTTGCCAACATTTAACTTCAGCCTCCATCTGTTGAACCATTTTTCGTAGAGATGCAGCGCTTTCTGCAAGCGAGAGATAACATAGGCAGGAACACGGGCAAAGGTTAAGATGGCCGCATCATCAGCGTAGAAGTACAGCTTACACTTGTCGGGTTTTGGAAAGTCCTGGATAAAAAAATTGAACAAGGCTGGTCCCAGAACTGATCCCTGTGGGATACCGGCTTTAACCACACATGATTGGGAGAGGGAGTCACCAATTTTAGCTCGAAAAGACCTGTCTGAGAGGAATGAGCGGACCAGCATGATACGGTCATCTGGAAATCCAAATTTTATCATTTTATAAATGACACCATCATGCCAAACTTGATCGAAAGCCTTGCAAATGTCTAGGAAGATAATGCCACCATATAGAGAGAGTTTTTTGCGTCGACAGCAAGCCGCCATATTTGCATTTGGCAAGAGTGGTCCGTACGGAAAGCTGCCATATTGCTACCTGGCAGTTGCGGCCAATCACTTCGTGACGTCATCATTAAGATTAATATGAAAATTAACATCACTGCAAAAACTTCTGTCTGAATCTCTATACGCGTAAA